>MEHQ01000080.1:179364-489926 GCA_008828725.1 Saccharina japonica
TCGAGATTAATAACCCTCCACTACGGGAAAGAAAAAAAAGTGTCCCACAATAATATTTCAGGTAGTATGTCCCCAAAAACCGGTTGCAGTTGATACGAGGTCAAGGATGTAAACGCCAGAATAGAGTGATTTATTTGTTTGGCGGGAAGAGGGACTGAAAAACGCCGAGGTACAGTGGTAGTAGCAGAGATGGTAGCAGAGGTGGGGTATACTTTGACCCGTGAGCTTTTTCGGGGGGGGGGAGGGGGGAGGGCGTTGGATTTTTTTTGTATAACACTCGGATAAATAGTTTACAGATAGTTCATCTTACAGATAGATCATTATAGATAATCGATTCGCCACTTGATCTATAGCAATAGACCTTTCAAGGCAGATCTATATTCCCGATCTTGTCTGATCTGTATGATCTGTATGATCTAGCTCATGTTGTATTAGGCGGGACCCGAACAATCTACGAGTACATGATTTAGCTTGGGTTTGGATCTGTACTGTGCAGATCCCGCACAACCTCTCGCAACGGCAGGCGGAGGAACTAGATGATCTATCTGTAGATGATCTGACTACCCGAGGTGTGGATTTGAGGCTTCACGGGTGGCTTTCTGACCTCGAAACGGTTTCTTACGCTTATGGTTGGTCCAAAATGGCGAAGTTTGGCTTTCTACGAGGATACGGGGGTCGGCAGTTTTTGTCTCAGCTCTGCTGTGTGCCGCCGTAGCTCGACTTTCCTCTGTGTGGGTGCGGATAGCGAGAGGTTTGCTGCTTCGGCCGTAGGATCTCGCTTTCGTTCGTTTCGTTTTTGTTTTCTTGTTGTGTAGAAGTCCGTCGCAGGTCGCCATGCGTGGGGGGGGGGGGGGCGCTGTACACTGTAGAGGGACTTGGGGAGCACGATGTGGCAAAAGCGGGGGGGGGTGCTTGCCATGCATACGTGTGGCTTGTGTTTTTTTTACGTTGGTTGCTTTTGGTTGCGAGGTCCGTTTCTTCAGTGTGCTTCTTCAAAAAAAAGTTATTGTTGCGTCTAGCGCTAGCTATATGATACACGTAGTGCTGGTATGATACCAGGTACCAGTATGATTTTGATCTCGTTTCTTCAGTGTGCTTCTTCAAAAAAAAGTTATTGTTGCGTCTAGCGCTAGCTATATGATACACGTAGTGCTGGTATGATACCAGGTACCAGTATGATTTTGATCTCGTTTCTTCAGTGTGCTTCTTCAAAAAAAAGTTATTGTTGCGTCTAGCGCTAGCTATATGATACACGTAGTGCTGGTATGATACCAGGTACCAGTATGATTTTGATCTCTGTTGTGGGACAGGCACGAGGGCACGGTGCGATGGCGATGGTGGTGGTGGTGCTCGCAGTGGTGATGGTCCACGGGCCCGCCCGTTTCGTCGTGTAGTTTCCGGTGCGGTGGGTACTACTGCTGTACTTGTCGGTGTCTTCTTGAAAACGGTATAATGGTGGTGTCGTCGTCAAAACGATAGTGGTGTCACCATGAACACGGTGTTGGTATTATCGTGAAAATGATAATGTTATCATCGTGAAGACGGCATAATGCTATCATCGTCAAGACGGTGGTGGTATGATCGTGAAGACGGTAAAAGTTGCATCGTGGTGGTTCAGTGTTTTGGTCAGATGGCTCGTGCTCGGGCACTCGCGTTATCGTATGCCCGTGGGCATCTTATCATGCTCAGCAGTAAAAGTAGCCAGTAATGGACACTCGGCATTCTTTTTTTTATGAAAGAAGCGTAACGACAGCCAGTGTTTTTTTTTGCTTCATGGCGTCTGCTGGACTAGGTCCCCCGCTTGCATATCTGCGTGAGTGTGCGTTGCGCAACGCAAGGCTTATTAGTCACACTATCGCTCAGCTGCTACGTCTGCTGTTGTGTTTGCAGAACAGCTGCGGTCTGTGTGGCCTGTTGGGTTTTGAGGGCGCGCGTTCCTGAACGGACTTCCAGATATTTACGGATCGGTCGTTTGCTTTTCGGAGGATACGGTACGACAGAAGGCATGTTCAGCAGGGAGTGCTTGATATAATTATTACGAGTATCTACATGAGGCAGTTAGTCAGAGGGGGGTGCTTTAATATCTATGTTCGATATAATAATTCAAGGGCCATAATTCAAGTATGAAATTGGTGCCGTCCGGCTGAACACCCGGAATAATGATTTGCCGTTCTCGCGGCGCTTCTTTTTTTTTTTTTTTTTTTTTCGTTCACCCCTGTTGGGACCTTGACCCCTTTTTATTAAGAACTGGTCCGACAAATTTGGGGACAAACTACCTGGAATTAGTGTGGAATAATGTTTTTAGCTCTGACTGGGTTAAGGAATATATATAAAATATAATACAAGGGCCATAAGGGATATCGACCAAGACAACGATAGCTTTGATTTTTGTTATCAACCGTGTACGCACAAGCAACGTGGTGAGCGCCGAGCAGTACGGACGTTTACATGAGAGCATGCTGCGCCCGTGGCCGCATATGATGTCCTGCCTTGTAACTCGGAAACCAATAATAATGTTGAATTCTATGTATATATATATGTGTCAGATCATCCCCGAATGACGCAGCGGACTAAAAATAATAGCCGTCGCTGTAATCCGCCGCTTTTTTTCGTCATGTTTCCCCTTTACAGAAGTTACAGCAGCAGCCCTAATAACACGGTTATATGATGCAGCACGCGACAAACAGCAGCTGTAGACTAAGTACGAGCGCGTGCCCCCGGAAAAAATTGAACGTCGGCAAATCGGCAGGTCGGCAGGACTTTTGCACCGAAACATCGAATAAAAACATCAAAAACATGTTTTCACACTCGAAACAGTGTAGGACTACGCACGATACACTACGTACGTACAACAACTGTTTACCGTTAATAGTATTAACCCTTTTATAACTAACTGCAGTCCCGTTTTGGGGACAAATTACTTAGAATTAGAGTGGTTTGTCCCCAAAACGAGACTGCAGTTCTAAAAGGGTTCATAGTGGTCCGTCAGTATAGTGCCGGTTGCCTAAAGTAGTGCCGGAATAATTTTGGCTGACACAGATTTTTTTCATTTTCATACTATTCATAAAACCTATCTATTCTCCAATCCTAAGTAGTGCCGGTTGCCAGAGTAGTGCCGGTATTTTTGGCTGGCACAGTTTTTTTCATTTCCATGTATTTTTTTTTTCTCCCATTTATTATCTTCTCCCTTCAGTTCTCTCTCCTTCCTAGTAGTCGTAACTCAGATCCGGGGTCACAAAGTAGGCTCTTCTCCCTCCTCCCCCACTGCGATTCTTGCCTTGCATTTTTATCGCGAGAAGATTTCAACACTCTCTTCCCTCGTCGACTTGCGTCGGATTCCGCCTACCCACGCCACGAAGGCGCTCTCAGCAATTGGTTCCTTTCTTATTTTTTCAATTAAAGTAAAAATATCACCACGGTGGGATTTGAACTCGGGTACCCAATTCTATTAATAGTAGCCTTTGAAGCTGGCCACTAGTCTACCGGGGCGACCGGCAACCTACATATTCTCCAATCCGGAGTAGTGCTGGTATTTTTCGACTGGCACAGTTTTTTATTTCCATTTTCATACTAAACCCTATATATTCTCCAACCCGGAGTTGTGCCGGTTGCCGCAGTAGTAGTAGTGCCAGTTTTTTAGGCTGGCACATCACGGCACCACGTACTGACCACAACTACTTTTTTTTCTCTTTTTTTTTTCCCCCATCCCATTTATTATCTTCGCCCTTCTATTCTCTCTCCCTCTTTAGTCGTAACTCAGATCCGGGGTCACAAAGTAGGCTCCTCTCCCTCCTCCCCCACTACGGCTCTTGCCTTGCATTTGTATCGCGAGAAGGTTTCAGCACTTTCTTCCCACGTCAACTCTCGTCGAATTGTGCTTACCCACGCTATATACAACAATATGCGCTCTGGACAGTTGGTGTCATTTGAGAGTAAAAATATCCATCGTATTTACGGAGACTCGAACCCTCGACCACCAACTTAATAGGCTTCGTGGTTACCTGCTAGACCACCGGGACGACCGATACTGGTTACTATTATTATGAGTAGGGACCACTACAGAGTACCACTGTTTACTGTTAATAGTGGGATGCCTGCCCCAAAATTACTGCGACAACATCATAGCACACACCAACTGCAAGTTCTTAAGAAATTAATCATTGACAAGCGGTACACAGCCGTGCAAAGAGGTTCGTGGCGCTTTTGTCGCAGCACCTACCTATACGTACACGTACAGCAAGCAGTACAACAAACGAGTGCATGCATGCCTCGTTGAATCATGGCGTTCCTGATTTCTTGGTATCGTTTCGTCATTTCCTAAAATCACGCAGTTACGGTGATCCCACTGCACACAAACAAACACTTATTATGTATGAATATCTAAGATACAATAACTTCTTCAAGAAAAAACACAATATCATTGACAAAACGCTCGAGGAAAAGCCTTTCGTTCGGGGCCAATAATATTATTAATAGTATTCGTATAATACAGTCACAGTAGTAGTATTAATAGTGGTGAATGCTATGATACTCAATCAGTGCATTAAGCATCGAATGAAATGACCCGCGTGCCGTACGTATTCATATGTATGATTCAGCCGGACAACGGAACAGAGAGGGGTTGTTGGTCAAAGAGTTGCACAAAATTGCTTGACTGCGTCTTCAACTAGCGCCCACGAAAGCACATCTTATGTAATGCATCTTACGTGCGTATCTTTTGCGCTGTTCATGTAATATTGAGGCGAGTTTGCTATTAATAGACGTGCATACATCTGTAGCATACTTTATGTGCATCGTATGATATATATACTGGTATCCTTGAAGTATATTCTGGAACATACAGTCAGTAGAACAGATAGGTACCTTTACATACAATATCGTATACTACGTGGAGTCATCATGTTCCACACCCTACACCACTTACAAAACAGCTAAAAAAATAACTTTGTCCTGTGTCTGACTCTTAATACTACCGTTTCTTCATGATGAGTTGCATTGAAAACTTGAACTTGTTTTGTGCACGCGTAATGTACGTATAAACAAATAGCTATTTAGTCTAAAGTCATTGAAACATCAACTTCAACCAACGCCTTCATTCCGATTTATTATGTATACTGGTTTTCGTATGTATATATATGTACATTTTGTCCATCCCATTTATTATCTTCGCCCTTCCTTTCTCTCTCCTTCCTAGTCGCAACTCAGATCCGGGGTCACAAAGTAGGCTCCTCTCCCTCCTCCCCCACTACGGTTCTTGCCATGCATTTTTATCGCGAGAATACTTGAGCCTTTTCTTCCCTCGTCGACTCGCATCGAATTGTAACTACCCACGCTATAATATACTGGTATCTATTACCACGAACCAGTATTAATATTAATAGTATTAATAATAATAGTAGTTATTATTACTTAATAATGCCGCTACAACCGAGTGTATGTGTGTGTGTGTGTGTGTTCTTCACATTAAACCTTCCTTTCTACCCGTCGACATCCAGCACACCCAGTGTCCGTGCCGATTCTTCATCCTAAAAAGGTACCAGTTCTGTGGTCACAAAACTACGACACAGAGATACTACACTCAGTGCAGTAAGCAGAGCAGACAATGCAAAAGGGTGACACGTTCATGGCTGCGCTCGTCGAAGGACAACCTGTCCTGCACGAGCGTAGTGGCTGCGCTTTCGCGCCTCAGAAGTGGAGACAGCTGATCCGTCTCGATCAGCACTGCCAGCCCGCATGTGGACCCTCGCTTGGGGGTCTGCATGCGTGATGTGGAGGAGTATCGTATGACCTTGTTGCGGTACTCTGACGATGTAGCGTTCTACTTAAGGCGACATGGATTGTTAATCGGGTATACTCGTATACCACTCCGACCCGAAATATAAGGACCGTTCTTACATTAAAATATAATTGAAATGGTGATTATCTTTAGGGTCAAAACAGTCTTGGGATGAGGTGCTGTGCCCTCAGAAAAATCACGGTGCACCTCTCTCCGTCCAATAATAAAGAGGAGATACCAGTTATGTGGTCACAAAACTACGGACTAGTGCTACGGTAGAGGAGGTATACCTTATTTTGGCTGAATCGTTTTCTGAACGATCGGACTCCTTAACCCAAATTCGTCGTTTTTTCATTTTTGTCATTTTTGTGACGAATAATGTTTCAGAGTATACTTCGGTCATGAGTTCGCATCCGGCAGCACTTTTAGTTTCCTCCAAAATCATTTTTTTCGGTGAGGTATGACGCTCCTGAAGTGATGAGCTCAGAAAAAAACATGGTGCACCTCTATCGTAGCATGCGTCTACGACACAGAGATACTACGCGGCAATGCAGTAAGCAGAGCAGACAATGCAATGCCACCCCCACCCCCACCCCCACCCCCATCTCGCTTGCTCAGCTTTCTCCCTCCAGATCTCCCGACAGGGAAAAAGTAGCGCTTTCCCGTCGCGCCCTATTGTTGTTGTTCGGGAGAGGAAGTGTCGGTGGGTAGGTGGGAGTGGGGAGTATGTGGGTGGTTACTCGGGCCATTGCATTGTCTGCTCTGCTTACTGCATTGCCGCGTAGTATCTCTGTGTCGTAGACGCATGCTACGATAGAGGTGCACCATGTTTTTTTCTGAGCTCATCACTTCAGGAGCGTCATACCTCACCGAAAAAAATGATTTTGGAGGAAACTAAAAGTGCTGCCGGATGCGAACTCATGACCGAAGTATACTCTGAAACATTATTCGTCACAAAAATGACAAAAATGAAAAAACGACGAATTTGGGTTAAGGAGTCCGATCGTTCAGAAAACGATTCAGCCAAAATAAGGTATACCTCCTCTACCGTAGCACTAGTCCGTAGTTTTGTGACCACATAACTGGTATCTCCTCTTTATTATTGGACGGAGAGAGGTGCACCGTGATTTTTCTGAGGGCACAGCACCTCATCCCAAGACTGTTTTGACCCTAAAGATAATCACCATTTCAATTATATTTTAATGTAAGAACGGTCCTTATATTTCGGGTCGGAGTGGTATACGAGTATACCCGATTAACAATCCATGTCGCCTTAAGTAGAACGCTACATCGTCAGAGTACCGCAACAAGGTCATACGATACTCCTCCACATCACGCATGCAGACCCCCAAGCGAGGGTCCACATGCGGGCTGGCAGTGCTGATCGAGACGGATCAGCTGTCTCCAC
Source organism: Saccharina japonica (assembly GCA_008828725.1). Taxonomy (NCBI): domain Eukaryota; class Phaeophyceae; order Laminariales; family Laminariaceae; genus Saccharina; species Saccharina japonica. The sequence continues at coordinate 186,549 of MEHQ01000080.1, forward strand.
TTCTGAGGCGCGAAAGCGCAGCCACTACGCTCGTGCAGGACAGGTTGTCCTTCGACGAGCGCAGCCATGAACGTGTCACCCTTGCGGTGGAAAGCTTTGGACGCCTCGGGAAGGAAGGTAGCGAGTTCATCGACCAGCTGGCGGCGAGCATCGTCGGAGGAACGGACGGGGNGCGGTGGAAAGCTTTGGACGCCTCGGGAAGGAAGGTAGCGAGTTCATCGACCAGCTGGCGGCGAGCATCGTCGGAGGAACGGACGGGGGGTCCTTATCAAGAAAAGGGGTCTGTAAGGAGCACCTTTTCCAGGTCAAATCGGTAACCACCCAGGTCGCGATCTCACGCCGGGTGCACCGATACAAGCTCGCCCTGCGAGACCGGCAGGCCGCCAGGGGGAGAAGGGAGGAGGAGGGAGGATTACTTCCCATGGCGTGGGGGTGGAATGTAGATGCGGAGTAGGAAGCACGGCGAATAGATATATACATAGGTACAATAATTGGGTAAAGGGTGCGTATTCTATTGAGTGCACGCAGAGGAGAAGTGGTTGAATGAGATTGGTGGTATGTATTCGACGAATTGTGTCAGCTTTTTCATTCTGAATGAATAATAACGCCCTGCACATTGTCGGAAGGCAAATCAAATAATTATAACACGACATAGAAGGGTGTTAGACTGTACGCATAGGTTTCCTTGGTTTCCGTGGTTTTCTGCTTTTGGGAAATTTATGAGTGATCAACGCTGAAGATCATGCTGCACATTGTCGGATGGCAAAGATAATAATAATAACACGAAAAACTTTCTGTAACGCAAAAACGAAATTCCGACGATTTTGAGTTAAGGAGCCTTAAATAGCCTTGAATAGGTCGTTCAGAAAATATTTCAGCCAAAAAAAGGTATACCTCTACCTCTAGCGTCGCACGCTTGACGGACACCTCTACACTGGGTGTGCTGGGTGTCGACGGGTAGAAAGGACGGTTTCATGTGAAGTACACGCACACTGACTTGGTTAACCCGTTAAGAACTGATCCCACGTATTTTTGGGACAAAGTACTTGGAATTAGTGTCGGGTATTTTTTTCAGTCTTGAATGGGTTAATACATGTATGTGCCACGCGATTCCACAGGCACTAACTACTATATAGCGGGCAACCGACACTATAGAGGGACCACTATTAACACTACTACTGCTGTATATGAGTCCGAGATCACGAGACAAGATCCTATAACGCTAGAAGTGGAAGAATATATCAGAGAGAAAAAAAAAACTATTTCGTACTTACGTTACGCTCGAGAATCCTATTCAACAATAATACTTATACTTCAGTATCAATCTTAGCTGTATGTATGCTGTTGTTGTTGTTGCTGCCGCAATGCCGCAACATGCCGCAAGATGATGTGATATAATAGTATTGCCGTCAAGCCCTGCCCACGCTCTAGCCGTTTGGTTAACGAGATCGGTACCACCACCAGGTGTCAAGTGTTCGGTATTGGATTATATATAGTCAGTCAGACAGACAGACAGACACATTCGGAGTTTTGGTTATTATATGGATACCCTGCGACTTTTAAGAATAGGTAGAACTGTTGTGGTAGCAGCTGTCTCCCGCACGTACTGCTGAACATAGTAGTCATCAATACAGTACTCGTATTACGGAAGACCATGAGTAAATAGGACCACATATTGTTATTAATAGTAAAATAGGTGAAAATATACTGTAGGTTTTTGTGCTTACCCTAGGTCTCCTATTTACTGTGCTCCCCCGCAGTAGTGTTACCAAGGATCGCAGCCCACCAGGATCACGACGATGACCATGGTTCTTGATATATGGCCGTGATGTCTGCAGGAAGTACAGTGAGAGGAGTGACACGTGTACAAAGCAGTGTATACTCTTACCCCCTCATTGTCCCCGTAAGAACTGGTCCCACGTGTTTGGGGACAAACCACTTGGAATTAGTATGGGATACATTTTTTAGTTCTGAATGGTTTAAGTCCCATATCGGGGTGTCGTGGAGGAGTAGAAACCGAGAACGGTGAGAAGAAACCAAACCCCTGGGACGTGTGAGGAGCATGCCAACATGTCGTACAAAAACCACCAGGTAAGAAGGGGGGACATTATCTTTAAAAAAAACTGAAAACTATCACGAGTCTTCGAGACAGACAACAAACAATAAACGCATTGCAGTACATACGAGCGAACGCGTATCATGCCGCCCCCCGACCCCCACCTGCCGCCGCCCCCGCCTTCCCCCGCTACCCCCAATGAACGCCCAAATGTTGGGGAGGGTCGCTATTTTAGGAGTAGGAACGGTGCTCGCGTCTCGAAAGGGGTGCGTGGTCAATGGGCAAATCACTAAGGCAAGCAACACATGAGTTCACCCCTTCCCCCGCGGCGTCCCCGACCTCCACCCCCCCCCCCCTGGAATACCATGCCTCCCCCCTTCCACATCCCACGCCCACCCCCACAGATATAGTGTCGCACTTTAAATTGTTCCAGTACGATTCTACTCGCACTAGAGTACGCGTACCCCCGCCCCCCGCTCCCCACTGCCCTTCCCCCCCGCCCCAACTTCGTATATTCCACACAAGCCTCCGACCCCCGCCCCTCGCCACTCTCTCCCTGCCCCGCTTTATAACTATGCGCTACGAGTAGTATTTCATTGTTGTTGGTCGTCGTTGGGTTGTTGTTATGTTTGTTTTTGTGGGTATTTACATTCGTTTCAATAGCGGCTGATTTTTTTTCGTTAGTGGTTGCTCCTGGCTGCCTGCCTCTTCTTTCGTGGTTAGTGGCTATTTACAACCATACCTCGTATCATGATATCATATACACAGTAGTTGATTTATACCAGGTACTACGGCTACACCGCTGCTTTATACCAGGTGACTAGTACGGGAGACCATAGTAAAACATAGTAAATAGGACCTACCGTACAAACAAAAAACCTACCTATATAATATAGTTCCCCATGTTTACTACGTATTAATAACAATATTTGGTCATAGTTACTATGGTCCTCCGTAATACTATTGATACTACTACTACACATATGGCATGTGACTGGAACTACCCCCGCCCAATCTGCCTGGTTAGTGAAAACCCAACGTGCTCCGTCCCGGCATTGTAGGGATGCGAGGGTCTATGGTCATATGACTACGGCCGTGCACGACATGAGTACACCCCCCCGCCCAATGGGGGCGTGAAAACATTAGTAGTGTGGAGAAGTTGAACAATGTACATATTACGGGGGACCATTAGAGTAAATACTAGTAAATAGAACACCTACTGTTTGGTACACACATAAAAACCTATATATACGATATACGTATATATATTCCCCATGTTTACTATTACAAAAGGTGGTCGTATTTACTATGGTCCTTCGTAATAATAGCCAACCCCACAAGATGTCGACAAACTCTCAATTCGGTACGCCTATCGATGTGTTACGTATACAACATCGTTCAAGATCTCGGTGAGTAAGGATGTTATAATAGTATCGCCCCCATGGTGTACTGTGCAAGGGGAGGCCCCCGACCACCCTATTAACAGTAGCGTTGGTTGTAATGACCCTATCTATCTATCGTGTAATGGACGCTTGACGCCTTGCCACGAAAGAAATAATCGGTTTCGAGCATGTCCCTCCTCCTCCTTCACTCTTGGACCGCATCGTAAAATGGGCTCAATAGACTCGATAGACTCAGCGCGCGTTGCGGTGGGTGGTGTGGGTGGTGGGTGATGGCTTGTGAACTCCCTCGTAATAACTCGTAGAAAGATAGTATATTAAAGGGGGATTATGTTTGTTGCCTGTGGGAGGTGATGACTGACTGGTGAGGACATTTCGCTATCTATGATGATGTGGTTTTCATGTTTTTTTTATTAACCCTTTTAGTGCTGCAGTCCCGTTTTGGACACAAACGACTCTAACTCTAAGTAGTTTGTCCCCAAAACCGAACTCCAGTCCTATAAGGGTTATAACGGAAGCACTCACTCACGCATTACCTGGTAAAATCTTGGGTATGTCTGGGTATAAGGGTCGTTCTTAGCGAGCATCTTTTTTCCATAATTTCCAATTTTTTTTTTTCCAAAAAAAAAAAGGAAAACTTGGAAATATTGGAAAAAATGGCAATATTGGGAATTCTTTAGAGGGCAAAAATGTTTGGAAGGGTTCACGTTCCAATAAATGGAAAAAAAAAATGGAAAAAAATGGAAATCTAAAAAATTGCGCGAAAAAAAAACATGGAAATTTTGGAAATTTATGGCTCCGATAAGAACGACCCTAAATCTGGGTACTGTATTATTATTATTATTATTATTATTATTATTATTATTATTATTATTATTATTATTATTATTATTATTATTATTATTATTATTATTATTATTATTATTATTATTATTATTATTATTATTATTGTTGTTGTTGTTGTTGTTGTTATGAATCCCTTACAGGCTTGAGTTTGACAAAAAAAAAAAAAAAATGACGACAAAAAAAACACTCAGTACTCGTACAGTAGTATTAATAGTAGTACTAAATAGTAGTAGTATATTCGGACTGAACTACTGTACGAAAAAAACATTAATATTAATACGAGCTGGGCCAGCCAAGAAACCTACAAAGCTTCCTAAAGTAGTATCTCGTGAACCACTGCGAATTAGGCTACAAAATTTTGAAGCGCCAACCCTGACATAGCAGTGCTTGTGCAATTTTTTTTTGTATCTTAAAAATTATATACATTTTTTTTTCTCGACTCGATCTCGCCGAGATATCCGCGAAAACTCGAAAACAACATTTTTTTCATTCTAATTTCGTATAAAAAATGTCATTTTCGATCAACATGAAATTTGGTGGGGACAATGCTGAAGACACAAGGAGAAGATCGATGTAAGTCTCGTTGCCCAATTCGCCACCCATCAAGAGATATGACCAAAACTCGATGCTATATATAAGTCAAGTAATTACGGAAAAAATGGTAATTCCGTCATGCCCCGACCAATTTCGAGAGTTTTACTCTGAAATTTTCATCACGTCTTTGAACCGTGCGTGCAAAAATACCTGCCGCCTGCCCTCTTTGATTTTTTTTTTTTCCAAGTAGTTTTGATCGCTTTTGCATTTTTTTCGATTTTTGGATCGTCGTATCTCTCTCGAGGGGAAAAAAAAAAAAAAGGGCAGGCGGCAAGTGTGTTGATTAGTACATGATCTACACTGTGTCCAAATTCCAGGTCCTAATTCGTTAAATTGGTCGGGGCATGGCTAATCTGCTTTAAAAACATTTTTTTGGCTGGCCCAGCTCGTAGTTATTAATAGTTGGAGTGCGTACATCTGTATACGGTAAAGTAATATATAGTGTGAAGAGATACAGCTTGTTTAGTGCCTCTACGAAGTGTTTTCAGTGTAGTCTTTATTGCCAGGGTAGCCTCCATTGGACCAGTCTCCACTGTCTCCAGGGTCGGGCGGCATCATCCCTGCTGGTCTACAATCTACAGTCTACGACCAGAACCAAAAGAACCAGTCAGCCAGTCAGCTGTCAGCTGGGATATCTGCTGACTGCTGCTGACGTTTGTGATTTGATTATGTTACCGGTCGGTATTTGTGGCATGATGATGTAATGATGTCATCGCATCCGAGGCTGCTTGTGACGTTAGACGTTAGTCTGACAAATATGTCTTTCTCGTTGCATGAGTATGCTGAATACAATGTGTGGTGTGTGCAGCTGGGTGTGTGACGTGTGGTGACGAGTATCTGCGACGTACATACCGGTAGGTATTTTTAATTTTCTCTACAAATGTATATGATACACAATTATGTACGATAATATAGGTACCCATTATATATTAGTATGAAATCAAATCGGTACTTATATTATGGTACAGAGTGGTACTACCGTAAGTAATGCCTGTTGGTGTTTGTTTGTGGTCTGCGGGCTGCCTACCGTAGTGAGGAGAAGGGAGAAGAGCCTGATGCTTTGTGACCCCGGATCTGAGTTACTTACGACTAGGAAGGGGGGATAGAGACAGAAGTGCGAAGACAATAAATGAGATGGGGAAAAAAAAAAGTGGCCTCCTCCGCCGCCTGACTTCCATTTTCACCGAAGATGTCCGGGGAGACAACACTTTCAGCCCCTCCCTGCTGGCAAGACAGCACTGCAGTTTCGCCTTGAACACACGCCTTGACTGACACCAAACTACTAGGTTTTAGTGTGGAACACTCGGCCCTACACCCTACTTGACAGCGCGCGTTTTGCCTTGCTTGACATGTCTCTTATTATTATTATTATTATTATTAATAATGGCATCTTTGATTTTCACAGAGGGAATATGATAATATTATGTTTTTTGGTGTGCGTATCGCTCAGCCGCGTTATCTACCTATCTGTGCGTGGCATGGATATAGCATACAACGAAACGTCCACCAATCATAGCCAACAGGACAAAGTATGGAAAAATGAACAAAAATAATAGTATTTTATATTAATAATGTAAGAACAGTGTTTGCCCCCTACATTTGTGGTTTCAGCATGACGAGAAGGCAAATTCGCAAAAAACGCCATAAAGCCTATTCCGTACTAATATATTCATACATACATGATGATCCTCTCGTACCTAGAGGATATTACCCAAAACCTACTACTGGTATACATACATAAAAAATGAGCAATACGATTATGTATGAATAGTGTTTGCCCCCTACATATATATGTGGTTTCAGCATGACGAGAAGGCAAATTCGCAAAAAACGCCATAAAGCCTATTCCGTACAAATATATTCATACATACATGATGATCCTCTCGTACCTAGAGGATATTACCCAAAACCTACTACTGGTATACATATTATATCATACGTATAACTGTATACAAGTATATATTTAACCTATGCATTGTTCCTAACCGTATATCTGTCCCTGACCCCTACCCCTACCCCAACCCTTCGAACGCTGTCAACTGTCAACTGTCAATTATATTATTAATAGTTGAAAAAAAGCGGCAAAACAAAAGTTAAAAACAACTACGTATTTTAATACTATTAATATTTATGCCGACTTCCGCAAACGACGCCTCCTCTTTGCGGGGGGCGTACACAAATAGTGGACGACCAATGAGCGCGGCTGACCTGTCGGGTGATGTTTGGGGCGATGGATGATGGTGGGGAGAATCCACAGGTCCAGGCCGACCAGAGAATAACTGAACTTGGTCCGATCAATGTCTATTAGACGGCGGCCTCAGGGTGTTTCAAGAAGCCACCGAGGGGTCCACAGAAAGCTCTCCCCTTTGCTGTACAGAGTAGAGACGGTGATATATATTAAAATATATATATATATACTTAGATATAAAAAACAAATCCATCCGATTTGTTATCTTCGCACTTCTATCCCTCTCCCTCCATAGTGTGGTAACTCAGATCCGGGGTCACAAAAGCAGCAGGCTCTTCTCCCTCCTCCCTCCCCACTACGGTTCGTACCTTGCATTTTTATGGCCGAGGGTGGACTATTAATAAGAATAGTGGGGGAAGTGGTTTCAGGGGGTCATCGAAGCGACTGACTGTTTCATGGCGAGGTGGCACAGGGGCGAGGCGGGGGGGGGGGGGCGGCTGGCTACACCACGCAAGCCTGAGGACCGCCAAGCAGCGGCCGACAAGGAGGGGACGGTGGGGGACGGGGGGGGGGGGGGGCAAGCCGTACTGATACACCCAGCTGTCGACGAATACAGAAACGAAATACTGATGGTAGAGCTTGTGGCATTTATGGTATCGGTTCGACTATCACGGGTGACCATAGTGAATACTAGTAAATAGGACCTCCGGTACAAACAAAAACCTATATATTACGCGATTTTTTCGAACAATATTGATATTTGGTCCTATTTACTAGTATTTACTATGGCCCCCCGCAACCATCATAATATGGACCGCGTGTTGGTATAGCTCTTGAATTCTAGTGGTTTTTCGTCGTGTCTTGTTTGAGTTGTTCACCGGGGGAGGCGCGACAGCTGTAGTACTAACACTTGCCACCGCTATTGACAGAGTGGGGAGGAGATTTCAGATGGAGTGGCAAGTGTTGTAGCAGGGACGGGACTCATGGTACTCATATCACCGCCTTACGTTTTTTTTCTTCTAATTAAAGTTCTTCCTTCTTGCCTTATTTACTTTTTTTTCCTTTTTTTTTCTCCTCGCCGTCCTTAGGGCCGGTTTTAACGAAGAAAAAACAAAATCAATTTGGAAAAAAAAAAAAAATCAAATCCGCTTCTCATTGGTCAGAACCCGCACCACCACCCAAGATTGTACCCCAAGATCCTAATCTTTGATGCTGGTGCGTGTGTTGACCAATGAAAAGCGAATTTGAAATTTTATTTTTCCAAATTGAATTTATTTTATACTCCTTAATATGGACCCTTATGCCGGTATCTTCCTCTTCGTGTTGTTTGGTCCGTTCAGCAGTTTCGCTGTTCCTCTTCAGCACATTTTATCTTCTTGTTGCAGTATTTTTTATTTTCTTGTCATGCCAGCATTTTTTTGTTGTTGTCATTTCGTTCTCTAGTTTCCAGTCTGGCTTGTTTCTTGTGTTCTCGTACCCGGTATGTTGGGATTTCACTTGCTTTACCTCTACTAATTCGAGTTTTTGTTTTGTTTCCTCTGTCTCACGGCCTATCTATGACAACATAGTACTTGTGTCTACCCAGGATAACTAATCCGGACGGTAAAAATAACGACTTTCATTTGAAGACAACAAACACACACAGAACAGTATTACAACGTACACGTGTTTTTTGTTGGTATACTGACCACTGTAAGAAGTACCTCCTCCCCTCCCATCTCCACCCCCCCTCCCCCTCCCTCCACACCCCCCCGTCCTCACCCACCCACCCCCGCACCCGCCCCCCATCAAACCCCCTTCGAAGCCTTGTGCAAGCATCCTCCTGTGTGAAACCCGACAGGTGAGGCAAGGACAGGGATGGTTAGAAGGAGATGAATATAAATAGACGAATGTGACATGGAGAAGTTTGGTACACTAATAGTAGCGAGAAAACGATCGCTATCTTAGGAGATAGATGGTGGCCAAAGGAGGCGAAACAGGAAGGGATAGATTAGCAAAAATTTACTTTGTAATATATGGAAACAACGTCAATGAGCGCCCAATATGTGGAGGTGTCTCTATTAGGTAGTAGGAACGGTGCTCCGTCTCGAAAGGGGTGCGTGGTCAATGGTCAAATGACTAAGGCAAGCAACAAATGAGTACGCCCCCCTCCCCCCTCAAGCACAAGATCCAGTGGCATCAAGAACGATATCCCATGCATGACGCGTTACGGGTCAACCATGGGGGGTCCCAGCGAGCGATGGCGGATCGTCTTGACTGACTCTTGCCGGGTGGTGGCTCGGTCCGCAAAAAAAAAAACATGGCGAGAACAGATTACGTAGTACTTGCGCGTTATAATTACATCCACAAAAAATGGCTTATATCCTTGAGGCAAAAACGTAAAATAGGACGCCTCCCGATGCGTGCTACGATAGAGATAGCACTTTTTTTTGGTTAAATGATTCTGAGGATCGAGCTCCTTAACCCAAATTCGGCGGATCTTTGTCATAGTCATTATTTTGTTGCAATCTTGTTCCTTGTGTGCTTCGGCCATGGGATTTTCAATCGGAAGCACTTTTACTTTTCTTCCAAAATCATGGGGTGTTAAGCTCTCAAATGGGCCTTGAAAAACGGGCACTATGTAGCAGCAGTTGCATGCTACGATAGAGGTGCACCTTGTTTTTCTGAGTCCTCACTTACGGAGCGTCATACCTCACCGAAAAAAATGATTTTGGAGGAAAATAAGTGTTGCCGGATGCGAAATCTCATGACCGAAGTATACTCCGAAACATTATTTCGTCACAAAAATGAAAGTCCGACGGATTGGGTTGAGGAGCCCGATCGTCAGAAACGACCCATCCAAAAAGTGCTACCTCTACCGTAGCACGCGTCCTCAATAGTTGGGTAGGAGCTCTTTAAGTAAGGAGTCAGAAAAAACATGGCGCACCTCTATCGTAGCACGCGTCTCCCTAAGCCGCCCCCAGAGGTCGGCATGCCGGCGGCTTACGACTCAGCCACTATTATACTGATGATGATGATGATGATGTTGACTCCAAGAAATTTCAACAAAGAAAGGGGCAAGCTCGCGTCAACCGAGGCAGTCACGCTGCGCACACAGCTTCTATGGGCCAGTTGCCAGAGACAGCATGCCCTCCGGGTCCGGACAACCCGCCACAAGGGGGGGGGGGGTACTCATTTTGTTGCTCGCCTTTGTCATTGTTTGATCATTCACCATGCGTCCCTCTCGAGACGGAGCATCGTCAGCGGGGGGTGCACTCATGTCGTGCACGGCCGTAGTCGTATGACCATAGACTCTCGCATCCCTACAATGCCGCGTACCGGAGCAGGGGGGGGGGCGCGAACAAGAAAGAGCCTTCGCAAAGAAAGGCTCGCTGCTACACAGGAGTCTCCAGGGGGCTGGAGCAACCGCCTGCCTTTGGGCGCGGCCAACGACTCACTCGAAGCCATACCCTCTGCTCAAACTTCGTGGTGATATAGGAAGACGGGTGGTGGGTATCTAGGGGCATGAACGGAAGTTTTGTGCGGCGCCGAGGGTGTCCCTACTACGACGCAGTCCGTCAGTCAACGCGGACACGCGACACGCGCTCAACTATCCGCCTCAAGGGCAGGAGAAGTGCAGGTTAACCAAGGCGACGCGTGCTACGGTAGAGGAGGTACACCTTATTTTGGCTGAATCGTTTTCTGAACGATCGGGCTCCTTACCCCAACTTCGTCGGACTTTCGTTTTTGTGACGAATACTGTTTCAGAATACACTTCGGTCATGAGATTTCGCATCCGGCAGCACTTTTTATTTTCCTCCAAAATCGTATTTTCGGTGAGGTATGACGCTCCTTAACCCTGTGTTGGGGACACTTTACTTAGAATTAGAGTGGTTTGTCCCCAAAATGGGACTGCAGTCCTAAAAGGGTTAAGTGAAGAGCTCAGAAAATACATCGTGCACCTCTATCGTAGCATGCGTCAGGCCTTTAACCCATTCAGAACGGGAAAAAAAAGTTCGCACACTAATTCCAAGTAGTTTGTCCCCATATTTGTGGGGCGCAGTTCTTAAGGGGTTAAAACGGCTTGGCGTCCTCTGCGACGGAGTGGAACCTGAAGATGGACACATCGTCGTCGACAGGAGTGAACATGCTGTCTGTAATACATGTACATATCGAGGGTCAAGGACACCCGTCAAGGAATACCCGTCAAGGAAATCCCCTAACAAAAATGTACCTGGTAGTGTATTAGGTCTGAAGAGGCCTTTTGACGGGTCTAAACTAGTGATAGAGCGTCCACCGACATCTTCGATCAGGAGAGGAAACCTTCGGGGCGTGTCGAGCCCGAAGTACCGGCGCAAGGCCACCTCCCCTGCTATTAGTAGTAGAGTGCATGTAACCCACGCAGATCCGCAAGCACGAGGGGGGGGGGCGGCTATAGCACTGACCACGACGGGCCAATAGTACGCTCGTCAAAGACAAAATCAAGGACAAAACAATGTCCTTGGACGAGCGCAGCCACTACTGTAACAACTTTGATCTTGCCATTTTCGCGGCGGTGGAAAGGTTTGTGGTCGTCTCAAGGGAGAAAAGGTAGCAGCTTCATCGATCAGATTTGTGGCGGAAATGTAGTGGGGGGAAGGGATGTCGTCGTCTCAAGGGACAAAAGGTAGCAGCTTCATCGATCAGATTTGTAGCGGCGACTGTTGTGGGGGCAAGGAGGGATGGAGAGTATGTATCTTGCTAGAAAATGGGCGAGCGGGGGTCTGTCCAGGGTGTCGGCGGAGGAGCAGGGTCCAACATCTATCTTGGTCAACAAATAAATTCCCCTCTGGGGGTGCCCGCGCACCATCCTTCCATTACGAAATACGTAATGAGCGCCTCTTCCAGATAGATAGTCTCCTTCTGTAATTATCACCCAGGTATTATCGTAGCCATCTCGAGGAGAGGCTAGGAGCAGGGAGGGGGTGCTGGTTAGAAGGACGCACCACATCAATAATCACGGAGACTGTTAACAAGTACCAGGTAATTATACCTGGAAAACAGGCAGTCTATTAACAATCGTCGCGAGTACGTAGCGCGGTATCACTCTGTTGTGCGCGGGTTCGACTCTCGCCAGCAACGAACGTTTTCGTTCCTGATTGAGCCCATAACAACAACAACAACAACAACAACAACAAACAGGTATTACGGAGGACAATAGTAAATAGGACCAAATATTGTTACTAAAAACAGAAATATATAGGTTTTAGTGTATACCGTAGGACCTATTTACTATATATAGTCACCTGTAATAGCTGTTACTACTGTACACATGGGATACACCACCCGTATGATACCACATACCAGTAGTAGTCGTAGTAGCCCCTTCTAAAGAACAACATGTGCCAGGAATATTTCTCGGGTTCGGATCTTCTCTCGTCAGCAATCTCCGGGGCGTTAAATAATAAAAATAGTAAAATCTTTCGAGCCCAAAGAACCTACAATACCACCTCAGCATGTATATCATACGTAGGCGTTTAAGAATAACAAAATGTCATAGCAACCATTTTAATGGACCCCAATAAAACGTGGGATACATCATACCTCAGTCAGTACTACTCGTATTATACTTGTATTACATAGTAGTACCAGGCACGCCAGTACAGACGCCAAAATCACGAAGTATAACCATTTTCGAGCCGCAAAAACCCACCAGGTGTGTGTGTGTGTTCTTCACATTAAACCGGGCATTGGAAAGCAGCACGTAAGTAAGCAGCGTGTGTGTGTTCTTCACATTAAACCGCCCTTTCCACCCGCCGTCGACATCCAGCACACTTTTTCTTTTTCTTTTTCTCTCTTTCACGCAGCTTGGTCACTAGGTCGTTCCTGTCGTATATATATGACATTGCCTTGTCTGCTCTGCTTATTACTGCATTGCGGGCGTAGTATCTCTGTGTCGTACATATGATATAGTTTTGTGACTACAGAACTGGTGGTACCTCTCTTGGATAAATAATCAGCACAGACATTTCGGTGTGCTGGATGTCGACGGGTAGGAAGGACGGTTTAATGCGAAGAACACACACATCCCGTGTCCGCGTGCCGATTCTTCATCCTATAGAGGGATACCAGTGTTTCTGTGGCCACAAAGCTACGAGTACGTAGACAAGCATTTTGCCATGTTCATCGATCGGACTGGATACGACAGGCACGACACGAAATAATGGTGCAGTCACACTACATCAAGTACAATATAATATAAATATATGTACGTACCTGGTATGTATATTCGTATAATTAATGCCGGTACAACTAACAACTACCATACCATTGTATACAAACAATAACGCTTGTTGCATATCGTCTCGGTGACCGCACAGGTTGCCATTTCGAGGAGGGTGTCGCGCTTCAAAAACTTCAGCTCAGGGACCGCCAGGAAGCGAGGAGGAGCAGGGGGGAGGGGATGACAGACCCACACCGATGGCGTGGGGATGGAGCTTGGAAGCGGCTTAGAACGTAAAGAGTGCATATTGGGAAGAAGGAGGGAGCAAGGACAACAAATAAATGGAGCAGTGTGGATAAATCTTCGCGGGATATCTGATGATGATATCGTACTTTCGTGGGGCTCAATAACAATGGTTACTTTATGTTGACGCCCAGCGGGAGATTGCCGGCATACATATAATGTATATATGACGTAAAATAGACACACACTTCCTGAATTCTACAGCCTCAGATTGTGTCCCCCTCATACGGGATGTACATCCTACATGAGGACTTATAAAACCCGTAAGTACGCGCGATCGAAGTATTACACTCAGCTAGCAAAGATGAGCTTGCAGCTGTTGTTGTTTTTTTTTAAAATTTTTCAATATATTATGTATAATATATTTATAGGGGGGGGGGTGTACTCGATATTCATGAATACGTAGTAAGTGTAGTCGTATGATCAAAGACCTTCGCATCCCTACGAGTACAATGCCGGGACGGAGTATGTATGTCGGGTTTTCACCGCGACCAGGCAGACATTAATTATTGCTAGCACCAAGCTCGAAGCGCCGTGAGGCGTTCGACGAGTCGCATGAAGGGTGAGCGGCATCCTACTAAGAACCGCTTGTGAGGCGGACTTTTGCATATATATATATATACAGCTTCAATGGGGGAGGGCAGCTTCAATAGGGGAGGGGGGGTATACTCATACATGTCATCATGATGATGCATGTGGCCGTTAGTCGTATGTGACCATAGACCATAGACCCTACAATGCGGGGCGGGGCGGCGGGGAGACTATTACCCATACTGCTGTATGTATATAACATGTGTGTGTATCCATGTCGTGGGGTTGGAGCCTACTTTTGTGGAGATTGCTGACTATACTACTTGTAGATAAGATATCCTAACCCGAAAATGCGTACTACCCACAGTACTAGCAGTAGCAGTAGCACAGCAGTAGTAGTAGTTGCAGTAGTAGTAGTGGTAGTAGTAGTAGTTGTAGGATTAATAGTAGTAGTAGTAGTAGTAGTAGTAGTAGTAGTAGTAGTAGTAGTAGTAGTAGCAGTAGTAGCAGTAGTATTTAATAGTAGTAGTAGTAGTATTTAGTAGTAGTAGTAGTAGTAGTAGCAGTAGTAGTAGTAGTAGTAGTAGTAGTAGTAGTAGTAGTCGAAGTAGTAGTAGTAGTAGTAGTAGTAGTAGTAGTAGTAGTAGTAGTAGTAGTAGTAGTAGTAGTAGTAGTAGTAGTAATAGTAGTAGTAGTAGTAGTAGTAGTCTGCTTTGTTGTTGTTGTTGCAGTGGATGTATGCCTCGTCCCGGTAGTCTATATTTTAGTTATAGTGGCTATAATATAATCGTACGAGGTAGCTTTAAATGCTACTACTACTACAACTACAATAATACGACTACTATTAATACTATTGCTTTGGTACATTGATTTTGGTACCCGAGTTCGAATCCCACCGCGTGCGTGGTGAGATTTTGACCTTATTTGCAAAAATACAAATAGGACCCAATTACTGTGAGAGCGCAC
Source organism: Saccharina japonica (assembly GCA_008828725.1). Lineage (NCBI taxonomy): Eukaryota > Phaeophyceae > Laminariales > Laminariaceae > Saccharina > Saccharina japonica. Next base: position 201,614 of record MEHQ01000080.1, read on the forward strand.
CTATGCCTCCATACTTCGAAGTTCGTAGCGCGTGGGTATAAATAGTAGTAGAGGCGGAATTCGGCCCAATATTGCTGGGCGCCTCTCTCTATAATTCGAAGTTCGTAGCGTATGGGTATTATAGTAGGCGGAATTCGACGCGAGTCGACGAGAGGGAAGAAAGTGCTGAAATCTTCTCGTGATAAAAATGCAAGGGACGTACCGTATAGTGGGGGGGGGGGAGAAGAGATCCTATACTTCGAAGTATATATACTTACGTAGTGACCCCGGATCTGAGTTATACGACTAGCCTGGTATATATATAGAGAGGGAGAGAGAAGAAAAAAAGAAAAACCTAACACGCTCACTTTTCACCGTTCGCTTTTTAACAATGTTTCAGACTATTCACAGCGGCCTGAAGATACCCGTTAAAATGCGGAGTGGGGCGGGCGCTGAGGGGAGTGCACTTAAATCTGGCGCGTTGAAAGACCTGCAAGAAGAGCGATTCGAAGGAGTCGACTACATACTTGTCGACGAAATGTGCATGGTCGGCCAGGATCTACTTGGCCTGATGAGCATTCGCGGTAGGCAGGCCGTGTAATGACGGACGGTAATGACGGCTTGTTCGGTGGGCTCAGCATCATCCTCGTGGGAGACCCCATGCAGCTACCTCTTGTAGGCGCCTCGCCCATGTGGAGTGACAGACCAGCGACAGCGGGCCACTCCGCCGAGGGGCGCGCGGCTTGGCTGGGCCTCAATGCTGGTGCTGAGCTATCCGAGGTCATGCGCCAGGTGGGAGATGCGCAGGCAGCTTTCAGGCGCGCCCTCCTGGCCGTCGCTGAAGGACGAGCCGTGAAGGACCACTTCGACCTCTTGTGGACAAGGATGAGTCGCAAGTTCCCGAGGCGGAGCAGGATCCAGTCCACCTTTTCCCCACAAACGCGGAAGCCGACGACCAGGATTGGGAGCGGTTGGACCTACTGGGCACAGACATTGCCCTGGTCGTTGCCTCTCACACCGTCGGTGGCTACACAAATGTTTCCGCCGAACGATTCAGGAACCTCGCTCCCCACAGGTACCTCGCACTTGGAGCGCGTGTTTTCATCAACAACAACGTGTGGACGGCCGCCGGACTCGCCAACGGTGCTGCGGGAGAAATCGTCCATATGCACTGGAGGACACAGTCTGGCGCAGATAGGCCGTCTGCGCTCTCCTTTCGGTTGTTTTCGTCCTGCTTCATACCTACCGCGGTCGGCAGTTCTTCGAGGAGCCGTCGGTTGTTGTGGACGGGGAGACCCTTGACCTCCCCAGCTTCGTTCTTATCGTCCCCATGGAAGCTCAGGACGAAATGGGCCCTGCAGCCAGTAACAGGGGGGCTCAACGGGCTCGCTGCTTCAGATCTCAACTGCCGATGAAACTAGCCTTCTGTGTGACACACCATAGAAGCCAGAAGCCAGGGATCAACCCTTGACCGTGTAGTCCTCGACCTTTGGAAACGAGAGATCAACGGCGGGCAAAATTTCACTGCCCTTACTTAGTAGATGCCGTGACATTAACAACATGCTCCCCGAGGACTTCAGCCAGGAACGCCTGCAGGCCATCGGGAACAGCGCGTCCTTCCCAGCGCGAATGGCCGCTCTCGATAGGCTACGAACCCTTGAGGACGAAACTCGCCAGAAGTTCGGTTAGCCTGGCTTAACGCGAGAACCGCGGCCGCCTATTAATAGACCAGCAACTACAACTATTAGAGGAAGTGTGGGGGGTGGAGGAGAAACCGGAAGAGGGCGTGGAAGGCGAAATGGAAGGGGGCGCGGAAGAAGCCGAGGGCGGACAAGCGGGAGGAACGGCGGGAGGGGCAACGGCAGGGGAACCGCGCCTACCTGGGCCGGGGGGGGGGGGGGGGCTACGCCACGGCAAGGACGACCGATCTTAGTTGCGTCACCCAGGCCATGGCAAGCTTACGCCCTATACGAAACAGAGAGAGCACTAACTAACTCATGGTTTTACGTCCCGCTCCTGTTAGATGCTTTCGGTGTGCAGCGCCCGTCGACCTTCGTACGCCCCCCCCAATGGGAGCTGTATGTCCAATGCTACCNTCTCTACAAAACCAGTGACGTCATCCACACCGACCCAACAACAACATTCGGGGGAAAAAGCGAAGAATTTGTCAACAGAAAACAGAAAAACAATAATGTTCGTCCGTCACGGGTCGATGTCGTCCGTGCTCCGGATCGCTTCTCCTGTGCGCTGTGCTGCTGCGCCGGCGCGCTGCTGTGCTGCTGCTCAGGCGCGCCGCTCCGGTGCCGCTCGGCCAGTCCTAGCACGACCACACTCGACCCGCTCCGTCCGTACACGCTCTCGTTGCTGTCCTTCCCAGTCGGCTCCTCGCTTTCTCTCTCGTTGCACTCAGGGTGCTTGGTCTGAAAAATAAAAATTCTCGCGCTGAAGGGATTGACCAGTCCAACAACAGCTCGTCGCCACACGCTCCCTCCGCCTTTGATGGCGAAGCCAGGTTACTGAGACAGTACAGCTCCCTCTAGCAAACATACCTAGGGCTGTGTACGTAGTGTCCGTCCACCTTTCTGATGGCGTCTGCCTCCGCGCACAAAAGTGAGATGGACATTGCTGTCTACACCGACGGCCAAAAAGGCCCGTGCATCTGGACTTTTGCGCCTGACGCACCAGTGCCGATCCAACTCTACCGCTGCACACGCTTCGCGGCGGGTGCGCAGCAGCAAGAAGGTATCGGTCCGCTTGAGGGTGAGTCTAGCCTTGCTCGCTAGAAAGACCCCCCCCCTCGCTATGGGCCATGCCAAAGCAAAGACCTTGCCGAGGCAGCGAGGGGAAAAAGGGAAGTGCTGGATGTCGACGGGTAGAAAGGAAGGTTTAATGTGAAGAACACACACACACACACACACAATACCACCTCAGCATGTATATCATACGTAGGCGTTTAAGAATAACAAAATGTCATAGCAACCATTTTAATGGACCCCAATAAAACGTGGGATACATCATACCTCAGTCAGTACTACTCGTATTATACTTGTATTACATAGTAGTACCAGGCACGCCAGTACAGACGCCAAAATCACGAAGTATAACCATTTTCGAGCCGCAAAAACCCACCAGGTGTGTGTGTGTGTTCTTCACATTAAACCGGGCATTGGAAAGCAGCACGTAATAAGCAGCGTGTGTGTGTTCTTCACATTAAACCGCCCTTTCCACCCGCCGTCGACATCCAGCACACTTTTTCTTTTTCTTTTTCTCTCTTTCACGCAGCTTGGTCACTAGGTCGTTCCTGTCGTATATATATGACATTGCCTTGTCTGCTCTGCTTATTACTGCATTGCGGCGTAGTATCTCTGTGTCGTACATATGATATAGTTTTGTGACTACAGAACTGGTGGTACCTCTCTTGGATAAATAATCAGCACAGACATTTCGGTGTGCTGGATGTCGACGGGTAGGAAGGACGGTTTAATGCGAAGAACACACACATCCCGTGTCCGCGTGCCGATTCTTCATCCTATAGAGGGATACCAGTGTTTCTGTGGCCACAAAGCTACGAGTACGTAGACAAGCATTTTGCCATGTTCATCGATCGGACTGGATACGACAGGCACGACACGAAATAATGGTTGCAGTCACACTACATCAAGTACAATATAATATAAATATATGTACGTACCTGGTATGTATATTCGTATAATGCCGGTACAACTAACAACTACCATACCATTGTATACAAACAATAACGCTTGTTGCATATCGTCTCGGTGACCGCACAGGTTGCCATTTCGAGGAGGGTGTCGCGCTTCAAAAACTTCAGCTCAGGGACCGCCAGGAAGCGAGGAGGAGCAGGGGGGAGGGGATGACAGACCCACACCGATGGCGTGGGGATGGAGCTTGGAAGCGGCTTAGAACGTAAAGAGTGCATATTGGGAAGAAGGAGGGAGCAAGGACAACAAATAAATGGAGCAGTGTGGATAAATCTTCGCGGGATATCTGATGATGATATCGTACTTTCGTGGGGCTCAATAACAATGGTTACTTTATGTTGACGCTTAGCGGGAGATTGCCGGCATATATATATAATGTATATATAACGTAAAATAGACACACACTTCCTGAATTCTACAGCCTCAGATTGTGTCCCCCTCATACGGGATGTACATCCTACATGAGGACTTATAAAACCCGTAAGTACGCGCGATCGAAGTATTACACTCAGCGAGCAAAGATGAGCTTGCAGCTGTTGTTGTTTTTTTTTAAAATTTTTCAATATATTATGTATAATATATTTATAGGGGGGGGGGTGTACTCGATATTCATGAATACGTAGTAAGTGTAGTCGTATGATCAAAGACCTTCGCATCCCTACGAGTACAATGCCGGGACGGAGTATGTATGTCGGGTTTTCACCGCGACCAGGCAGACATTAATTATTGCTAGCACCAAGCTCGAAGCGCCGTGAGGCGTTCGACGAGTCGCATGAAGGGTGAGCGGCATCCTACTAAGAACCGCTTGTGAGGCGGACTTTTGCATATATATATATATACAGCTTCAATGGGGGAGGGCAGCTTCAATGGGGGAGGGGGGGTATACTCATACATGTCATCATGATGATGCATGTGGCCGTTAGTCGTATGTGACCATAGACCATAGACCCTACAATGCGGGGCGGGGCGGCGGGGAGACTATTACCCATACTGCTGTATGTATATAACACGTGTGTGTATCCATGTCGTGGGGTTGGAGCCTACTTTTGTGGAGATTGCTGACTATACTACTTGTAGATAAGATATCCTAACCCGAAAATGCGTACTACCCACAGTACTAGCAGTAGCAGCAGCACAGCAGTAGTAGTAGTTGCAGTAGTAGTAGTGGTAGTAGTAGTAGTTGTAGTAGTATTAATAGTAGTAGTAGTAGTAGTAGCAGTAGTAGCAGTAGTAGTAGTAGCAGTAGTAGTAGTAGTAGTAGTAGTAGTAGTAGTAGTAGTAGTAGTAGTAGTAGTAGTAGTAGTTAATAGTAGTAGCAATAGTAGTAGTAGTCGAAGTAGTAGTAGTAGTAGTAGTAGTAGTAGCATTGGTAGTAGTAGTAGTAGCATTGGTAGTAGTAGTAGTAGTAGTAGTAGAAGTAGTAGTAGTAGTAGTAGTAGTAGTAGCAGTAGTAGTAGTAGTAGTAGTAGTAGTAGTAGTAGTAGTAGTAGTAGTAGTAGTAGTAGTAGTAGTAGTAGTAGTAGTAGTAGTAGTAGTAGTAGTAGTAGTAGTAATAGTAGTAGTAGTAGTAGTAGTAGTGCTGCTTTGTTGTTGTTGTTGCAGTGGATGTATGCCTCGTCCCGGTAGTCTATATTTTAGTTATAGTGGCTATAATATAATCGTACGAGGTAGCTTTAAATGCTACTACTATTAATACTACAACTACAATAATACGACTACTATTAATACTATTGCTTTGGTACATTGATTTTGGTACCCGAGTTCGAATCCCACCGCGTGCGTGGTGAGATTTTGACCTTATTTGCAAAAATACAAATAGGACCCAATTACTGTGAGAGCGCACCTATGCCTCCATACTTCGAAGTTCGTAGCGCGTGGGTATAAATAGTAGTAGAGGCGGAATTCGGCCCAATATTGCTGGGCGCCTCTCTCTATAATTCGAAGTTCGTAGCGTATGGGTATTATAGTAGGCGGAATTCGACGCGAGTCGACGAGAGGGAAGAAAGTGCTGAAATTTTCTCGTGATAAAAATGCAAGGGACGTACCGTATAGTGGGGGGGGGGAGAAGAGATCCTATACTTCGAAGTATATATACTTACGTAGTGACCCCGGATCTGAGTTATACGACTAGCCTGGTATATATATAGAGAGGGAGAGAGAAGAAAAAAAGAAAAACCTAACACGCTCACTTTTCACCGTTCGCTTTTTAACAATGTTTCAGACTATTCACAGCGGCCTGAAGATACCCGTTAAAATGCGGAGTGGGGCGGGCGCTGAGGGGAGTGCACTTAAATCTGGCGCGTTGAAAGACCTGCAAGAAGAGCGATTCGAAGGAGTCGACTACATACTTGTCGACGAAATGTGCATGGTCGGCCAGGATCTACTTGGCCTGATGAGCATTCGCGGTAGGCAGGCCGTGTAATGACGGACGGTAATGACGGCTTGTTCGGTGGGCTCAGCATCATCCTCGTGGGAGACCCCATGCAGCTACCTCTTGTAGGCGCCTCGCCCATGTGGAGTGACAGACCAGCGACAGCGGGCCACTCCGCCGAGGGGCGCGCGGCTTGGCTGGGCCTCAATGCTGGTGCTGAGCTATCCGAGGTCATGCGCCAGGTGGGAGATGCGCAGGCAGCTTTCAGGCGCGCCCTCCTGGCCGTCGCTGAAGGACGAGCCGTGAAGGACCACTTCGACCTCTTGTGGACAAGGATGAGATCGCAAGTTCCCGAGGCGGAGCAGGATCCAGTCCACCTTTTCCCCACAAACGCGGAAGCCGACGACCAGGATTGGGAGCGGTTGGACCTACTGGGCACAGACATTGCCCTGGTCGTTGCCTCTCACACCGTCGGTGGCTACACAAATGTTTCCGCCGAACGATTCAGGAACCTCGCTCCCCACAGGTACCTCGCACTTGGAGCGCGTGTTTTCATCAACAACAACGTGTGGACGGCCGCCGGACTCGCCAACGGTGCTGCGGGAGAAATCGTCCATATGCACTGGAGGACACAGTCTGGCGCAGATAGGCCGTCTGCGCTCTCCTTTCGGTTGTTTTCGTCCGGCTTCATACCTACCGCGGTCGGCAGTTCTTCGAGGAGCCGTCGGTTGTTGTGGACGGGGAGACCCTTGACCTCCCCAGCTTCGTTCTTATCGTCCCCATGGAAGCTCAGGACGAAATGGGCCCTGCAGCCAGTAACAGGGGGGCTCAACGGGATCGCTGCTTCAGATATCAACTGCCGATGAAACTAGCCTTCTGTGTGACACACCATAGAAGCCAGAAGCCAGGGATCAACCCTTGACCGTGTAGTCCTCGACCTTTGGAAACGAGAGATCAACGGCGGGCAAAATTTCACTGCCCTTACTTAGTAGATGCCGTGACATTAACAACATGCTCCCCGAGGACTTCAGCCAGGAACGCCTGCAGGCCATCGGGAACAGCGCGTCCTTCCCAGCGCGAATGGCCGCTCTCGATAGGCTACGAACCCTTGAGGACGAAACTCGCCAGAAGTTCGGTTAGCCTGGCTTAACGCGAGAACCGCGGCCGCCTATTAATAGACCAGCAACTACAACTATTAGAGGAAGTGTGGGGGGTGGAGGAGAAACCGGAAGAGGGCGTGGAAGGCGAAATGGAAGGGGGCGCGGAAGAAGCCGAGGGCGGACAAGCGGGAGGAACGGCGGGAGGGGCAACGGCAGGGGAACCGCGCCTACCTGGGCCGGGGGGGGGGGGGGGGCTACGCCACGGCAAGGACGACCGATCTTAGTTGCGTCACCCAGGCCATGGCAAGCTTACGCCCTATACGAAACAGAGAGAGCACTAACTAACTCATGGTTTTACGTCCCGCTCCTGTTAGATGCTTTCGGTGTGCAGCGCCCGTCGACCTTCGTACGCCCCCCCCAATGGGAGCTGTATGTCCAATGCTACCGGCGCGACCTTGCAGGGAGGCATATATATGAGCCGTCAAATTTCCACCAAGGCGGGGATGACGCCACGTACATCAACCCAGACGACCAAGAGATGCTCATGGAATACGACAGGCCTGCCTCGCAGTTCATCATTCATCGGATTCGAGAACTGCGGACAGCACGTGATGCCACCGTCCCACTGCCGAGCGCAAACTTCGAGCATTGTGATGTGCCGGGGGGCGGTGGAGTTTGATAGCAATAGCGAGAGGCCCTTCGAACATTGGGGGGCGGGGGGGGGGCTTCTTATTTGGTTGGTGTGAGCCATTCAAGCGTTGGGCCTGCTCAGTTGAGAGGGTGCGAGTATGGGTTGTTGAGCTTTAAAATAAATACATGTATGTTCATCGAAACAACAAAAAAAACAAATACAACACAAGATACAACCACACAGACAATGCCAACACTTGAAGAGGAAATATATACCGTCGCATCGCAGATATGACTACTGCAGGTATTGAGGTCGCGCCTCATTACCACCAATTACTACTATTAATACAGAGTAGTACGACTAGCAGCCTGGTATATAGATAGAGAGAGGAAGAGAGAAGGAAAAAAGAAGGCGGACGAAGATATTAAATGGGGGGGGGGGGGCGACGTCGCGACGAGCATATACAATGTACATGAGCCACGCGTGCACGTACTACGTATGTGTAATACGTATCACACAGCAGCACAAGCAGCAAGCAGTAGTAGGCGTAGCGTTCGGCTTTCGGGGCTTCGGGGGGCGGACTCTTTCTCTTATCCCGAACTTCCTGAACAAAAAAAATCGCCACAAAGAAGAAAACAACGGCTGGAACGAGCACAGCAGCAATGAATTACTGGTGGAGAAATTATAGATGAAAACGACAACAAAACAGAAAGAAGAAGAAGACGGAGAGTAGAAGTTTATATACGGTACTGGTACGTACGCATATATACCATTGTGCCATACGCCACTTTGTCCCCATATATAATTACAGCTTTTATATTACTATTCATTCCAAATGCACCTTATATTTACGTACCTGGTATACGGTGCTGTTCATTTGTTCTGCGTTATTACGGTGTACACAACAAACAGGGGGCAAAACGAAAAAAGAAATCTGAAACTTTGAAATTTTGAAATTTTGAATTAATCTGTACACTTCTCGTCCATATCCGGCCATATCTGGCACCATTTTTGGTCAGAAAATTATTTTCTGGGCAGAAAATGATTATCGACAGTCCATTCGGCATTTTCGGCATCTCCGCTTCTATTCTCCTATTCGAAGTGGTTGCGTCATCTACGTTTTCACAAGAATTTGGTTTTTAAGTTGATCCGTTGTGGCCGAGAAGCTTCTTTCGACATAACCCATCAGAGAGTACCGGTATATTGTTATTTTTTGAAGATATCACGCGCATCATCAACAAGCCGGACGCATCAAAAAATAAAAAAAAATCAAGACACAACAGCAAACAAAAACACGACGCGTGTTGGTCCAACCAAGCAAGAGGTCCTCGGACGAGCAACGTAAGTGCTCCCACTGCTGCTGCTGCTGCTGCTGCTACGGACTGCTGTCTGTGCTGCCGCTGCTGTGTCGTTGGAGCTGGCTTGCTGTTGTGGAGCGGCAATCATTTCTTCACCACCGACTCTTCTCGAGGAGAGGAGGGCACCTGGAGGAGGTGAGGAGCCTGCCTGTTGTGCAGAACATTTGTTTTGAGGGAGGGCCGAGAGGCGGTACGAACAAACGTACTTTTTCTTCATCTGTATGGTACTCGCAGGCATAACTTTTCGTGCTACTTATGATACGTGCTGGGCGTCGCTTCTTTGTCGGCGTTGCTGTGCGACAGCAGTATATAGTAGCCTGTGCGACAGCCCATGTCCACGGGACCAAGGCAAGACACGTTGCTTGCGGTGCCCGGGGCGCTTGAGGAAGAAGTGATGAGAGCGCCGAAAATGTGAAAAAAAAACAAAAGCAAAAGTTCACGTATAGCAAATTTGTTCATTTTGTTCAACACCCTTCTACGTACACTATGCTGTGTTTCTAACAATACGGATATCGGATGCGACGAGACTTTTGCAGGGCTCTGTGGCCAGTTGCTTTTCCATATACGAGTATCATATTCTCTCCACTTTTATGGTGTTGGTCCACAGCGCACCTTTATTGTGGCTCGCCGCTATTTGCCAGGGCACCTATGGGAAACAAAGAAGACAGCGTGCCTACAGGTAAAGGCCAAAGGCAGCGCTGACCCGTAGACCCTATTTCTCCCACCCGCTGCTTGCAACTTTTCTCAGGCACCGGAAAAGCCGATGCTAGTAGGTGCGGGCACAGCGGTTCTGGTGCCCAAAACAGCAGTAGTATCTCTTTCCCCGTCAGGCGTGCTGCTTTTTCGAAAATTGTTCGCCGGGCCGGGGCCTGCGCTCGTGGCGCATCATCCGGCTTGGAGATGGAGAGAAGGAGGAGGAGGAGAATACGCCGGACGGGAGCTCGAGCGCGCCGGTGCTACTCGAGGCCCGTGATTTCAGCGCTGGTCCTTGGCTGGGCAGCATGTCTGAACTCGCTGGCCTGGGCTCAAACTAACGGTAGTACTTGCGCAACAGCACCAATAACCACGCCAATTCGAGTCGAAGATGCGGCAGGAGTGGCCACCCTTCGAAGCGAGGCAAGCTGCATCAACCGTGGATCATTGCAAGCCGAGTGGGCTGGGGCTGCTGTCCCGATTGATTCTCCGATTGCAATTGCGTCGGGTACATCCCTGACCGTAACGGGAGACGACGCTCTAGCGGAGGCCCAGGGTGGCTCCTCCCAGACCCGGCTCTTCGAAGTTTCTCCAGGCGGCAGCCTGACCTTAACACAGCTGAAGCTATCGGGAGGCGCTGCTGGGAATGGCGGCGCAATCCGCTCGGACAGCGCAAGCTTGATGCTGAACAACTGCACCTTTGAAGGCAACACTGCCACCGACGGGGATGGCGGTGCGGTGTGGGCGGACGGAGGGAGCGTCACGATAGTCGGGGGGAAGTTCTTGAGCAACAACGCCACCCTAAACGGAGGCGCCGTGCTTGCAACGGACGCTATTTTGGTGGTCAGAGAAGGAACCAGGTTCGAGAGCAACAAGGCGGCGGAAGGCGGTGCGCTGTACTGCGGAGCGGCGGGGCTAGGGTTGTCGACCGGCTCCGGGCCGTCGTGCTCCATCACCAACGCCGAGTTCGTGTCGAACAACGCTTCTCTCGAGACTTTCTTGGACTTGACTATTGTTGGGCCATGGGAGGATCTTAACGGGGGCGGAGCCGCTGCGTTTTGGTTCACAGAGGCGGACATCACCGACTCGGTCTTCACGAGCAACTACGCGCAGTTTACTGGAGGGGCTGTGTTCGGTGGCAACGACACAGACATCAAGGTTCAAGGGTGCAGCTTTGCTTTGAACACGGCAAAGGGGTACGGGGGGGCGGTTGGCGCTTCTTCGATGACGCTGGGAGGGGATACACAGCTGGTCGATAACAAGGCCACCATTTACCATGGGGGAGCGGTGAGTGATCATCATGAACGGATGATATATATAGCAGGTATCTTGGTGCATATCATACGAGCCCATTTGTCGTGGATAATGAACTGAAGTACCTGTATATATGACCGGACGACGAGTGTCTGGTACCGCTGCGACTGGTACAGCAATATATCATATGTGTACGTACCCCCTGCACCATGAAAAAAAGCGCTCGCGCGAAGAGAAAAGTTGCGAAAAGTGCGAAAAATTCACAAACATAACTATACATATGATTTGGGCCTTAAGTACTGCTCATACTTCAAGTACTCTGAGTATTTAGGCCATCAGTACTCTTCTAATACTCTCAGTACTCGGAGTACGAAAAAAGATATGTTTTAGGTAGGTTCCCCGTGCTAGGGGGGGGTATAATTAATTAATTTAGCGAATGAGGGAGAAGAGTCAATGGTTCGGCAGAGGCATAGGTTGTTCGTGGTTGGGGGGGGTATACTTAATTATTTTAGCGAAAGAGGGAGAAGAATATGTACGTACCCCCTGCACCATGAACCAATAGGAAGTCAGGTACAGCAGTATGCGGTGTCTCGGGCGTGTGTATTTGGATTATTTCCTGGTCTCGGGTACATGGTAACATTAATATTCCTCGGTGCTACGTGACGTACAACAGCAGCGGAGCCTTGCGCGCTACCTGGCACCGTTCTGTCCGAATATGTAAGGACCGTTTTTAATTTATTGATAATGTACAAACGATCCTTATATGTTCGGACAGAGTGGTGCGTATCTTTAAGTGTGGTATGTACGTACATATTAATAGTACAACCTCGAGCTTCTACAAACGGACAAACGGTGCGCACAGCAGGCACAGGGCGCAGGGCGCAGTTGGTTCGTTCCGATGTTGTTCTGGTTCGGAGTTCGGACGATATGGCGCCTGAAAAGCTGAAAAGGATCTTTGAGGCGTTTGATTCTCAAAACGGCGCATACACAATCTATCAATCTTATCATTATCAATCTATATACGCCAACATCATGTGTGTACGCGACGTACTGCTGATGCTGCTCGTATGATGTTTTCATCGCTATAATGTTGTTGTTGTTGTCTTCACATTAAAAACCGTGCCGGTCTCTCTATTCAGTACCTCCATCTGTCCGTACTAATCCAACACTTGACACGGTCGATTCCCGTGGTCACAGGCTAACTTACCCAAAAAAGTATACTGAAATAAAAGTGGAACCCGAAGGGTCCGCAAAGCGATCAAAGCCAGTCAAAAACAGATAGTCTGCTATAAATAGCTGTGGTATTGTTGATGTAAGATGATGCTACAGAGCAGTATCTTGCACCATAGCCTTGCCGTACCAGGTCAATGTTTGTTTGTGTTTTGGTGACGCGGCCGTAGCTGGAACATGGATGGTGTCCCGAGCGAGTAAGCGTATGCTATTAAATAACACGAGTATGCTGCTGGCCGCACTATTTCAATTCCAACGTCTAATACCTGTACAACTGCTGTATCGTCAACCGTCAACTTGCGTCATCCACGATACCCCGTATCTGGAACCTACCAGACATGGGCTATGACCATAGACCATACGTGATACATATAGCCATAGCCCATAGTCTGGCACACCATCATCCAGCACAGCAACCATGTTCACTACGAGTATTAATACCCTCGTACAACGTCACTCACGACTCATGACTACTACTTCGTATATACGTAATGATATTATTACTCGTACTGCCATACCAGTAGTGTCATGGGCAGAACATCAACCGCCGACGTGTTCGAGGTACATGTCGTCCTTACGCCGTTAGTTCTGTCCAACATCACAACATCAACCACACCCAACTCCGTCCTCCTTCTTCTCCCTAACGCATCATACGTACACGTGTAACATGTACTATATATAATATAGTACCATACGTACGAATTAATCGAGGTAACCAAGCCATTGGCATGCCAAAGCACCGTTAAGTCTGTACATCTAACGGAATGTTGATGTTGTTAGTGTTGTTCACGTATTTCCTGGATTATTAATGTATTCTTGCGAATCCGCTGCCCTGAGACATTTCGCACTGCGGCCCCGGTTTTGGCCATGCGCATGGGTCGGGGTTAGCTATTATAGGTGGGGTGCACACACGTATGGGGGAGAGTGTTGTCTCGCGCCGGGCCGACCCGCGCTCGTCGCCGTGAGAGCGCGGCAAGGGCGAGGGGAAAGGCGGCCTGGCCTCTATGGGATACTGATACTACTCCTGCTGTATATGGCATTCACGAAAAAGAGGGTTGGCGACATCTATTGTGTACCTGGTAGTGCTGTACCTCTACCCGAAGAGCTTGCTTTGCCACGCGTCGCTACAGTACAGGACACCTATTAATACAGTACTAAGAAACAGCCTAATAAGAAATCCAGGCTGATATTCAGAGGAAAATAAGAAATTCGAGAGTCGTTATCTTGAAATTAGTGTAGAAAGCACCCTCTCTCAAATAAGAAACCCAGCCTGGACCAAATATCTTGTTTCTTATTAGGTGTCCTGTGCTGTAGCACGGTTCGTAGAGCGTGTGGCCGCCGCGGGTTTTGGTGTGCTGAGGCACGTAAAGAAGTGGTCACCCAAACCTCCACAACTATCCCCCATATCTCAGCAGGAGCCCAATGCTGGCCCCGCGCTCTGGCTGAGATCAGGAGTAATATGACAGGTGTGGAGGTGTGTTGCGCGTCCCGTAGTGGTCAGGTGGGGCGAGGGAGGGACAGAAGGATAGGGGCGCCCGGTCTCGTTTCACGGCATGACGCGGTCAACTAGAGAAGGGAATCGCAGAAAAGGAGGGCCTCGAGCGAGGCAGCTGAAGGTGGAAGGTTTTTACCCGTGAGAGCTCATTTTTATGGGCACGAATCGGATAATTTACAAAGGTGTGCCAGGTATTTGGTAGCGTATGCACTTTGGAATACTCGGGTAACCTACCCAGCGGGTATAACCTGCGTACTGGCATAATCTATCGTACCTAAAATACCGCCCTCCAATACCAGACCCGTCGTAACATGACATAGTTTTTGTAGTTTGGGTCGAAATACTATACTCAGGTAGGCAAGTAGATGTACAGTAGTATATAAGCCAAATGCGCACCGTACCGGTGTTTCCCCTGGCTACTACCCGGTTACCCGGGTATCTATTTACCAGCGGGTAGAACGGAGTAGAACCTACCAACGGGTATATGTCGTACGTTCCCCACGTTACCCCCCCAATACCATGCCCGTCGTAATATTACATATCTGGGGTCGAGATACTACACCCCGGTAGTCGGATAGTTTAGCCTTTGACCCCAATACCGTATTACTGGTACTCAGTATACCCGTAAAAGTACCTACCCTACTGAACACAAACTTTGCAGCGTTAGAGTATGTCCGGTACCACCACCGAGTCGCGAAACGAACGCCACGTACGTACCATACCCGTGTTCACCCTGGTTTCTACTCGCCGGTTTACCCGAGTATCTACCTACCCGCGGGTAGAACGGTGCATAACCTACCAAGGGGTATATTTTACCCACACAGACTACCTCACCCCAACTCGTAATATGATGTACCCCGTACATAACCTGGGATCAAGATACTATACCCCCGGGTAGTCGGGTAGCTTGAGTATTTGACCCAATACCATGCAACACCCGCAAAACTACTGTACGTACGTACGATACCCTTCTAAATGCATCATGGCAATATAAATATTTGCACGTTACATAGCATCGAGTTCCGGAACAAGCGTATCGGTGCTCGGGGGTTGAGCCGTACGCAGCACATGGGGCCTCCGTGGGCCAAAGAGGGCGGAGTGCTTAGTCCCGATCGACTCGGATGATCCTGCGCCGCGGGGCCGGAGTTCCACGCAGAGGTAAAAAGCAGCATACCACTCTTACTTTTTTGTCTTCAAATTAATGCATAGGCGGCCCTTATATATACGCCCAGAGGGGTAGAACGAAAAACGAGCTGTGCATATTGAAACCTATATACTTTTGTTTCCTCCACTTCGGGGCTAGCCTTGACACTTGACACTTCCCCTGCCTCTCAGCCTGCTGCTCTCAGCTCTTCTCTCCCGACGGGAA
The DNA here is from genome assembly GCA_008828725.1 of Saccharina japonica. Classification (NCBI taxonomy): domain Eukaryota; class Phaeophyceae; order Laminariales; family Laminariaceae; genus Saccharina; species Saccharina japonica. Next base: position 216,816 of record MEHQ01000080.1, read on the forward strand.
AATTACGTCTTCGGGATTGGTCCTGGAATCGTTGTTCTTCTTTGTTTTTTTCGGTTCGTTTCTTCGGTTCATCCTTAAAAATAGAGTGGTGCTGTGCGCACGCAGCATCGTGCGCGGCCGATGACAACTCGCGTGACAAGCCTCACTAATCTGTTTTTGTTTTTCAAAACTTTTGTTTTTGTCCCGTCTGCCGTGTACATTTTACCGTGCAATATAATACAACATACGAAGTATATACCACACATACACTCAACCACACCCAGCAGGCAGCGCAGCGCCTTGCTGTGTGCCTTTGGTGCCGTGCTTTCTCTTTCGAACGTACAGCTTTGTTGTCCTGGAGCATGGAGCTCTTGGCATTTGCAAGCCGCCTGTTTCCTCCTTACTCTATGTGCCATCTGTGACTTTATTTCATGCTATTGTGGTGTATCCTTCATGAGCGAGCGTAGCGGGCGGAACCGCCCGCTGAACGAAGCGCCTTGTACGAAGGCGTTACTGCTGTAGGAGTTCATTTGTTCTATTCGGGGCAATCAAACGATTTTGAATCGTATATATGAATAATCTTGTGTTTTTTTTGTCGAATTGAGTTTGCTTCTGGTGGCACCAAGAAAGCGTGTTCATTATCGGGCAAGGGAAAAGTCGATTCAAACCGATTCAACGAATTTGAGAAAAAGAATAACAAAAAACTTCATAAAATGTCAATACTAACACTGTTGTACTGTAAACTATTAATACTATTATGTAGTATGAACAATTCCTGAATATACCGTTGCTGCATGATATTATTTATACACGCTTACGTTTATGCAGCAGAAGTATATACTATTAATATATTAATATAGTAGTAAAACATCTATTCAGTCGCACCGTCGCGCGGCCTACCGCCGCCGTTCCGTTCGCTCGGATCGCTCGGTCGATCGCGCCGTTAACTCGGCGATCGTCCGGTCGCTCGGTTTTTGGTTGGTGGCATTGAACCGCCCTTCATTGGACGCGCCGTACGGTAGCTAGCTCGTGCGATCGAGCTATCGCTTTGCGCCGGCGCTCTTGTAGTAAATACAGCTGGAAGGCAACCCTGTTCTACCTGGTGTGTACGTATACTTGGTACGAGTATCGTATTCATTTATGGTTTCTACTATTTCCGGGGACCGTAGTAAACACTAGTAAATAGGACCACATATTGTGAGTAAAAATAGGTAAATATAAAGGTTTTTGTGCATTCCGTAGGTCCTATTTACTATGGTTCCCCACAAAATTAATAGAGCGCAACAATAGTAAATGCAACAGCAGTCACAGGCAGTGCGTGCTCGTACTGTACGAGTCAGTCAATATCATACGAGTACGGGTATCATGTACCGGCAAGTGCTACGTAGGAGTATCGATGTCATGATGGATGATTATACCATATGTACGTACAGCTTGTACCATGCCAGGTTGCAATTACGAGCAGTTCGAAGTGATGCAATTTCAGGCAGCAGTAGTTCAGCAGCATCATGCACAGCGGCATCGGGGCGGGCACGTACGAAAACGCAGCTGAAACAGCACAGCAGTAGCAGTGGTGGTTGTCTGCTGCTCCTGCTGCTGCTGTGCTAGTACTATGTTTTAGTGGTATGATGATAATAACGGCAGTGGGTGCACTGCGGCAGCATCACGTAGTAGTCGCCAAGGTTATTGAAGGAAACGAAGCGATATTCAGCGTCATGTTATGGCATCAGCACCAGCTCTGCTGTAGGCCATCGCTTGTATGCTACCTGGTAGATTCTACCTGGAATGTACTACCTGGTATGATATGATACAGCAGTGTACATTAATCAGTCTGCACATATATATATGTACCTGGTATCATATACAGCGCATATGTTCCTGTTTTTTTGTCTCCTGCGGTACCGGTCACGCCAAACAGAGCATGATATTATATTATATATAATATAGTATCCCACATTCTTGCGTACTGTATATACAACACTACCGTACCGCGGTAGAAAATTGATCACAACGTTAAGTGACTATTAATATTAATAGTAGACACCACCTATAGGTACTCGTAATCTGCTGCTTTGGAAGTATATTCTATTACGTAGTATGCATATGCCAAACTCCCTTCGGCGAAATCGACGGACCCACTACGTACACATATATATATATACGAAGTATATACATACGAGTACGTAAACGTTTTATAGTTTTAGTTCGTCCGCCATTCGTATACCTGGTATAGCTTTATTTATTTATTTCCCATCCCATCTATATAGACAATGATATTTGCCCTACTTTCTCTCCACCCCTCCCTTTCGCAACCTACTATTATAGTATTAATACTATTAATACTGTAGGTCTATTGACTTAGTGACGTATTCTCAATACGAGTAGTAGGGTCACATACGGTAGCGGGCACTTCCCCCCTCTTCCCCATTACGGTTCGTGCCTTCTTTTTTACTAGTTTATCGCGGGAAGCGTTCGGCTTTTTCTCCCCTCGTCGGCTCGCATCGAATTATAATTATGCATACACACGCTATTAATATGCTATTCATATGATATTTACATTTCCCTCGTTTACGCACGTTTGTCGAGACAAGCGGCTTGAAATGAGTGGGCTGTTTTTTTTTCAGGACGGCAGTAGTAATAGTGGTCCCTCTGTATGGCCGGTCGAGTAGTGCCGGCTGCCCGCTATAGTGCCTGCGAAATCGCTTTTTGGGCACGGGCTGCTTGGCACCGATGGGATTAACCAGTGTGGCAGTGTGCGGAGTAGTGCCGGTTGACTCTATCGTGCGTCGATATTGTCGGCTGACGCATACCAGCACTATAGAGGGACCACTGCTAGCACGATTATACTGGTAGTCTGTAAGGCCTTCGGCAGCCATTGCTGTTTGCACGAGAAAAAAAAAGTCCTCCAGGAGGGGACTCGAAGTCGTGAAATCGGCCTATAAGTAGTTGCAAGATTAAACCACTACATCCAGCAGTGCGCGACATTGTGTCTATTAAATGGTTTTAGTACTGAATTGTACTTAAAACAGCTATTTGAATCTAATTCCAAGTGATTTGTCCCCAAAACGGGAGTGCGGTCCTACTTTAAGGGGTTTGGAATTTCAGGCCCAGTTTTTCGTATTGTTTTTAATAATTTACATCTTACTAAGCATTTGTGTTCAGAGAGGAAAGCCACTCTGAATCCTGTATGAAACCCTGTCTAGTACCAGTAGCTTTCAAGCGCCTATGGTCAACGATGACATCACGATAAGCCACGAGCCTCAGCGAATATGGAATATATGATAGGAAATATCGCGTTCTTTACGCCCCCGGGGGGCGCCGGCCAATATAAAATACTCTGAATATAGCAGCGGTCTACATGATGAGTACATTGTCGGGAAACGAGCTAAAACTACAGAGCTTACGTAGTGACAACGTAACTCCGCTCTACGTAAAACTCGCGGCTAATCGACGTACGCATCGCATAGAACTCGCGACAAATTGACGTTGATAGCGATAACGAAGTAACACATACTTGCAGTATACCAGGTGTTTATATTTATATTTATACTTGTGTACATGAGAGATTTTGTTCTCCTCATATACAGGATGTATGCACATCCTGCATGAGGACATATAAAACCCGTAAGTATGCGCGATCGGAGTATATATGATATCCCACTCAGCTAGCGAGTTTCACGAGTTTCGACGAAATCCTCCATCTCACGGCTGTTTTTTTTATTTTTTTATTTTATACGAAGTATTTTTATACCAGTATACGAAGTGTATATATACTTGTATATATTTATTCTGCGACGTCCCCCGGTGTGTTTATTTTGTAGGTGTTCGGGTGGAACGGTACCGGCGCCATTGAATTCAACGACGTTTTGTGCAAAAATAATACTGCGCCGGAAAACGGGGGCTGCTTCTACGGTGCAGGCGAGAGCCTCATCAACGACGGAACGGTCATGCTCGACAATGTGGGGCATCTTGGAGGCTGCATATGTGAGAGCACCTTAAACGCGTATGTTCTTCTTGCTGTGGGCAGTTCATCGCTTGTTTTTGCACACGATGCGCTGCTCCACCTAGCGGCTGCAGCAGGGGTAGAGAGCGCGGGGATGGGGACTCTAAGTTACTGTTGCTACGTACTACCGTTGTTGTCGATGCTGTGGGCAGTGCATCGCTTGTTTTTGCACACGTTGCGCTGCTCCGCCTAGCTACTGCAGCAGGGATAGAGAGCGCGGGGATGAGGACTGTCGGTGAACGATACCCGTCGGTAGCGTCTTCTCCTTCGGAACACAGTGCTGAGCTCCTTGTTTTGGGTGCACACTGCCTGGCGCAGAGTTGGCAATCGCTTGATCGGCTTACAGTGTCAATCAATACGTGACAGTCTGTCCGTAAAACGCAAGGACAATTTTGGAAATTGTTCATGAATACGTACGTACCACTAGGCGCTTATGTTTATGTACATAGTGGTACGAAGCAGAACGTCCATCGGCCCAGTGCATCACGGACTAGAGACGATATTAACTTTTTTCGTGTGACTGGCGCGGAGACGTAACGGTGAAACTCCGTGGTCGCTACGTATCGACGATAAAATAATCGTTTCCGACCGCAAATTCACAACCATAAGCCTTCACCGCCCATCTCGCAAACCCCACCCGTCGTCGTCTCGCGCTTGGATGTTGCCGTTCATCAGACGCGTCTTCAACCTGCGACATGGAAGTTGCTGGGGGGACATTCACGTGCCAATGCACGAAAAATGGGGCGTTCATGTTCGCTACGGACGGGGCGAGGGTGAACATCACCGGGGGCTTGATAGAAAACAATGTGGCCACACGGAGAGCCGGCGCGGTAAGTGACCCCGGCAGCTTGACAGCAGCGGCAATGGCCACGCGACACCGAAGCGTTAGCCCGCTGTTTCTTTCCCTTTTTTTCTTAACGTCATTTTACTTTCCAGCTCTACTCGTATTAGTGTAGGAGGTTTTACCCCCAGCGATCTTCTGGACAAGACGTGTTCAATCACAGGTGTCGCTCCTCCCCCCCCCGGTATATACACGCCTTCATTGTTTTAGCGCAAATTTATGGGGGTCAGCATTCTCACCGCTCGTCGGTTTTCATCGAATGTTGCTAGCTCACGCTCTCGCGCTTTCCGCTGATCGATTTCTGTTCAAGAAAAAGTCCCGACGAGTATGTGCACTCGGTGCGAATTGAACCCCCGAAGTTCAGTGGGCACGAGGACGACCTACCAAGCCACCGGGGACGCCGGATGTACCTTTTGGCCCTTTCATTTTTACTGTGGAGTTATGGTCTTAACCTTAGCCTTTAGTCTTAAGTATTCCCTCCAGTAGCTCATCTTGACGTCATTATCCGTTAAGCCCTCCGGCCGTTGTGACGCGTACTCTACTGCAAAGATGATGCTGACGGCGCCAGTTTCCCCTTGACGGGCAGCCGTCAAAGACAGCCGTCAAATAACTCCCCACATTAAAAACAGCATAGTGTGTCTAAAGAGGCCTTGAGGGGTCATACGACGGGTCATATGACAGGTCATATGACTGGACAGCCGTCAAGGACAGCCGTCAAATAACTCCCCACACTAAAAACAACATAAGTGTGTCTAAAGAGGCCTTGACGGGTCATATGACGGGTCATATGACAGGTCATATGACGATTCATATGGCGGGTCATGTTCAGAACTAGACGGTCAACCGATAAGCTTGCTCTATTGAAACATCATCATCATCATCATCATCAAATCATCAAATGGCCGATTAGTTTCCGGTGCAAACTGTAAGACCTGCTGACTTTCGCACCAGCATTACTGCTGTCACACCATGTACGGTTTTTACGGTTCAGCGAGCGCTTCACCAAGCACGTTTCGGTCTTCAGGTTGCGTGTCGTCTTGTTGACCGGGGCTGAAATTTGCAGAGGCTGCTCGTATTTGGGGCGAGGATTGGACCTTGAATGTGTTCCCGTGGGCGTAGGGTGCAACAAGGGAGAGGATTGGGCTTGGCGATCGTAAACGTTCCAACCATTGGCTGGCCGTTGAAATGCCGTTATGTGCCCCCTGCCCTGACCCTGCCCGCTTTTTTCCCTTTTCCCTGTTTTATCAGGTGTATTGCTCGGGAGACAGTTTCGATCTAGGAGGTTCGAAGGTGACTATCGAGGGAGGGGTCTTCAGGAACAACAGCGCGCTGGAGCTGGGGGGCGCAATTGTGGCGTGGGGAACCACCTCTGGGGGGCTGAATCCGACCGTCGTGACCATCACTGGAGGCGAATTTATCAACAACACTGCCAAGTTCTATGGCGGCTTCATTTTTCTAGAGGAGAAGGCCAGCATCAATTGCAAGGGGGCCAACATCTCGGGCAACTACGCCGGCGACCAGGGAGGGGGTATCTACGGCCGGGAAGCCAAGTGGGTGAATTCTAGCTGCGACTTGACCGCTAACGAGTCTCCTCAAGGGGCGGCCATCTACCTGACGAACGTGCGCGGCGCTAATCTAGAAAACCACGAGATCGCCGCCAACCTGGCGTCTGGTGGCAGCGTAGTCTATGTAGCCGCGAGCTCGGTTGTCGCCAAAGGGGTGATATTCAAGTCGGGCGTCAGTCTCCAGGAAGATTCGTCCAACCGCGCGATACAGATGGACGGCGACAGCAGCCTTAATGCGGAAGAGTGCGTTTTCGACGGCTGGCGCGGGGACACCGTTGTCTACCACAGAAACTCGGCCCCCGGCTCGCTCGTCCTCGACAGCTGCGACTTTACTCGGAGCGCCGCGACCATGGCGGTCACCTCGCCCCACTCGGACGCAGAGATCCGCAACGCCGTCGTCAGCAGTCTCACCTTCGAAAACACCGCCGGCACGCTGAACAACTCGCTCGCGCTTGTGGACCGGGCTTTGGACTGCAGCGATCCCAACGCGTGCGGGGCTGGGGAGTGCGGGAATAGCACGCTCGGGGTTCTGTGCGAGTGCCTCGAGGGCGGCGAGTGTCTGGATGGTGGCGGCGAGCTATCCCTCGGGCTCGAATCAAGCCCAGATGCGATGACGTTCTACCCCGACCCGGTGTCGTATAAGCTCGTGGTATCGTCAGCCGCTACCGGGACGACGAACGCTATCTGGGCCCTGCACTTCGACAGTGTTGACCTCACCTTGGACGTAGTTCCGTCCAGCGGAGTGTTGCCTCCTGGGAGGTCCGTCACTGTTACGGTTTCCGGTACCCCCTCGACGCGGGACGTCGGGGGGGACCTGCTCAGTAGCTTCAACGTGACGTCGGTAGCTAGCGCCAGCTCAGATGCCACCGGCGACGCCCACCTGGACGTGAACTCGAAGTTCTACCTTTGCCCGGCTTACGAATACGCCGACCCGGTGCTTGGCGACGACGAGGGCTTCTCGTGCGAGCCGTGTGCTTCCATCGGTGAGGCGGACGGGGTGGATTGCGATGGCGCGGGGGCGACGTTAGCCTCGCTGCCTATCCGGGAGGGCTACTGGCGGCCGAGCCCAGAGTCGTTGAACGTTCGCGCATGCCTGCATGAGGAGGCGTGCGTAGGCGCGACGGCGGTATCGAGTTCAGACGACTACTGCGAGGAGGGGTACAGGGGTCCATGTGAGTTTCAAGTGCAGCCGAACGTTGGGTCGAGCTGGGTCAGGACTGTCTTTATAGACCGAATGCGTTGATTCACTCGTTCAAAACCCGTCTAGTAGTGATGGAGGAGACGAGGGAAGAAAGGGGCTGGAGTCTTACTTGCGATAAAAATGCAAGGCACGAACCGCAGTGGGGGAGGAGAGAGAGGAGCCTACTTTGTGACCCCCCGGATCTGAGTTACGACGAGGAAGGAGAGAGAAACGACGGGCGAAGATATTGAATGGGATGGGGAAAAAAAGTGCTGCAGTAAAAACAAAGTGCGTGTAGTGGAATATCTCGCAGCTGGACCGCTTATCTCGTATATATGTTGTCCGTATGCGTATGTCTGGAGGTAGCGTCCTTGCTATACGTGTTACATGTTGATCCTGATCCCCACCTCTCATTGTCCGCTATCCCTCGGCCTGTTTTGCTCTCCTGTCAGATTGCGCCGTTTGCAAGGAAGGGTACGGAAGAGGTGTCAGCAACGCGTGCCACTACTGCAACAACACCAAGGCGCACCTGCTCATCACGATGGGCTCCCTCTTCGCCGTGGTGGTGCTCGTGCTTCTCGCCCTCGCAGTCGTGTTTCTCATCGGAGGCCTTGACGCCATCGACATCGTCAAGGAGTCGTTCTCTCGAAATTTCTCCTTTGTCAGCAAGGCGTCCGCCCCCTTGCCCCCCGGACCGGGGCCCAGCCTGGAACGAGGGTCCGTTACCGAGATGGTCTCGATGGACGCCACCATTGCACCTGCGTATGATGTCGCTTCAGAGGCCAAAGGGGACGATGACGGCAGCGGTGTCCGTCGCGGCAGAGTGTTCCCGACCGACTACTCCGAGACAGATGATGACCAGCTGTTTCCCCTACCTCTCGGCGCTGATGTCGGGGTCGGGGCCGGCGCCAATCCGTTCCACCCGGCGGATAGGCCTGTTGCTGGCGATGCGGGGAGGCTCGCCGGTCGAGCTCCTCGGCCATCTGCCGTCGCTGGCGTAGGCACGGGCGTGACCGGAACGCGATTGAATAGGGGAGTGGGGGTGGAGGTCGGTGGTGGCGGGAAGGCAAAGTGTTGTGGGCTCGGCGAGAAGATCAAGCGAGTGATGGCATTGCTGCCGCTGAACAAGCTCAAGATCTTGGTGGTGGTGTGGCAGATCCTCGCTGTTTTCTCGGGCATCACGGGGGTCGAGTTCCCGGCTTCCTACTCGACGTTTTTGTCGTGGATCAGCGTGGTCAACCTCGACATTGGGAGCATCTTCTCGGCCTCGTGCATCCTGCCGGCCATCAACTTTTACCTGAGTCTTCTGGCTACGACGCTCGGCCCTCTTGTGCTGACGGGTGTGCTTGTGCTGACGTACCACATGGCGAAGGGCCGGGCGGGGATTGGGTCGGCCGGGGTGATCGCAAGGAGAGCGGCGTGGTCGAGGCATGTGGCGGCGGGTTTGCTCCTAACGTTCCTGGTGAGTTATGATGAGAAAAAAAATAGCTTCTATTGCTGTACGTAGCCTTAGGAAGAGTCGAGCACGTGTCTTTTCGTGAGGGGGGAGCACGGGTGGTCATAGCTTTGTCGTGTCCATGCTGGTTAGAGATCGCTTTCTCCCGTCGGGTGTGTCTGTGTGTTGCATCTTGCCGTATCGTCTCTTTGGCATGCGGGGAGAACAGCCTATTGTAGGTGGGCCCCAGACCGCCCCGTCGCTGCAGCAGTTTTGACTCACAAGGCATAAGTATCGTTCGGTCATCCAGTCATGAAGTTATCGTCTTAATCTCGTAAATTTCTGCGCCGTATTGACTGCAGGTGTTCACATCTACTTCTACTGTGGTGTTCAAGACCTTCGCTTGCGACCACAGAGTGGTGGAAGGGAAGAGCTTCCTGAGGGCAGATTACAGTATATCGTGTGACACGGGGCTGCACTTGTTCTTCAAGATTTACTCGGGTTTCATGATCGTGGTGAGCAGTCCGGCGTCTCTTGAGTCGGCCGTGGGCATGTGGAGTCTCTTGTGTTAGCATATGTTCCCGGTCGTATAGTAGTGATGAGCCGTGGGAATAGAGCTGAAAGGCAGGGGATTCGAGCGTTTGAATGTGCTGTCTTGACAAAGCCCATATAGACCTCTTGAGTACGCGCGATCGAAGTATCGCGCACAGCTCGCAGATATGAATTTCGACGATATCCTCGATCTCACAGTTGTTGTTTTTAACCATTATAAATACCAAAACGTCACTGGAAAGCTTGTCCATAGATGCCCCAAGAGTTGGTTTGCTAGTTAGCTGTCCCTGCTATGTACCTGATGTACTATTGTTGCCCCGGCGATGTATGTACCTATTTTGCTGTGCAGTCCGTGCGGCGTGCGGACCAGGAATACAATACATTAACTGATTGCATTCAGATGCCTTGGTTTTGACCCGTGCTCTATTGCACCCTGTCGGCTAAATTGTCCCAAACCTTTTTTTGTTGCCTTTTGCGCAGATATACCCGATCGGCATCCCCGTCCTGTATGCCGTCATTCTATGGACAAACCGGGAGTTGCTCAATCCTTCCATCGTCCGCTGCAAGCCCGAGTCCGACAGCGCCGATGAGTCGACCACCGACTCGGCCGCGGTACTCTGTACCTCGTCGAAGGGCCAGGTCAGGCACTCTTTTTCACCTGAAGAGTTGCAAGAGCTGGAGGAAAGGGTGCAGGCACGGAAAGGACACCCAGCGCTGGTCCCCTCAATGTTTTTGTGGAAAGATTTCGGTGAGATATTCGTGAGGTCATGAAGTACTTCTGCTGCCTGGGGTGTTGTCGTGCGCGCATTTTGTTTTTTCCCGTCGTACCTCCCATGTTTCTGTTGGAGAGCTTTGGCGTGCCGTTCGTTAGCTGTGGACGACCCCCTGCAGTACGCTGTCGGCCCTCTCATAACAAGGCATGCCATAAGAAACTCAGCCTGACATTTTCGGGACAACACTTGATACTTCAGGAGCGATTGTACCGGAGTTTGCGTGAAACGCACCTTTTCTCTAATAGTAAACCTAGCCTGGGCCAGTATCCCGGTTTCTTACTCGAGTTTCTTATCAGCAGGCTGGCAAATGGGTAAATGTGTAAATGGACGAGTCAACGCTGCTATATATGTTGTTGGAGGAGGTAGTCCACGCCTAATGGAACAAACGGGCTCCTGGTATGGTTCGCATGACGTTGTTGCTGTTGCGGGCCGGCATGTACTGGCGCTCCTTGGAATAGTTGTGGTGGTGTCTCTCTCCGACCAAAATTAACATGACGGATCACAACAGCTGTTGCCACCCTACATAGCCAGCCCCACATTCCCCCCTCCGCCCACGCCTCAGTAGCCTCTTTTTCCGGGTAAGCCATCGACGTCCGCCAATATGTAACATACCGTCACGTCTCTGACCGCGTTTGGTTTGCATCCAGGTCCCGACTTGTACTACTATGAGGTGATCGAGTGCGGCCGGAGGATGCTCTTGACGGGAGTGCTCATTTTCATCGCGCCTCAAAGCGCTACACAAGCGGCCATGGCTTGCATCTTCGCCTTCGCGAGTCTGCTGGGGTTCGAGCTCCTGCGGCCGCATATGGACCCATCAGACTCATGGCTCTACCGCCTGGTGAGCTTGTGAACTGTGACGCCTTTTGTGTGTCACAAAAGCTGGCTCGAGCAGGTCTAATGCGAGTGCACTGCCAATGTATTGGGCACCCCCGTTTTGACACCGCCTGGCCACAGCAAACCACTAACCACCCTCTCCTGTGCGCCATCGCTTTACGCCATTTTTGCAACCATCGACAGGGCTGCGTGGTCATCTTCCTGAGCAATTTCCTGGCGCTGCTCATCAAGGTGGACGTCGGAGGAGAGGATAATCGCGCCGCTTTCGGGGTCCTTTTGATCGCGGTCAATGTGATGCTGGTCCTCGCCGTCCTCTTGACCTCCTGGTTTGCCGTGCAGCAGTCGGTGGACGACCACCGAGACGACGACAACGCCTTTAATCTAGCCAAGACGATGCTAACAGCGGAGCAAGACACTGCCAAGCACGCCCGTTCCGCACGCAAAAGAGTGTCCACAAAGTCGCTTGCGCCCGCGATGGAAAGCCTCGACTCTCCGCAGCCGTCCAGCTCCACAACCAGTTGGCGCCATTCGGCATCGTTCCGCGAGCTTCAAGCGGCCGGTGGGGGTGCAAACGTGGCAGGCATGCCTATTTTGACGCATGATGCGAGCATGAGCTCTGACACAGCAGAGATAGCGTGGCTGCGAGACAACGCCAACGCCCGGTTGCCTGTTGCCCGGTGACGAATAATATATTGGGTGCCCAAGGGAAGCCCTCCGACTCCGTTGTGCTTTCGGAGGTCTTTTAACGAGTCCGTTATGCTTTCGTAGGAATTTTAACGGGTCTATTGTGCTTTCGGAGGAGATTGAACGACTCCATCGTGCTTTCGGAGGGCATGAAAGGATATGGATGAGGGGGATGTTTTTCTATTCGTTGTGATTGGTGCTCGACAAAGCGTTGGCCGTTACACGTTGCTTGCCCCCATTGGTCGGTTGCATCACGTACGTACGTAGGTACGTACGTACGTAGGTACGAACGTACGTAGGTACGAACGTACGTACGTACGTGTTGTGAGACGACGCAGTCTAGAACCGAGGCTTGACTTGTTTGTTGAACGCCGGCGTTCTGCTGCGAGCACCTGTTGTAAACGTAGACAACGCCAAACTGCATCATTGTTTGTTTATTGTTTTGCCGTATGTACCTTTCCAGTAATGACGCGCGACAGCTGTCACCAAGCCCTAATCGGGATTTTTTTTAGTGGAATACATGTGTATGGATTGGCTGATGGAGCTCCGAGGTAACGCCGATACCCTCGGGGGTGCTTCGTGCCTCTTGTCTTCATGCCGTGTGTGAGGTAGGCATGTGGGCGCAGGGTTTATTTTATCAGGCCACCGCCTTTTCCGGGCGAACTCTATTTGACCCGACGATCGATTTGTGTGTGTTTTTTTTTCTCGGCCTCTTCCCTAGAGCTCTGTAGTTTCCAGCCAGCAGCATCGATGGACGGTGGTGTAGGGTACCTATTAGCATTTTTTTGGTACATCAGCATCTGAGGACGGTGCAGGGTATCTAGCTAGTTTTGGTACCGGGGGGGGGGGGGGGGTGGGCTCTTACGAGGAAACGATACGCTCGGGCCTAAAGGGCTGCTGTATCTCTGAACTACATGCCGCCTGCAGGGATGGCCTTCGACTGTGCGCGAAAGGCGATCCAGGTGCAGTTGAAACGTTTTTTTCGATCAAGGCAACGATTTTCACTGCTGGAGAACGGCCACGAGTGGTTGCTATTGTATCGTTTTTGGGTCGCTTGAGTGTTATTGCATATATACGCGGCGGGTTTATGTTGCCGAGCGGTGGAAAACGCGTGTGTTTTGGGGGGAAATTCGAGGTACCTAGTAAGACGCCTCCTGCCACACTAGGTGGGTTTCCCCCCCTAGGCTATAGACGGCGTGTGTTCCCCGGGGCACTACAATATTACGCACACTGAAATTTTTGACGTGAGAGTGGTGTACAACCTGTTGCTGTTTTACCCAGTACTCTTACGTACATGTCGTGGGGTGAATGTATTTCGATACATTTTGTGGGGTGGGGTGATTTATTTCGAGTGACTAAAGGGAACCGTCGGGAAGGGGGGCCGCTAGAGTCCTCCTGGTGGAACGGAATGCCAGGCTGTTTATATGGAACCTGAGGCAAACGCAACCCAAATATAATTATAACCGAGAGCGCGATCGCGAGATAAAACAACTTCGCGAGGAGGGAGGGCGCAGAGATAGAGATGTCCTCCGTGGGTGACTTTAGGTATGGAGATAGGAGTCCTTTCACTCCCACCGTGAGGCTGGAGCGTGGGGCTGCTGCGTGTGGGGAGTTATTAAATTATAATAATCGTCCGGCTACGTGTGTTGTGGTTCACGGACCTCGGGCGTGCCGTAGAATAGGTTGCAGGTGTGTGGCGGTAGTCCTCAGTCAAGATTAGAGTCGATATTGCATAGTCAGAGGATTGACACACACTCTGCTGCTGCTGCTGTCGCTCAAAGCGAGGGCAACGAGCTTCGTCAACACCAACAACAGTAGTTGTCTTTTTTGTGTGTTTCGAGTATGATAGCCTAAGACAAAAGCTCGTGAGAAAAAACGGGATGGGGGCGCATAAAGTAAAAACATAGTTAGGGACGTTATTATGGGAGGGGGGGGGGTTCCATAATTTTGGGGGCGTTCTGTCACAATTTTTGGAAATTTATCTCTCCTGGTATTTTTCCCGCTGAAGAATTTCCAAAAAATGTTGATTATTTCACAAAACAAAAATGGAAATTCTGGGGGAAAAGCTCTCCGATGATAACGGTCCTTACGTGTTGAATGTAGTCTTTCTTTGCTGAGGTGTGTCGAGCTCCCATCTGATCCCCCATCTGAAGGTTAATCGTTGTTGATCCATAGCAGTAGAGATGAGTTCCCTGAGCTCGTAAGTTTGTATGCTGCTGTGAGTAAAACCGCTGCCAGACTAGCTGGTCAGCAATGTGTGGTCTGGTCCGCTGGTTATAGCTCCTGGTGTGCTACTGTTGCTGGCACAGCTACTTGTAGGTACAGTAGGTTGCGCGTGTATCCATACCTGGTACCTGGTACAATTTGTTCAGTTTGGCAGTTCCAAGAAGATAAGTGTCCGCCTTTGGTTTTGCGATTTCGGTCCCAACGCGAAGCTACTACGTAATAATATTCATACATACCTGGTACGTAAGATAGAGTCTGCTTCGAAGTGCCGTAACGTTTGACCTGAGACAGCTATCGCCACCATGGTCCAGCACAACATATACGCGGACGTACGAGCACAATTAAGACATCCTTGATGTGGGCGTTATACTGCTGAACATCCTGCGGGGCGAATAGAAGAAGGCGAGCAAGTCCTGCGATCAGTGTCTCTGGCCGGACGCAGAACAGGCCGTCAAGTTCCGATTGCGGACTTGCAGTAATGCTCCCCGGTGGCGCTTGTTTTCTGCAGACAGGTGTCCTCGTAGTAAATGTGTCCCAGGGATTGATTCGACAACAATTCGCCGCCCTCCCTCCCTACAGAATACTCCAGAAGTTTGAAAACCGCAAAAAAAAAACTCACGGAAAAGGTGGTTGGCGACTACAACATGGGAGCTGGTGCCGTCCTCGCTAATCCTCGGGGCGTGTCTAAACCCCCTACAAAGTTGCATGGGAACGAACCGAAAGGAACACTAGTTGTCAGGTAAATTGGTGCTGATTGGATTGTAACAAACCGAGTAAGCGCAGCGCAGCCCGAGATAACAGTTTTTTTTCATTTTTTTTTATTAAAAAAATTACGCCAGCTGTGAGTACGACCAATTGAATGGTTGAAACTCAACTTTGCAAGCTGCATACTACGTCAGACACGTGCTCAAGTGTGCTGGTACTATTCAAATCTGTAATTTTTAATGGTAAGTCGTCCGCACGTGTTCTACCTTTATTCCTCGTTGAGGATTTAGGCCAGTGACTCTCCTGGACGCTCGTACGGTCGTAGGAAGAGGAAGAACAAGTGTTGGACCTCTTTTTCTTGGTGAGTAGAACCGAATGGGCACAAATAAAGTACTGTTTGGTGTAGACGGACACCACCGAATATGGAGGTAGGCACCACTTGGGGACCAACCCGCTGTGTTTTGTCGTGGCGTCGTGGCACGTATAACATGTGTGCGAAAGGATACCGTGCATGCTTTTTGGATCGACCAGGCCCACGATTCTGCAAGATCCTGCGTGGACCCGAACACGTTTTTTCACTTAGGAAATCGGGACGAACAACCTCGTTCCGTTCCGTTTGGTGCCACAAAAAGTTATGTCACAGCCGGGATTGCACGTGCGAGCCCAAGACTAAACGCCGAGAATATCGGTGCAAAAGCACCAATGAGAGCTCATTATTATAACGGCGTAGTTCGCGCGATCGGTGCTGTTCGTTGGCTGCAGGAACGCCATTAAATGTTTCCATGCACTGACATCGTGTGGATCATTCAACACCATAATATGAGCGGGAGTTTGCCTGCGGCATAGCTGGCGGCGATGTACTCGCGTATGCGTCGTCCGTCAAGGACAAAAACACACAGGTTAATGTTTAGCCAAAACTAATGGACCGTGCGACGGTCTTTGTTCAGCATGGTCTACCGCGCATTGGCTGCGGGAGATGCAGCAAGAGAATCATAATTTGAAAATCATTTTTCTTGATAATAACGTGAAGCCACATCCACCCCCCCCCAGGCAGCGAAACCTCAGACGGTCCGATGCCTGATTCGACCCGGTTGTAAAACACAAGGTTCAACGGCCCAACACCAGCCCAGCCAAATCTACCCACTACCAACCTACGTGCGCCGCACCCACAACCTACCGTACACCTCACCTACGACCAGTCAGCGAGCATCGTAACAACCTTGACAAGAATCAATTCCTGCCCGAGAGAGAAGAGCCGCACGAAACCCCGCAAAAAAGTAATCTCAATTCGGCAAGAACCCGCCACCTCAAAAATAAACATAACTCTAGTACCAAGCAGACCACCAAGACCCCCACACCCCCACAACTATTGTTGCTCTGGATACATCCGTACTTAAACGGCCACCAGCACTTAGCCATGGTGGAATAAAGCACTCAGAGAACAACATGAACACAACACACTCGCCTACTCCACCTGTTAGCCCAAACACGGAACACCACACGAACAAAACACAACAACGGTAAAAAGATAAACGAGTATATATTCACAACAGCCCCCCCCCGCCACTACCGTAAGCTGCAACTATTGCTCCTCCTCCTCCCTGTCGGGGTCCTCGCGGTTGAGACGGCCTAACAAAGGCAGCTTGTTCGGGAAAGAACCCGTCGACGAGGTCACCACGGAATACGCCACGGCCGCCAGCATCGCCACAAACACAACGTCCGAACCCGCCTCCGCCAAAGGCACCAGCTTGTACGCGTCCTGCCCTAGAGACACCGACGCAAGCGCCCCCAGCACACCCGGCACGATCAGAGCGATGTCCAGGTTGATGGCCTGCTGCATGTTGAACCTCACCAGCTTGTTCACCTGCGGGTTGCCCGACAGCGCCGACAGGCTGAAGAAGCCCACGAGCGTTGCGAACGGGAGAGACCGCAGTGCGAGCAGCACGGCCGCCAGAGGCTGCGCCCACGCCGTCTGCTCCGGGAACGCCCCGAACAGGTGGCCGGCGAACGAGATACCGTCCACCAACGGCAGCAGGTACGGCAGCGCCGACAAGGCCTTGTCCGCCGCGGTCGCCGGGCCGTCGTTGACACCTCCCGCCGGCACCACCGCCCCCGCCCCCGTCCCCGCCTCAGCCGCGAGCTTGTCCTCCATCTGGCGCTGCCTCTCCTCCACCCTTGCCTGGCGCGCTGTCTCCTGCTGGTCGCGGAACATGTTCTCTAGCCTCGACCTGAGCTCCTCCGTCGGGGCGAACTCGGACCGCTGTAGGAGTCCATCCCCGTTTTGGTCGTACGTGTCGATCAGCTTCCTGGCGAGGTCGTCGGGGAAGAGAGAGCCCCCCGGGAGTGCAGCGATGCGAGCGTCGATCTGGATAGAAACGGAGCGTGAATTTGAGAGGGGAAGGGCGGAGGGGGGTTTGTCAGCATTGGGGTAAACAGTAGTTTGGGAAAATATGGCTTTACATGTGGCTGATTTGATGATAGGAAGATCGAGGCAATTGCGCAGACTGCAGTTTGCGTGTATAATTGTTACGTAGAAGAGCAGTGGCAGTAGTTGGGCCGTGCCTTTCGTCGAAGCCCTACAGCATAAACATGCTGCGGGATAATGTAATTTTCAAGGTTTAGCCCGACTACCCTACGGCACCCCAGAATTGTCCAAATTGAAATTGAGAGGGAGTTTCCGAGAGCAGTGACGGCAGAGGTTTGTTTTTTTAGTAGACTATACATTACACAGGCAGCATATGTTTTTTTTTGTTGCTACATGACTACAGTGTAGGACAGGCAACAGCCGAGTATAAAAATCTCTGCAGCACGAGGTACAATTTTTATACGACGATGGCATTGACATTGAAACATGCGAAATATTGCTAAAGTAACTGATCCGACTCTACATCCAAGTGGTTTTGGATTCAAAACACATGCAGGTTAACCAATTTTGGCAGGGGTAACCGCCGCCGGCATCCTGCGAGACCATGGAATCATCTACATCCAAACACAGGTGCCGACGAAATCCCACGATACGCCAGATCAACCTACGTAGTCTACTGCTGCTGATGTATACGAGTACAACAATACTGAGGGAGCTGTCTGCAGCAGCAGTACTCAGGGGCATGTGCACCAATAATACAACACGAGGCGACGCGACTGCTGCAGACCCCAAGTTGACATCGTTGTCCAAACGTTGCGTATAGAGCATGGAGAGCCACACTACATAGTAGTACCAGTACAGCATTATAGCATTCCTCCGACTAAACTGCTGTACGGACCTGAGCAAGGGATGTGACCAAGAACTACAGTAGTAACTGACCTCTTCTCTGTCGGGCTTGCGTCCCATGCGGGCGGTGAGCTGCTTGACGAAGCTCCTGCGCAACGGACCCTCCAAACCCGCCTTGAGCTCCACAATATCCACAGCGCCATCCTGGTTGGAGTCGAAGCTGTTGAACGATCGCTCTGCGCCCGCCTGTCGCTCTTGCGTCCTCTTGTCCTCCAGCTCGGCCGCTTGAGCGCGGAACGCAGCGGCAGTCTCGCGGAGTCGCGCCGCCTTCTCTTGGGCGACATAGACCTCGCTGCTCGTACCGGTAGCCATCATGCCCAGGCAAGGTGATGGACGGCGGATGGCCTGGCGAGCTACAGCGGTCGAGGTGCTGGATTGCTGGACGCTGGGCAGAGACCAGGAGGCGCCGCGGCTGGTGGGAGTGACGAAGGCCGTCGTGGAGCCCAGCAAGAGGGCCAGCAGTGGGATGATGCTCGAAGTGAAGGGTGCCATGGCTGCTGTTACTGTGCTGATGGTGTGTTGGTGTATTGGTGTACTGGTGTGCTGCTGTTGTGCTGGTGTGCTGGCGTACTGGTGTGCTGCTGTTGTGCTTGTGTACTGGTGTGCTGGTGTGGTGAAAGCGAGTGAGGAGGTAGGGTGTAGAGATGTCGCGGATCAGACTTCGTGCTGCAGACGAAGGGATGTCTCTTTGTCAGCAGGGAAGTCGGCTGTAGCGATGAGTGTGCTCGCCTATGAAGGGATGTCTCTTTGTCAGCAGGGAACTCAGCAGCGATGCGTGTGCTCCTGCTCCGGTGTTCTCAGTTAGGCCGCTGACGGGCCGGACTGTCAGAGTAGCACACGTCATCGATACTTAAACGCAGATACTTGAGAAGAAAAGAAGAATCTACGGAGAAACAAGCTGCTGATGTCGTTTCGGTCGAATTATGCGGTGGAATTATGAATGGTTTTCATGTGTCTGGTGTCCGACCTTTGACGGAGGTTTGACGTTTTGACTGACCGCCACAGCAGTTTAAACCTGGTATAATAAGGACAAAAGAGGCCTTGACGCGTCAAGAACAATCGGTTTCCCAGCATCTTTGTGTCTGACTGATGACGATGACTGTCAGACCATGAGACTACTACTGTCAGCATGACGCATCCGATTCTGACGCCCAGCCCGCCCTTCAGCGACCAGCAATGTTCCAGGCCACCAAACTAGTTCACGGTACACACGCATTGCCACAGCTGACTGTCAACACCCGACGACTAAGAGATACTCCTGCATCTGTCTTTCAAACGAAGTCTTATCCGCGACATCTCTACACCCTACCTTCTCACTCGCTTTCAGCACACCAGTACACCAACACACCAGCAGCACACCAGTACACCATCAGCACACCAATACACCAACACACCATCGACACAGCAACAGCAGCCATGGCACCCTTCACTTCGAGCATCATCCCACTGCTGGCCCTCTTACTGGGCTCCACGACGGCCTTCGTCACTCCCACCGGCCGCGGCGCCTCCTGGTCTCTGCCCAGCGTCCAGCAATCCAGCACCTCGTCCGCTGTAGCTCGCCAGGCCATCCGCCGTTCATCACCTTGCCTGAGCATGATGGCTACCGGTACGAGCAGCGAGGTCTATGTCGCCCAAGAGAAGGCGGCGAGACTCCGCGAGACTGCCGCTGTGTTCCGCGCTCAAGCGGCCGAGCTGGAGGACAAGAGGACGCAAGAGCGACAGGCGGGCGCAGAGCGGTCGTTCAACAGCTTCGACTCCAACCAGGATGGCGCTGTGGATATTGTAGAGCTCAAGGCGGGTTTGGAGGGTCCGTTGCGCAGGAGCTTCGTGAAGCAGCTCACCGCCCGGATGGGACGCAAGCCAGACAGAGAAGAGGTCAGTTCTTGGTCACAGACATTTCTTGAGAATAGGAGTACTACTGCTGGACCGAGCTGGACGGATAATAGCAACAGGAATTTCTGTTTCGTGTGTTACGTACTGCTGTACTCGTAGTTTTTAGGCTTTGTTCAATCGATGCTTTCGAACGGCGTGCTTTCACACGTATACTACTGTCACAGTACGAGTAGTTGAGTAAATGCTGGACTGGTATTACTACTGTAGTGTGACTCTCAAGTTCGATACGCAACGTTTGGACGTCGACAAATTTTTCAGGTTTGCAGTCGCACCGCCTCGTGTGTCTACGTTATATTATTGGAGCACATGACTCGTACCTGGTACACAGTAGTACGCGTACTGCTGTGCTGCAGACAGCTACGCATCTCACTGCACTACGAACTACTACACTGTAAACATCGCAGCAGTGTATAGACCACTCTTCTTGTGTAACCTGAGATAGCCTCCGTACCTTGAGTGTGTGGAGAATTACATGGTCTCGCAGGATGCCGGAGGCGGTTACCACCCCAAAAAACTGATGAACCTGCATGTACGTTTCGAATGCCAAAACATATTTCGGACGTAGAGTTGGATCAGCTATTTGCAATATTTCGCCCGGTCCAATGTGTGATCGTCGTATCGAGCTTCGAAACTTGAAATTGTATCTCGTGTCGCTAAGGATCCTAATTATGTGAAGTCGTTGCCTGTCCTACTCTGCAGTTATATGTGTACGAGCCAAAACTCCACATAGGCTGCATGCACGAGTATTTGGAATAGTCTAAAAAAAAAACGTCTGTTGTGGCCGCTGCCGGAAATTCCCTCAATTTCGACCGCCCTGGTGCGACGTGGCTAATACTATACACAACAGTGCTCTATTCTTCTTGCTAAATCTTGAAACTAAAACGATCTTGCAGGATGTGTATGCCCGGCTTTTCACAAAAGGCACGGAGCAAATACAGTTACTACAGTGTTAATACTAGTATTCTAAATGCTGTAACAAGCCTGCAACCTGCGGTATATGGTCTCTCTCAGTATCAGTCTCAAGCGTATAGTTCAGCCTTGTAACGCCATCCCCTGCCCAACTACGCTCCAATGCTGACCTACGTCCCTCTGCCCTTCCCCTCCCTAATACTCGCTTCAACCTTATCCAGATCGACGCTCGCATCGCTGCACTCCCGGGGGGCTCTCTCTTCCCCGACGACCTCGCCAGGAAACTGATCGACACGTACGACCAAAACGGGGATGGACTGCTACAGCGGTCCGAGTTCGCCCCGACGGAGGAGCTCAGGACGAGGCTAGCGAACATGTTCCGCGACCAGCAGGAGACAGCGCGCCAGGCAAGGGTGGAGGAGAGGCAGCGCCAGATGGAGGACAAGCTCGCGGCTGAGGCGGGGACGGGGGCGGGGGCCGTGGTGCCGGCGGGAGGTGTCAACGACGGCCCGGCGACCGCGGCGGACAAGGCCTTGTCGGCGCTGCCGTACCTGCTGCCGTTGGTGGACGGTATCTCGTTCGCCGGCCACCTGTTCGGGGCGTTCCCGGAGCAGACGGCGTGGGCGCAGCCTCTGGCGGCCGTGCTGCTCGCACTGCGGTCTCTCCCGTTCGCAACGCTCGTGGGCTTCTTCAGCCTGTCGGCGCTGTCGGGCAACCCGCAGGTGAACAAGCTGGTGAGGTTCAACATGCAGCAGGCCATCAACCTGGACATCGCTCTGATCGTGCCGGGTGTACTGGGGGCGCTTGCGTCGGTGTCTCTAGGGCAGGACGCGTACAAGCTGGTGCCTCTGGCGGAGGCGGGTTCGGACGTTGTGTTTGTGGCGATGCTGGCGGCCGTGGCGTATTCCGTGGTGACGTCGTCGACGGGTTCTTTCCCGAACAAGCTGCCTTTGTTAGGCCGCCTCAACCGCGAGAACCCCGACAGGGAGGAGGAGGAGCAATAGTTACAGCATACGATAGTGGGGGGGGGGAGTGTTGTGAATATTGTTTGACTGTTTTGTGCTTGTTTTGTGATGGTTTAGAGGCGTTTTTGTTAGGTTCGTGGGATAGAGGGTTGTTTGTGGCCCTTAAAGTTGTTGTTCGGATGTCTCTTGTTTCACCATGCCGAAGCGCTGTTGGCTGTTTAAGTACAGTGATATCCAGAAAAACATAGTGATTGGGGTCCGGGAAGTTTTGTGGGTTGCTTTTTGCTGTATTTATTCTTGAGGTGGGCGCTTCTTGCTGGATCGGTATTGGATTGTTCGCGGGTTCATGCCACTCTTCTTTCGTCGGCAGGAATTGATATGTCGCGCACTAGTTTGTTTACTGCGCTATCTAGTTGTTGGCACGAAGGACTGTCGTTTGCGCTAGGCTGGGGCTAGGCGATGGACCTTTTGTCGTTCAGCCTGGTTGCACCATGGGCGGCAGGGTTTTACTGTAGTGTACACTGGCTGAGGAGGGCGTGGGTGTGGCTCGACAGAAATATGAAGAAAAACAAACGACACTGGACATTATGAGTTTATTGCTTCCTTTACGGGAGCCATTCCGCAGCAGATGGTTCTTTGCTTAAACCAGCTCGCACGGTCACATTATTTCGGCATCAGAAACAAGTTTTTCTTGGGTTTTGTTGTTTACGGATGCAGACATGATCGCATCGTCTCCTCCCGTGACAGATGAAAAGCATCCTACATGCAAAGTACTATTTCATGTGTGTCAATATTCATGAAAAGCTTCGTCCTCACGGCTCATGCCAAGCACCAATTGGATGAAACGTATAGAGGGAGTAAATGGTTGTCCTCTTTCTTGGTTGTACACCTACCTTCCCGGTCGTTACTGTTCGGCTCGTGCATTATTATCTTTCGTGTTCGACGTAATTCCCTACGCACGCGTCCGTCATGACTTACGCCCGAGAGGCCTTAGACTAAAAGTACCGTCGTTGTCACATGACGAAGTATCGCAATAGATGCCGACGATGAACCACGGCGTTTGAAACGGTATCGGATAGTGCTCGACTCATCTACTTAACCTACCTCTTGCTGGGCCGCGAACAGTTTCTATTATTGTTCTCAGTCTCTCTGGATCCTCGATCGGTACACTGTGACCCGATCCTGCTGGGTATCGTCATGCCCACTTCTTCTACTGCTGTCCCGCTGCCTGGGACCCCGTATGAAAGCGTCTAGCTACCTTGTGCCTGGACTGAGGCACTAGTATCCGCATCGTTTTGCAATACGCTCGAACATTATTTTGCGAGCATATTCTGAAGAGCGTCTGTCTGCAGCTGGTGCAATTTCGTTAGTTTTTTTTCCCTCGCCCACATGGGTCAGTGCGGCAACCCTTGACCTCGTACCTTCCAACCAAGTGTCCATACGTTCCTCCATCCAGTGCAGGCGTTTCAATCTCGCCTTTTCCTTATATACGACTCTCTACTACTCGTACCTCGGGTAGCTCTGTGCCCGCCACTTGAAGTGGTTTTGTTATTCATCGGTTGGTAGGTGTCAAGCAGATTGGCAAGTGCCAGATAGTGATATTTCAATTTTTGGTGGAGAAGGCAAGTACTCTTCTTAAACCTCCTGGAAGGGGGCAGTGCCCCCTCCTATATGCGACAATACGGCACGCAATACGGCACTACCTCCCCGGTGTATGTTCTGATACCAGCACCATGGAGAGCGGCGAGACTGGCTGGTTCGGTTGTACTACTACTGTACTGTAATACTACATTATGTTCGATGACAGCAAGTACCGTAATGCACGCCCGCTGGGTAGGGCGCCAAGACACATCATACCGGTGAGTTCTGAGGAAGCTGCCCGCATGTCTCTACGTTCCTACTGGGGGTGTGTTGAGACAGGGGGAGGTGCCTCTTCAAGCAAGGCACAGCCACCACGTGTTTTTTGGAGGCAGAGGAGGCATTCACAGACCCACTTTGAGTGCTCGTCATATTCCACGGCTGAAACGAAGTTGGACGTCTACTTACAGGGCATGTCAAGTGTAAAGTAGTTGTGGACCTCCGCACGAACGAACGCGTCTAGACAACATCTGATTTTAAACAATATTAGAGAAAGGCGGGCTATGCTAAGATTAAGGTTCGGCCGTAAAGGCAACGTGCTGAAACACCCACTGTTTGAGAAATGGTTCGAGGAGGGGGCGCGGAACATGACTCATGGCCATAGATTGGTAACTATACCCCGACATACCATAGTAGAGCTATACCATCCACTAATCTCACGTTAGGCCTAAAATAAACCACAAGGTCGAGGTTACATTTCTTGAACTTAAGCCATCAACAAGCGACCGCAGTTAGCCACTCGTCAGCCCTGACGATATCGAGGATTTCTGCAATCAGGTCGATTTTGAGATGGTTTTCGCGTGTTCGGATGCCGGGGTACGATTTTGACTACACCTGGCAATGTATGTTTTATGCAGAAGAAAGGCAGGACCCAGTGATGTACCAGCCTCGACCCTGTTTGTTTCTACGGACTACATACATACGGCCTTAGGGCATCAGATTATTACTGCGGTAAGAAATCCTGCCAGGGGATTTGATTGTATAGACATGTACTAATGCTCGCAGTATTAACAGCAGGGCGTAAAATAGGTGGTGAAAGCTTAATGTTGCGCTGGCGCACCTTTTTGTCGTAAATCTCCCACGTAGCGAAGGAATGGGGCGGCTTGCCTTACCACACCACGCTTTTCCTGTGCCGCACCTTTTTTAGCCTTAGGCGAAAAACAGTGTGCGGGTCCTTTTTCCTAATAGTAGTGTTCTGTGTTGTCCCGACAATTACTACGGTAGGTCCAAAAACGTGTCGCAGCACGTGAAAACCCTGCATTTTTTGTTTAATAAGCCTCTCACATTTTGGAATACGTTTGTCTTAATGGCATTTTTCGCGCCAAACTCAACGCCGTAAAAATCAGGCTCTCTCGGACAAAACTGATTTCCGCAATGAGAGTTTCTCTGTAGAATGACCAATAGGCGCGGAAGGTGTCGCACGATAATTAATACCCTATACCGTGTGGCCAAATGTTGGATTGCTATTGTGTTGGATGTAGACTACTTTCAAGGTCACATAGTGGTCACTAGGACAAGACAAAAATCCAAACGTGACCAAGTCTGAAGGGCTCCCTTAATAGTATGATATAAGAACACGGTAAAATACCGCGTGCGAGCAAGTGGGCATTCTAGTATGTGACGAGCTAAATGGCAGGACGCAGTGGAACCGTGCCCGTACGAACATGGACTGAGAGCCTACAACAAGCGCAGTAGTATGAAGCGAACAAAAGTGGCGTGAAACACCATGCAACAACGAGATATTTCAGCACTCCAGCCACCATGATAGTGGGCGAGTCGAGGTATCCCCAAACCGATCGCCCCGGTGGGCTAACAGGTAACCACGAAGCCTGTGAGCGTCAAGGTCGCGAGTTCGAGCCCCGCCGAGTGTATGCTCGTACGGATTTTTTCTTGCAAATAAATATCTTGACTAGCGGAAAGCGCGAGAGCGTGAGTTAGCAAAATTCGATGAAAATCGACGAGCGTTGGGAAAGCTGAACCCTCTGCGCGAAAAACAATCAAGGCAAGAACCGTAGTGGGGGAGGAGGGAGAGGAGCCTACTTTGTGACCCCGGATCTGAGTTAACGACTAGGGAGGGAGAAAGACGGAAGTGCGAAGATAATAAATGGGATGGAAAAACAAAACAAAACAAAACAAAACGACTATATCTACCTCAGCGTGCACCAGGAAGGGACACTCCAATTGAGTTTCTCGGTGCGCAGAAACGAAAAAGGGAAACAGGACAGACACGACGAGGAAAGCATACTCCACCCGATTGATGCTCGTCATGGATCGCCGGGACGAAACACTCAACGGATAATAACCGTACATTGGATCAGTGAAACAACACAGGCCGAGACGCGGGGCACTCGCGTCTGCAGCCGTCACGGGACAAAAATTAGAAATCCATGAAAAAACATAAGACATGATATGACCGTTTAATCGGTCTTTGCTCAGCACCATCTGCCTCGGATTGGCTCCGGGATGTGCAGCAAGAAATTCATAATGTTGAGAGTCGTTTGTTTTTCTTCATATTATCATCGTGGAGTCATCTCCCCACCCTTAACCAACGCACACAAACACATCTTAGTGCCAGATACGGCCCGGACATAAACCCAAAGTTCATCGCCTAACTCCAGCACCAACACAGTTTGACCCCCCACAGCCCCGACAACACGTCGTGGATTTCCCCTGACAAAATGTAAGCTAAGGTCGAGTCCTGCTCAATGCCGGCTAACGACGGGAGAGTTGCACGACCCCGGAAAAAGCAATGCTGTTCCTACAAGAGGCCATGACATCTCAACCGATGTGCTTATGGACCGGCCCGCCAAAGAAACAAGTTCACGAAATCGAGACTCCTGTCAAAGAAAGCAGAGTTACCAACAAAACTGCCATCTCGATCCATAAACAAAGCACGACCTGAGAAGCATTTGTCGCCCGAAGCACCCCAACAGCAACAAAAATATCAAAACTAGCATCTATCTGGATATCTCCATATTTAAACGGCCACCAGGGCCTGACCAGGGTGAACCTAAACACGTTTGAACAACAACTAAATCGCCTCTAAACATCACAAAACAAATACAACAAAGTAAACCAATATTCACAACAGCCCCCCCCCCCCCTATCGTAAGCTGTAACTATTGCTCCTCCTCCTCCCTGTCGGGGTTCTCGCGGTTGAGGTGGCCTAACAAAGGCAGCTTGTTCGGGAAAGAACCCGTCGACGACGTCACCACGGAATACGCCACGGCCGCCAGCATCGCCACAAACACAACGTCCGAACCCGCCTCCGCCAGAGGCACCAGCTTGTACGCGTCCTGCCCTAGAGACACCGACGCAAGCGCCCCCAGCACTCCCGGCACGATCAGAGCGATGTCCAGGTTGATGGCCTGCTGCATGTTGAACCTCACCAGCTTGTTCACCTGCGGGTTGCCCGATAGCGCCGACAGGCTGAAGAAGCCCACGAGCGTTGCGAACGGGAGAGACCGCAGTGCGAGCAGCACGGCCGCCAGAGGCTGCGCCCACGCCGTCTGCTCCGGGAACGCCCCGAACAGGTGGCCGGCGAACGAGATACCGTCCACCAACGGCAGCAGGTACGGCAGCGCCGACAAGGCCTTGTCCGCCGCGGTCGCCGGGCCGTCGTTGACACCTCCCGCCGGCACCACCGCCCCCGCCTCAGCCCCCGCCTCAGCCGCGAGCTTGTCCTCCATCTGGCGCTGCCTCTCCTCCACCCTTGCCTGGCGCGCTGTCTCCTGCTGGTCGCGGAACATGTTCTCTAGCCTCGACCTGAGCTCCTCCGTCGGGGCGAACTCGGACCGCTGTAGGAGTCCATCCCCGTTTTGGTCGTACGTGTCGATCAGCTTCCTGGCGAGGTCGTCGGGGAAGAGAGAGCCCCCCGGGAGTGCAGCGATGCGAGCGTCGATCTGGATAGAAACGGAGCGTGAATTTGAGAGGGGAAGGGCGGAGGGGGGTTTGTCAGCATTGGGGTAAACAGTAGTTTGGGAAAATATGGCTTTACATGTGGCTGATCTAAACATTTGAGACATGATAGGAAGATTGAGGCAATTGCGCAGACTGCAGTTTGCGTGTATAATTGTTACGTAGAAGAGCAGTGGCAGTAGTTGGGCCGTGCCTTTCGTCGAATGCCTACAGCTTAAACATGCTGCGGGATAATGTAATTTTCAAGGTTTAGCCCGACTACCCTACGGCACCCCAGAATTGTCAAAATTGAAATTGAGAGGGAGTTTCCGAGAGCAGTGACGACAGAGGTTTATTTTTTTAGTAGACTATACACAACACAGGCAGCATATGTTTTTTTTTGTTGCTACATGACTACAGTGTAGGACAGGCAACAGCCGAGTATAAAAATCTCTGCAGCACGAGGTACAATTTCGATACGACGATAGCATTGACATTGGAGCATGCAAAATGTTGCTAAAGTAACTGATCCGACTCTACAGTACATCCAAGTGTTTTTGGATTCAAAACACATGCAGGTTAACCAATTTTGGCAGGGGTAACCGCCGCCGGCATCCTGCGAGACCATGGAATCATGTACATCCAAACACAGGTGCGGACGAAATCCCACGAGACGCCAGATCAACCTACGTAGTCTACTGCTGCTGATGTATACGAGTACAACAATACTGAGGGAGCTGTCTGCAGCAGCAGTACTCAGGGGCATGTGCACCAATAATACAACACGAGGCGACGCGACTGCTGCAGACCCCAAGTTGACATCGTTGTCCAAACGTTGCGTATAGAGCATGGAGAGCCACACTACATAGTAGTACCAGTACAGCATTAAAGCATTGCTCCGACTAAACTGCTGTACGGACCTAAGAAAGGGATGTGACCAAGAACTACAGTAGTATCTGACCTCTTCTCTGTCGGGCTTGCGTCCCATGCGGGCGGTGAGCTGCTTGACGAAGCTCCTGCGCAACGGACCCTCCAAACCCGCCTTGAGCTCCACAATATCCACAGCGCCATCCTGGTTGGAGTCGAAGCTGTTGAACGATCGCTCTGCGCCCGCCTGTCGCTCTTGCGTCCTCTTGTCCTCCAGCTCGGCCGCTTGAGCGCGGAACGCAGCGGCAGTCTCGCGGAGTCGCGCCGCCTTCTCTTGGGCGACCTCGACCTCGCTGCTCGTACCGGTAGCCATCATGCCCAGGCAAGGCGATGGACGGCGGATGGCCTGGCGAGCTACAGCGGTCGAGGTGCTGGATTGCTGGACGCTGGGCAGAGACCAGGAGGCGCCGCGGCTGGTGGGAGTGACGAAGGCCGTCGTGGACCCCAGCAAGAGGGCCAGCAGTGGGATGATGCTCGAAGTGAAGGGTGCCATGGCTGCTGTTGCTGTGCTGATGGTGTGTTGGTGTATTGGTGTGCTGATGGTGTACTGGTGTGCTGCTGGTGTGTTGGTGTACTGGTGTGGTGAAAGCGAGTGAGGAGGTAGGGTGTAGAGATGTCGCGGATCAGACTTCGTTTGAAAGACAGATGCAGGAGTATCTCTTAGTCGTCGGGTGTTGACAGTCAGCTGTGGCAATGCGTGTGGACCGGGGACTACTACTAGTTTGGTGGCCTGGAACATTGCTGGTCGCTGAAGGGCGGGCTGGGCGTCAGAATCGGATGCGTCATGCGGACAGTAGTACATGGTCTGACAGTCATCGTCATCAGTCAGACACAAAGATGCTGGGAAACCGATCATTCTTGACGCGTCAAGACCTCTTTTGTCCTTATTATACTAGGTTTAATACACTGTGGCGGTCAGTCAAAAAGTCAAACCTTCATCAAAGGTCGGACACCAGACACATGAAAACCATTCATAATTCCACCGCATAATTCGACCGAAACGACATCAGCAGCTTGTTTCTCCGTAGATTCTCCTTTTCTTCTCAAGTATCTGCGTTTGAGTATCGATGACGTGTGCTACTCTGACAGTCCGGCCCGTCAGCGGCCTAACTGAGAACACCGTGCGGAGCAGGAGGCAGGAGCAGACGAGCACACGCATCGCTGCTGAGTTCCCTGCTGACAAAGAGACATCCCTTCATAGGCGAGCACACTCATCGCTACAGCTGACTTCCCTGCTGACAAAGAGACATCCCTTCGTCTGCAGCACGAAGTCTGATCCGCGACATCTCTACACCCTACCTCCTCACTCGCTTTCACCACACCAGCACACCAGTACACAAGCACAACAGCAGCACACCAGTACACCTGCACACCAGCAGCACACCAGTACACCAGTACACCAGTACACCAGTACACCATCACATACCAACAGCAGCCATGGCACCCTTCACTTCGAGCATCATCCCACTGCTGGCCCTCTTGCTGGGGTCCACGACGGCCTTCGTCACTCCCACCGGCCGCGGCGCCTCCTGGTCTCTGCCCAGCGTCCAGCAATTCAGCACCTCGACCGCTGTAGCTCGCCAGGCAGTCCGCCGTTCATCACCTTACCTGAGCATGATGGCTACCGGTACGAGCAGCGAGGTCGAGGTCGCCCAAGAGAAGGCGGCGCGACTCCGCGAGACTGCCGCTGTGTTCCGCGCTCAAGCGGCCGAGCTGGAGGACAAGAGGACGCAAGAGCGACAGGCGGGCGCAGAGCGGTCGTTCAACAGCTTCGACTCCAACCAGGATGGCGCTGTGGATATTGTGGAGCTCAAGGCGGGTTTGGAGGGTCCGTTGCGCAGGAGCTTCGTCAAGCAGCTCACCGCCCGGATGGGACGCAAGCCAGACAGAGAAGAGGTCAGTTCTTGGTCACACATGCACAGACATTTCTTGAGAGTACGAGTACTACTGCTGGACGTATAATAGCAACAGGAATGTCTGTTTCGTGTGTTACGTACGAGTACTGTACTCGTAGTTTTTAGTCTTTGGTCAATCGATGATTTCGAACGGCGTGCTTTCACACGTATACTACTGTTACAGTACGAGTAGTTGAGTAAATGCTGGACGGGTATTAATAGTGTGACTCTCATTGTTCGATACGCAACGTTTGGAAGTCGACATATTTTTTCGGGTCTGCCGTCGCACCGCCTCGTGTGTCTACGTTATAATATTGGTGCACATGACTCGTAAACACTATGATAGTGCGCGTACTGCTGTGCTGCAGACAGCTACGCATCACACTGCACTAACTACTATACTGCTGTAAACATCACAGCAGCAGTGTATGGACCACTCTTCTTGTGTAACCTGAGATAGCCTCCGTACCTTGAGCATGTGGAGAATTACATGGTCTCGCAGGATGCCGCAGGCGGTTACCCCTAAAAATGATGAACCTGCATGCACGTTTCGAGTGCCAAAACGTATTTCGGACGTAAAGTTGGATCAGCTATTTGCAATATATCGCACGATCCAATGTGTGATCGTATCGAACTTCGAAACTTGAAGTTGTATCTCGTGTCGCTAAGGATCCTAATTATTTGAAGTCGTTGCCTGTCCTAATATATATACGGTTATGTATGTACCAGCCAAAACTACACATAGGCTGCATGTACGAGTCTTCGGAATAGTCGTACGACAAAAAACCTCCGTTGTGGCCGCTGCCGGAAATTCCCTCAATTTTTACCCCCCCGGTGCGACGTGGCTACAGTAGTACTATACACAACAGTGCTCTATTCTTGCTAAATATTGAAAATACAATAATCTAGGATGCATATGCCCGCCTTTCCACGAAAGGCACGGGCCAACTACAGTGCTACAACAGTGTTAATACTATTAATACTATTCTAAATGCTGTACCAAGCCTGCAATCTACGGTAAGTGGCCTCTCTCACTTTCAATCTCAAGCGTATAGTTCAGCCTTGTAACGCCATCCCCTGCCCAACTACGCTCCAATGCTGACATACTCCCCTCTACCCGCCCCCCCATCCTTCTCCCTATTGCTCACTGCAACGCTATCCAGATCGACGCTCGCATCGCTGCACTCCCGGGGGGCTCTCTCTTCCCCGACGACCTCGCCAGGAAGCTGATCGACACGTACGACCAAAACGGGGATGGACTCCTACAGCGGTCCGAGTTCGCCCCGACGGAGGAGCTCAGGACGAGGCTAGAGAACATGTTCCGCGACCAGCAGGAGACAGCGCGCCAGGCAAGGGTGGAGGAGAGGCAGCGCCAGATGGAGGACAAGCTCGCGGCTGAGGCGGGGGCGGTGGTGCCGGCGGGAGGTGTCAACGACGGCCCGGCGACCGCGGCGGACAAGGCCTTGTCGGCGCTGCCGTACTTGCTGCCGTTGGTGGACGGTATCTCGTTCGCCGGCCACCTGTTCGGGGCGTTCCCGGAGCAGACGGCGTGGGCGCAGCCTCTGGCGGCCGTGCTGCTCGCACTGCGGTCTCTCCCGTTCGCAACGCTCGTGGGCTTCTTCAGCCTGTCGGCGCTGTCGGGCAACCCGCAGGTGAACAAGCTGGTGAGGTTCAACATGCAGCAGGCCATCAACCTGGACATCGCTCTGATCGTGCCGGGTGTGCTGGGGGCGCTTGCGTCGGTGTCTCTAGGGCAGGACGCGTACAAGCTGGTGCCTCTGGCGGAGGCGGGTTCGGACGTTGTGTTTGTGGCGATGCTGGCGGCCGTGGCGTATTCCGTGGTGACGTCGTCGACGGGTTCTTTCCCGAACAAGCTGCCTTTGTTAGGCCGCCTCAACCGCGAGAACCCCGACAGGGAGGAGGAGGAGCAATAGTTACATTCGGGATTGGGGGGGGGGGCTGTTGTGAATATATCGTTTTACTGTGTTGTGTTTGTCTTTTGTGATGTTTAGAGGCGGTGTGGTTAGGTATGTGGGATAGAGGATTGTGTGTGGCCCCTAAAGTTGTTGTTCGGATGTCTATTGTTTCACCATGGCCAAGCGCTGGGGGCTGTTTAAGTACAGTGATTTCCAGAACAACATAGTGATTGGGGTCCGGGAAGTTTTGTGGGTTGCTTTTTACTGTATTTTTTCGTGAGGTGGGCGCTTCTTGCTGGATCGGTATTGGATTGTGCGTGGGTTCATGCCACTCTTCGTTCGTCGACAGGAATCGTAATGTCACGCACTCATTGTTTACTGCGCTATCTAGTTGTTGGCAGGAAGGACTGTCGTTTGCGCTAGGCTGGGGCTAGGCGACGGACCTTGTGTTTCAAAACCTTGCCTTACCAAGGGTGGAAGCGTCATAGTGTACACTGGCTAAGGAGGGCGGGGGTGTAACTCAACATAAATATGAAGAAAAACAAACGACACTTGACATTATGAGTTCATTGCTGCCCTTACCGGAGCCAATCCGCGGCAGATGGCTATTTGCTTGAAACCCCGATCGCACGGTCACATTATTTCGGCGTCAGAAACAAGTTTTCTTTGGTTTTGTCTTGCACGGATACAGACATGGTCACATTGTCTCCTCCCGCGACAGATGGAACACATCATACATGCAAAGTACTATTTTATTTGTTGTCAATATTCACGAAACGCTTCGTCCTCATGGTCCATGACAAGCTCCAATTGGATGGAACATATAGTGGAAGTGAATGGTTGTCCTCTTTCTTGATTGTTCGCCAACCTTCCCAGTCGTTCTTGTTGAACTCGTGCATGTAATCTCTTTCGTGTTTGACTCAATTCCCTACGCATGCGTCCGTCATGACTTGCGCCCGAGAGGCCTATTAAAAGCACCGTCGTTATCACTTGTACAATACG
Source organism: Saccharina japonica (assembly GCA_008828725.1). NCBI lineage: Eukaryota > Phaeophyceae > Laminariales > Laminariaceae > Saccharina > Saccharina japonica. Next base: position 249,906 of record MEHQ01000080.1, read on the forward strand.
TATCGCAATACGTGCCGAAGATGAACCACGGCGTTTGAAACACATCGGATAGTGTTTAGCGCCCCTGGTGAACCTGCCTCTTGCTGCGCCGCGAACAGTTTCTATTTTTTTTTGTCAGTCTCTTGATCCTCGATCAGTACCCTCTTATCCGGGCGGTATCATCATTTCCACTCCTATTGCTGTCCCGCTGCCTGGGACCGCGTATGAAAGCGTATAGCTATCTTGTGCCTGGAATAAAGCACTGGTATCCGCTTCGTTTTGTAACACGCTCGAACATATATTTGCGAGCGTTATCTGAAGAGCATCTGTCTGCAGTTGGTGCAGTTTTGTTATTAATAGTGTTTTTCCCTCGCGCACATGAGTCAGTGCGGCATCCCTTGACCTCGCACCTTATCTTCAAACCAAGTATCCATACGTTCCCCCATCCAGTGCAGGCGTTCCAATTTTGTGTTTTCGTTTTCCTATATACGATTATCTACTACCTCGGGTAGCTCTGTGCCCGCCACCGACGCATGCTACGATAGAGGTGCGCCTTGTTTTTTCTGAGCTCCTCACTTAAGGAGCGTCATAACTCACCGAAAAAAGTATTTTGGAGGAAAATATAAGTGCTGCAGAATCAGAAATCTCATGACCGAAGTATGCTTGAAACATTATTCGTCACAAAAATGACAAAAATGAAAGTCCGACGAATTTGGGTTAAGGAGCCCGATCGTTCAGAAAAAAATTCAGCCAAAAAGTACTACCTCTACCGTAGCACGCGGCCACCTGAATTTGTTTTGTTATTCACCGATTGGCAGGCTTCAAATAGATTGGCAGGTGCCAGGTAGTGATCTCTCCAGTTTTGGTGGCAAAGGCAAGTGCTCTTCTTAAACCTCCGGGAAGGGGGGAGGGGCTCCCCTGTATGCGCCAATACGGCACGCAGTACGGCATTACCTCCCCGGTGCATGTTTTGACACCAACACCATAGAGAGTGATATGGTTGGCTCGTCTGTTCGTACTACCACCGTATTACATTATGTTTGATGACAGCAAGTACTGCAAGGCACTCCCGCCGGGTAGGGCGCCAAGGCACATCATATCGGTGAGTTCTGAGAAAGCTGCCCGCATGTCTCTACGTTCCTGCTGGAACTGCGTTGAGACCGGGGGAGGTGCCTCTTCAAGCAAGGCACAGCCACCACGTGTTTTGGAGGCACAGGAGGCATTCAAAGATCCACCTTGAGTGCTCGCCATATTCCACGGCTGAAGCAAAGTAGGACGTCAACTTACATGGCATGCCAAGTGTAATAGTAGTTGTGGACCTCGGCACGAACAAACGCGTCTGAACAACGTCTGATTTAAAACGATATTTGAGAAAGGAAAGGCGAGGTATATTAAGGTTAAGGTTCGGCCGTAAAGGCTACGTGACGAAAGAGTGTGAGGAGGGTGCCCGCGGGATAAGTCTCATGGCCAAAGATTGGTAGTTATACCCCGATATACCATAGTAGAGCTATGCCATTCACTAATCCTAAGTTATACCTAAACCTAACCACAAGGTCAAGGTTTTATTTCTTGAACTTGAGCCATCCACACGCGGCCGTAGTTAGCCACTCGTCAGCCCTGAAATATCTCTAGGATTTTTGCAATCAGGTCGAGCCTGATATGGTTTTCGCCTGTGTTCGGATCCGGGGGTACGGTTTTGACTACAACTGGCAATGTATGTGTTATGCAAAAGAAAGGCAGGACCCAATGATGTACCAGTCTCGACCCGGTTTGTTTCTACGGACTACGGACGGCCTTAGGGTACATTTGTATTATAAATTCCGCCAGAGGCTTTGATTGTATAGATATGTACAAAGGCTACTGTAGTAGTATTAATAACAGGGCGTAAAATGGTGGTAAGATGTTGCGCTGGCGCACCTTTTTTTTTGTCGTAAACCCCGTTTTCTTCACCACGTACCGAAGGAATGGGGCGGCTTGCCTTGCCGCACCACGATTTTCCTGTGCTGCACTTTTTTTTCGCCTACGGCGAAAACAAATGTGCGGGTCCTTTTTCGTAATAGTAGCGTTCTGTGTTTGTTGTCCCGACAATTACTACGGTAGTCACAAAAACATGTCACAGCACGTGAAAACCCTAGATTTTTTGTTTAATACGCCTCTTATAGTTTGGAGTACGTTTGTCTTGATGGAAGTTTTTGTGCCAAATTCGACACTGTAAACCTCAGGCTCTCTCGTACAAAACTGATTTCCGCAATGAGAGTTTCTCTGCAGAATGGCCAATATGCGCGGAAGGTGTCAGCACGATAATTCATACCCTATACCGTTGGGCCAAATGTTGGATTGCGATTGTGTTGGATTTGATGCAAATATGTTGGTTGTCAGACTTTGAACCCCTTGGCAGACAACAAATCACCAAACACCTTGACAGACAGCCTTGACAAGAAAAAGCAGGGGACAATAAAAAAAAAACCCCGGTTTTCAAAAACGCCGTACGAAATCACTGAAAAATTCAATGTTTTAATGTTTTTGTACACAACACTGCAGGTTAATCTGACTTTCTTCTAGAGAAACGAGGGGTTTCCACATGAGTTCTGGGGGAATTATTATACCGGGGATAGGGGACATTTTGGCTTGACAACGCCAAAGGCCTTGACAGACAACCTTGACGCTTGACAAACTTGACACTTGACCGTCAACCGACATCTTTGATTGGATGTAGACTACTTTCAAGGTCACATGTGCTTAGGTGGTTAAGAAGACAACACAAACATACAAACGTGACCAAGTCTGAAGGGATCCCTTAGAACTCTTATAGCAGAACGCGGTCAAAAACCGTGCGCGAGCAGGTGGGCATTCTAGTGTGTAACGGGCTAAAGGACGCAGTCGAACGAACCGTGCACTTACGGACATTGATTGAGAGCCTACAATAAGCGCAGTAGTATGAAGCTAACGAAAGTGGCGTGATACACCATGCAACACTGGGAAATTTTAGCACTTCAGTCACCATGATAGTGGGCGAGTCGAGGTATGCCAAAGCGAGTAGATCAAACTTAGAGTGCACCAGACAGGGACACGCCAATTCGAATTTCTCGGTGCACAGAAACGAAACAGGACAGGCACGACAAGGAAGGCATACTCCATCCGATTGATGCTCGTCATGGATCGCAGAGACGAAACACTCAACAGATGATAACCGTAAACGGGATCAGTCAGACAACACAGGCGGCGAAGAGGTGCACTCGCGTTTGCAGCCGTCACGGAACAAAAGCTAAAGATTAACGAAAAAACTAAAATACATAATATGACCGTTTAATCGGTCTTTGCTCAGCACCATCTGCCTCAGATTGGCTCCGAGATGTGCAGCAAGAAATTCATAATGTTCAGTGTCGTTTTTTTTCATATTATCGTCGTGGAATCATATCCCCACCCTTAACCAACGCACACAAACATGACTAAGTGCAGATGCGGCCCAGTGGCAAGCAGAAGGTTCATCGCCCAACCCCAGCACCAATACTGCCTGACCCCCCACCGCCCCGACAACAAGGCGTGAATTTTCCCTGCCAAAAAGGTAAGCTAAGGCCGAGGGCTGCTCAATGCAGGCTAACGACGGGAACATGCAATGCTGTTCCTGCAAGAAGCCATAACATCTCAACCGATGTGCTTGCGGACCAACCCGCCAAACAAAACAAGTTCACGAAATCGATATTCCTCGCAAAGAAAGCAGAGCTGCCAACAAAACTGCCATCTCGATCCATAAAAAAAGCACGACCGAGGAAGCATTTGCCGCTCGAAGCATCCCGACATCAACAATTTCAAAACTAACACATATCTGGATATCTCCATATTTTAACGGTCACCAGGGCCTGACCAGGGTGAAACTAAACACGTTTGAACAAAACCTAAACCGCCTCTGAACATCACAATAACTAATACAACGAAGTAAACCAATATTTACAACAACCCCCCCGCCCCACTACTTCAAGCTGCAACTATTGCTCCTCCTCCTCCCTGTCGGGGTTCTCGCGGTTGAGGCGGCCTAACAAAGGCAGCTTGTTCGGGAAAGAACCCGTCGACGACGTCACCACGGAATACGCCACGGCCGCCAGCATCGCCACAAACACAACGTCCGAACCCGCCTCCGCCAAAGGCACCAGCTTGTACGCGTCCTGCCCTAGAGACACCGACGCAAGCGCCCCCAGCACACCCGGCACGATCAGAGCGATGTCCAGGTTGATGGCCTGCTGCATGTTGAACCTCACCAGCTTGTTCACCTGCGGGTTGCCCGACAGCGCCGACAGGCTGAAGAAGCCCACGAGCGTTGCGAACGGGAGAGACCGCAGTGCGAGCAGCACGGCCGCCAGAGGCTGCGCCCACGCCGTCTGCTCCGGGAACGCCCCGAACAGGTGGCCGGCGAACGAGATACCGTCCACCAACGGCAGCAGGTACGGCAGCGCCGACAAGGCCTTGTCCGCCGGGGTCGCCGGGCCGTCGTTGACACCTCCCGCCGGCACCACCGCCCCCGCCTCAGCCGCGAGCTTATCCTCCATCTGACGCTGCCTCTCCTCCACCCTTGCCTGGCGCGCTGTCTCCTGCTGGTCGCGGAAAAGGTTCTCGAGCCTCGTCCTGAGCTCCTCCGTCGGGGCGAACTCGGACCGCTGTAGCAGTCCATCCCCGTTTTGGTCGTACGTGTCGATCAGCTTCCTGGCGAGGTCGTCGGGGAAGAGAGAGCCCCCCGGGAGTGCAGCGATGCGAGCGTCGATCTGGATAACGTTGGAGTGAACAATAGGGAGAGTGGTTGGGGGAAGGGCAGAGGGGCGTAGGTCAGCATAGGGGTAAACAGTAGTTTGGGAAAATATGGTGTTATTTGTTGCTGATTTAAACACTTGAGACATGACACGAAGATCGAGACAATTGCGCAGACTGCAGTTTGCGTATATAATTGTTACGTAGAATATCAGTAGCAGTAGTTGGACCGTGCATTTCGTCGAGATACTGCTATTTTCAAGGTTCAGCCCGACTTAGGACTTAAGGTAGCTATTCTACCCTACAGCACACCACAGCAGTTGTCAAAATTGGGGGAGTTTTCGACAGCAGTGACGACAGAGTTGTTTTTTAAGAAAAGACTTAACATAATACAGACAGCATATGTGTAGATTTACTGTAACTCCTACATTATTACTAGATACAGTGTAGGACAGGCAACAACCTCAGAGGATAAGAATAACTGGCAACACGAGGTACGAGTATTTACAACTTCCTGTTTCAAGACTCGACACGACGATAGCATTGCCATTGGAGCGTGCCAAGCGCTGCAAAAGTGACTGATCCAACTGTAAATCCAAGTGTTGTCTATTTGAAACGCCTAGTACAGGTTCGTCATTTTTGACAGGGGTAACCACCTCAAGCATGAGACCATGTTATTGTCTACACCCGAACACAGGCATCATACGAACGAAATCCGACGTTACGCTCGAGTGGTCCACTGCTAGCTGCTGCTGATGTATACAACAACAGTACTGAGCGAGCGCTGTTTGCAACAGCAGCAGCAGCAGCAGCAGCAGCAGCAGCAGTGCGCATGGTCGTACGCACCAATAAAACAACGTGAGACATGTGGCAATGGTGCAACTGCAGACCCCAAGTTACAAGTATCGTCCTCGAAACGTTGCGTATTGAACACAAGAGCCACACTGCGAGCAGCAGCAGTGAAGTGAGTACTTGCTGCCAGTCCAGCATCCATCCAACTGCTGTACGAATACGAGCACACTGCTGTTGTCGTTTTAAATAACTGATTGATCAATACTAAATAAACACGCAATACACTTTTGCTCGTATACAGTACGAGTACCGGACACCTACTGTAGTAAGAAACAGGCTAATAAGAATGCCAGGCTGAGATGAAGAACAAAATAAGAAATTCGGGAGTCGTTGTGTTGAAATTAGTGCAGAAAGCACCCTATCTCAACTAAGACATCCAGCCTGGACCAGATTTCCTGTTTCTTATTAGATGTCCTGTACTGCTGTATACCCCCAACAGCAGTACTCGTAAGAAATATCGGCATCCTTGACCAAGACTGACCTCTTCTCTGTCGGGCTTGCGTCCCATGCGGGCGGTGAGCTGCTTGACGAAGCTCCTGCGCAACGGACCCTCCAAACCCGCCTTGAGCTCCACAACATCCACAGCGCCGTCCTGGTTGGAGTCGAAGCTGTTGAACGACCGCTCTGCGCCCGCCTGTCGCTCTTGCGCCCTCTTGTCCTCCAGCTCGGCCGCTTGAGCGCGGAACACAGCGGCAGTCTCGCGGAGTCGCGCCGCCTTCTCTTGGGCGACCTCGACCTCGCTGCTCGTACCGGTAGCCATCATGCTCAGGCAAGGTGATGAACGGCGGACGGCCTGGCGAGCTACAGCGGACGAGGTGCTGGATTGCTGAACACTGGGCAGAGACCACGAGGCGCCGCGGCCGGTGGGAGTGACGAAGGCCGCGGTGGACCCCAGCAAGAGGGCCAGCAGTGGGATGATGCTCGAAGTGAAGGGTGCCATGGCTGCTGTTGCTGTGTTGATGGTGTTTGGTGTACTGGTGTGGTGCTTGTGTACTGGTGTGGTGCTTGTGTACTGGTGTGCTGGTGTGCTGAAAGCGAGTGAGAAGGTAGGGTGTAGAGATTTCGCGGATCACACTTCGTTTGAAAGACAGACGCAGGAGTATCTCTTAGTCGTGGGGTGTTGACAGTCAGCTGTGGCAATGCGTGTGTACCGGGAACTACTACAAGTTTGGTGGCCTGGAACATTGCTGTTCGCTGAAGGGCGGGCTGGGCGTCAGAATCGGATGCGTCATGCTGACAGTAGTAGTCTCATGGTCTGACAGTCATCGTCATCAGTCAGACACAGAGATGCTGGGAAACCGATCATTCTTGACGCGTCAAGACCTCTTTTGTCCTTATTATACTAGGTTTAATAAACTGTGGCGGTCAGTCAAAAAGTCAAACCTCCGTCAAAGGTCGGACACCAGACACATGAAAACCATTCATAATTCCACCGCATAATTCGACCGAAACGACGTCAGCAGCTTGTTTCTCCGTAGATTCTCCTTTTCTTCTCAAGTATCTGCGTTTGAGTGTCGATGACGTGTGCTACTCTGACAGTCCGGCCCGTCAGCGGCCTAACTGAGAACACGGTGCGGAGCAGGAGGCAGGAGCACCCGAGCACACGCATCGCTGCTGAGTTCCCTGCTGACAAAGAGACATCCCTTCATAGGCGAGCACTCATCGCTACAGCTGACTTCCCTGCTGACAAAGAGACATCCCTTCGTCTGCAGCACGAAGTCTGATCCGCGACATCTCTACACCCTACCTCCTCACTCGCTTTCAGCACACCAGCACACCAGTACACAAGCACCACAGCAGCACACCAGTACACCTGCACACCAGCAGCACACCAGTACACCAGTACACCAGTACACCATCACATACCAACAGCAGCCATGGCACCCTTCACTTCGAGCATCATCCCACTGCTGGCCCTCTTGCTGGGGTCCACGACGGCCTTCGTCACTCCCACCGGCCGCGGCGCCTCCTGGTCTCTGCCCAGCGTCCAGCAATCCAGCACCTCGACCGCTGTAGCTCGCCAGGCAGTCCGCCGTTCATCACCTTACCTGAGCATGATGTCTACCGGTACGAGCAGCGAGGTCGAGGTCGCCCAAGAGAAGGCGGCGCGACTCCACGAGACTGCCGCTGCGTTCCGCGCTCAAGCGGCCGAGCTGGAGGACAAGAGGACGCAAGAGCGACAGGCGGGCGCAGAGCGGTCGTTCAACAGCTTCGACTCCAACCAGGACGGCGCTGTTGATGTTGTGGAGCTCAAGGCGGGTTTGGAGGGTCCGTTGCGCAGGAGCTTCGTCAAGCAGCTCACCGCCCGCATGGGACGCAAGCCCGACAGAGAAGAGGTCAGTTCTTGGTCACAGATATTTCTTGAGAGTATGAGTGCTACTGCTGGACGTATAATAGCAACAGGAATGCCTGTTTCGTGGGTCACGTACTGTACTCGTAGTTTGTAGTCTTTCGTCAATCGATGCCCTCGAACGGCGTGCTTTCACAAGTATACTACGGTTACAGTACGAGTAGTTGAGTAAATGCTGGACTGTTATTAATAGTGTGACTCTGCTCGATACGCAACGTTTGGAAGTCGACACATTGTTCAGGTCTGCCGTCGCACCGCCTCGTGTGTCTACGTTGTAATATTGGTGCACATGACTTGTAAACACTATAATAGTGCGCGTACTGCTGTGCTGCAGACAGCTACGCATCACACTGCACTAACTACTACCAGGTATACTGCAAACATCACAGCAGCAGTGTATAGACCACTCTTGTTGCGTAACCTGAGATAGCCTCCGTACCTTGAGTGTGTGGAGAATTACATGGTCTCGCAGGATGCCGCAGGCGGTTACCCCCAAAAAAATGATGAACCTGCGTGCACGTTTCGAGTGCCAAAACGTAGTTTGGACGTAGAGTTGGATCAGCTATTTGCAATATATCGCGCGGTCCAATGCGTGATCGTCGTATCGAACTTCGAAACTTGAAATTGTATCTCGTGTCGCTAAGGGTCCTAATTATGTGAAGTCGTTGCCTGTCCTACTGTAATATATATACGGTCATGTACGTACGTGCCAAAACTACACATAGGCTGCATGCACGAGTATTCGGAATAGTCGTACGACAGAAAAACTTCTGTTGTGGCCGCTGCCGGAAATTCCCTCAATTGTTACCCCCCCGGTGCGACGTGGCTAGTACTATACCATACACAACAGTGCTCTATTCTTGCTTAATATTGAAAATACAATAATTTAGGATGCATAGGCCCGTCTTTCCACGAAAGGCACGGACCAACTACAGTGTTAATACTATTAATACTATTCTAAATGCTGTAACAAGCCTGCAATCTACGGTATGTGGCCTCTCTCAGTTCCAAACTCAAGCGTATAGTTAAGCCTTGTAACGCCATTCCCTGCCCAACTACGCTCCAATGCTGACATACCCCCTCTACCCGCCCCCCCATCCTTCTCCCTATTGCTCACTGCAACGCTATCCAGATCGACGCTCGCATCGCTGCACTCCCAGGGGGCTCTCTCTTCCCCGACGACCTCGCCAGGAAGCTGATCGACACGTACGACCAAAACGGGGATGGACTCCTACAGCGGTCCGAGTTCGCCCCGACGGAGGAGCTCAGGACGAGGCTCGAAAACATGTTCCGCGACCAGCAGGAGACAGCGCGCCAGGCAAGGGTGGAGGAGAGGCAGCGCCAGATGGAGGACAAGCTCGCGGCTGAGGCGGGGACGGGGGCGGGGGCGGTGGTGCCGGCGGGAGGGGTCAACGACGGCCCGGCGACCGCGGCGGACAAGGCCTTGTCGGCGCTGCCGTACCTGCTGCCGTTGGTGGACGGTATCTCGTTCGCCGGCCACCTGTTCGGGGCGTTCCCGGAGCAGACGGCGTGGGCGCAGCCTCTGGCGGCCGTGCTGCTCGCACTGCGGTCTCTCCCGTTCGCAACGCTCGTGGGCTTCTTCAGCCTGTCGGCGCTGTCGGGCAACCCGCAGGTGAACAAGCTGGTGAGGTTCAACATGCAGCAGGCCATCAACCTGGACATCGCTCTGATCGTGCCGGGTGTGCTGGGGGCGCTTGCGTCGGTGTCTCTAGGGCAGGACGCGTACAAGCTGGTGCCTCTGGCGGAGGCGGGTTCGGACGTTGTGTTTGTGGCGATGCTGGCGGCCGTGGCGTATTCCGTGGTGACGTCGTCGACGGGTTCTTTCCCGAACAAGCTGCCTTTGTTAGGCCGCCTCAACCGCGAGAACCCCGACAGGGAGGAGGAGGAGCAATAGTTGCAGCTTGAAGTAGTGGGGGGGGGAGGGTTGTTGTGAATATATTGTTTTACTGTTTTGTGTTTGTATGTGTGATGTTTAGAGGCGGTTTCGTTGTTGTTCAAACGTGTTTAGTTTCACCCTGGTCAGGCCCTGATGACCGTTTAAATATGGAGATATCCAGATATATGTTAGTTTTGAAACTGTCGCTGCTGTTAGTATGCTTCGAGCGGCAAGTGCTTGTCGTGTCGTGGTTTACTGAGGGAACGATATGGCAGTTTTGTGGGCAGCTCTGCTTTTGTTGGCAGGAGTATCGATTTCGTGAACTTGTTTTGTTGGTGGCCTGGTCCGCAGGTGCATCGGTTGAGATGTCATGGTTTCTTCCAGGAACGTCATTGTTTTTTTCCGCGATCGTGCACCTCCCCTTTCGTTGGCCGACGTTGAACAGGCACGGGTATACATTGCGCCTTTTGTCAGGGGGGATCCACGCTTTGTCATCGGGGTGGTGGGGGGTCAGACTGTGTGGGTGCTGGGGTTGGACGTTTGGTTTATGTACGGGCCGTGTTTGTGTGCGTTGCCTAAGGGTGGGGTTATGACCCCACGATGATAATATTAACAACAAAACGGCACTCAACACTATGAATTTCTCGCTGCACATCCCGGAGCCGATCCGAGGCAGATGGTGCTGAGCAAAGACCGCTTACACGGCCATAATATGTCTGCTTTTTTTATATATTACGCTCTGCCTGTAACGGCTGCAGACTCAAATGTTTCTCGTTTCCGCCAGTGATACCTGACTGATTCAATGATTACTGTCATTATCCGTTGAGTGTTTCGTCGGTGTGGTTCATGGCGAACATCAATCGAATGGAATATGTCATCGTCTTCGCTTTTGTGAACCGAGAAGCTCGAAAGGCCATAATTAATGTCTAGTTCACTCTGAGGTAGATATATACGGTTTTGAGCCACCTCGGTTCGCCCACTATTAATAACACGATGACTGGACTGCTGCTACGGCGGTATGATGACATTTTTTACCACCACGTTTACGTCACTCAGGCGAGTGGCTCTGCTCTGTTGTACCTCACTGTTGTTGTCGCAGACTAGCAAGAGTGCCATGGCGGTACATGTTGCGAAATTTTAAACCTTACATGATTAAGGCCGCTCAGGAATAAGGTGGCCACTCGGCCCGAGTGGCTCTCACCAGCTGAAAAAAGAAGACTTCAAAATGCCCCCCTCAACCGTAGCAGCAGTCACTGAAGCGCCGAGACATCTCGTTGTTGCATGGTGTATCATGCCACCTTTGTAAGCCTCTTAATACTGCGCCTCTCAATCAAAACTCGTACGTACGCGGTCTTACTACTGTGTCCTGCCATTTCGCTGATCGCATACTAGGATGTCCACCCTTCGAATACTACTCGTGCGCGGCATTTGGCCGTATTCTGCTATCAAATGATTTAGAAAGCCCTGGTACAGACTAGGTCGCGTTTGTATTATTGCGCTGTCTTCTTAGCCACTAAAAAGCCCATGTGACCTTGAAATTAGTCTACATCCAACATAATAGTAGTCCAACATTTGGCCCAACGGTATTATAGTAATAATTGTTATGTTGACACCTTCCGCGCAATATGTGTAATTCTACAGAGACCTCCCATTGCTTCAAACAGTTTTGTCAGAGAGAGTCTGAGGTTCACGGTGTTATATTTGGCATAAAATTGTCCACAAGACAAACATTCTCCAAACTGTTAAGAGACATACTAAAATCAGCGTTTTCACTCGCTGCGTCTTATTTTTGGCTTGATTTTCCGGGCAACATACAGCACTTCTGCTTTCCTTTGATATAAATGCACGAATTCGAAGCCCCCGGCTGGATCTTTTGGCACAGTGATAATACGATACCCTAAGGTCGTCTGTAGTCCGGAGAACATTGACAGCTCGAGGCTGGCATATCCCTCGACCATACCATTCTTCTGCATACTATATGGTCAGGTTTAGTCACAGTTGTCTGAACACGCAAGAACCATCTCAAAATCGACCTGATGGTGGAGATTCTCAAGATTGTCAGGGCTGGCGAGGGGTCTACCACATTTTTTTGTCGGTTTTCATTTACTTCCATGGGAGTAAACGTTTACTTCCATGAAAGTTTATTACTTTCACTGAAATAAATTTACTTCCATGATTATTTTTTGCTTTCATGGAATACTTCCATGATTCTTTTTGCTTTCATGGAAGTAAATTAACTTATGTGGAAACTTCATGGAGGTCATTTTACTTCCATGAAAGTATGTTCACTTCCATGGAAGTCAAATTTTACTTCCGTGAAAGTTGTTTACTTTCATGGAAAGAAAACAATTACTTCCATGAAAGTAAAAAAAACTTTCAGGGAAGTAAATTGACTTTTGTGGAAACGGTCATGGAAGTAAACCGTATTTACTTCCATGGAAGTAAAAGCGCTTCAATGGTTCCGTGGAAGGTTTCGTTTGAAGAGGGCCTTCGGCCGCTAGACAGGTCTAATGTGGTTCCGCGCTGCGCGCTACACGGTTTTTAGTATCCCGTTTGTAATTAGTCCACATTTTGTTATCGGGATGGGCCCACTTTGGGTGGGACGGTGCAACTGGGAGCAGGGGTTGAATTCATGACCTCGCGTCCATGGTTTACTTCTATGGAGGAGTAAACATTGAAACTACTTCCAGTTCAATCACATGGAAATAAATAAAATTTCATGGAAGCAAAAAATCTTCCATGGAAGTAAAAACACTTTCGCGGAAGTAAAATACGCTTCCATGAAAACGTTTTTTAGTTCCGTGGAAACTTTCATTGAAGCAAACTATTAAGTCAACTAATGTGGTGAATCGAATCGAATTCATGTACTTATGCATATAAAGCTATACTGAAGGGCTGTATGCTACCCCGTAAATCAAGTCCAAAAGTATAATAATATGTCGCAGTACGTGAGAACGCTGGGTTTATTATGTCCACATACATTTTGGAAGAAGTGTGTTTGTCTATGTGGCAATAGTCATGATACATGTATCACCGTAAACCTCAGGCTCTCTCGGACAAAATCGTTTTCAGCAATGAAATTTTCTCTGTAGAATAACCAATATGCGCGGAAGGTGTCAGCACGACAATTCATACCCTATACCGTTGGGCCAAATGTTGGACCACTATTATGTTGGATGTAGACTGCTTTCAAGGTCACATGTGCTTTTTAGTTGTTGAAAAGACAGCGCAATAATACAAACGCGACCTAGTCGGTACCAGGGCTTCCTAAAACCTCTGACAGCAGAACATAGCCAAATACCGCTCACGAGTAGTATTCGAAGGGTGGACATCCTAGTACGCGATCAGCGAAATGGCAGGACAAAACAAAACGCGTACGTATTAAATTTGAGGTAGTAAGAGGCTAACAAAGGTGGCGTGATACATCATGCAACATCGAGATGTCTCGGGTACTTCAGTCATCGTGGTAATGGGCGAGCCGAGGTGTATCAAAACCGTATATATCTACCACAAAGCGCACCAGACATTACTCATGGTCTTTCGAGCTTCTCGGTGTACAAAAGCGACAACGAAGGCATGATATATTCGATTGATGTTCGTCATGAACCACGCGGACGAAATACTCAACGGATAATGACAGTAATAATGGAATCAGTCAGGTATCACTGGTGGAGCCGACATACACTCGAGTCTGCAGCCGTTACAGACATAACTTAATCAACAGAAAAAAACACATAATATGACCGTGTAATCGGTCTTTGCTCAGCACCATCTGCCTCGGATTGGCTCCGGGATGTGCAGCAATAAATTCATAATGTTGAGTGTCGTTGGTTTTTCGTTACATTATCATCATGGAGTAATACCCACACTGTCGCCGCATGCACACGAACACATTTCAGTACCAGACACGGCCCGGACATAAATCCAAAGTTCATCGCCCAACCCCAGCACCAACACAGTCTGACCCCCCACCGCCCCGAGTACAAGACGTGGGTATCCCCCTCAAAAGGTGCAGTGTACATCCATGCCTGTTCAACGGCGGCTACCGACAGGGGAGTTGTACGACCCCGGGAACGAATCAACGCCGTTCCTGAAAGAAGCCATGACATCTCAACCAATGCACCTACGGGCCAGGCCGCTAAGGAAACAAGGTCGCGAAATCGATACTCCTGCCAACAGAAGAACTGCACACAAAACTGCCATATCGTTCCATCAAAACAACACGGTATGGCAAGCACTTGCCGCTCGAAGTATTCCAACAACAAATAACAGTTTCGAAACTAACATATATCTGGATATCTCCATATATAAACGGCCACCAGCGCCTGGCCAAGGTGAAACTAAACACGTTTGAACAACAACTAAACCGCCTCTAAACCATCACACAAAACGAACACAACAGAGTAAAACGATATATTCACAACAGCCCCCCCCCCCCACTACCGTATGCTGCAACTATTGCTCCTCCTCCTCCCTGTCGGGGTTCTCGCGGTTGAGGCGGCCTAACAAAGGCAGCTTGTTCGGGAAAGAACCCGTCGACGACGTCACCACGGAATACGCCACGGCCGCCAGCATCGCCACAAACACAACGTCCGAACCCGCCTCCGCCAGAGGCACCAGCTTGTACGCGTCCTGCCCTAGAGACACCGACGCAAGCGCCCCCAGCACACCCGGCACGATCAGAGCGATGTCCAGGTTGATGGCCTGCTGCATGTTGAACCTCACCAGCTTGTTCACCTGCGGGTTGCCCGACAGCGCCGACAGGCTGAAGAAGCCCACGAGCGTTGCGAACGGGAGAGACCGCAGTGCGAGCAGCACGACCGCCAGAGGCTGCGCCCACGCCGTCTGCTCCGGGAACGCCCCGAACAGGTGGCCAGCGAACGAGATACCGTCCACCAACGGCAGCAGGTACGGCAGCGCCGACAAGGCCTTGTCCGCCGCGGTCGCCGGGCCGTCGTTGACCCCTCCCGCCGGCACCACGGCTCCCGCCCCCGTCCCCGCCTCAGCCGCGAGCTTGTCCTCCATCTGGCGCTGCCTCTCCTCCACCCTTGCCTGGCGCGCTGTCTCCTGCTGGTCGCGGAACATGTTCTCGAGCCTCGTCCTGAGCTCCTCCGTCGGGGCGAACTCGGACCGCTGTAGCAGTCCATCCCCGTTTTGGTCGTACGTGTCGATCAGCTTCCTGGCGAGGTCGTCGGGGAAGAGAGAGCCCCCAGGGAGTGCAGCGATGCGGGCGTCGATCTGGATAAGGTTGGAGCGCGTGTTTGGGAGGGGAAGGGCAGAGGGGAGTAGGTCAGCATTGGAGTAAACAGTAGTTTGGGAAAATATAGTTTTACATGTGGCTGATCTAAACACTTGAGACACAATAGGAAGATCGAGGCAATTGCGCAGACTGCAGTTTGTGTGTAAAGATTTACGATGGAGAATAGCTGCCTTTCGTCTAAGCCGCGCGGCATAAACATGCTGCGAGATAATGTCGTTTTCAAGGTTAAGCCCGACTACCCTACGGCACACCATAGTTGTCGAAATTGAGGGAGTTTCCGAGAGCAGTGACGACAGAGTTGTTTTTTAAGAGTAGACCATGCATAACACAGGCAGCATGTTTTTTTTTTGGTTGCTACATGACAGCAGCAGTGTAGGACAGACAACAGTCTGGAATACATATCTCTGGCAGCACAAGGTATTACAGTTTCGATACGACGATAACATTGGCATTGGAGCATGCAAAATATTGCAAACGTAACAGATCCAAGTCTATATCCAAGTGTTTTTGGATTCGAAACGTATGCAGTTTGGTAATTTTTGGCAGCGGTAACCGCCGCCGGCATCCTGCAATATCATGGAATCATCTACACCCAAACACAGGTACGGACGAAATCCCACGTTACACCAGATCAAAGTGGTCTACTGCTGCTGATGTATACAACAAAACTGAGGGAGCTGTTCGCAGCAGCAGTGCGGAGGCATGTGTACCAATAAAGCAACACGAGGCGAGGCGACTGCTGCAGACCCCAAGTTGACATCGTCGTCCAAACGTTGCGTATAGAGCATGGAGGGCCACACTACAGCAGTAGTACTACAATAGTACAGCAGTACAGCATTCCTCCAACTAAACTGCTGTACGGACCTGAGAAAGGTATGCGACCAAGAACTACAGCAGTAACTCACCTCTTCTCTGTCGGGCTTGCGTCCCATGCGGGCGGTGAGCTGCTTGACGAAGCTCCTGCGCAACGGACCCTCCAAACCCGCCTTGAGCTCCACAATATCTACAGCGCCATCCTGGTTGGAGTCGAAGCTGTTGAACGACCGCTCTGCGCCCGCCTGTCGCTCTTGAGTCCTCTTGTCCTCCAGCTCGGCCGCTTGAGCGCGGAACGCAGCGGCAGTCTCGCGGAGTCTCGCCGCCTTCTCTTGGGCGACCTCGACCTCGCTGCTCGTACCGGTAGCCATCATGCTCAGGCAAGGTGATGAACGGCGGATGGCCTGGCGAGCTACAGCGGTGAAGGTGCTGGATTGCTGAACGCTGGGTAGAGACCAGGAGGCACCGCGGCCGGTGGGAGTGACGAAGGCCGTCGTGGACCCCAGCAAGAGGGCCAGCAGTGGGATGATGCTCGAAGTGAAGGGTGCCATGGCTGCTGTTGCTGTGTTGATGGTGTGTATGTTGCGGTGTTTGGTGTGTTGTGTTGGTGAACTGGTGTGTTGGTGTACTGGTGTGCTGAAATCGAGTGAGTAGGTAGGGTGTAGAGATGCCGCGGATCTCGCTTCGTTCGACAGACGCAGGAGGTATCTCTTTGTCAGCAGGCAACTCAGCTGTGGCAATGCGTGTGCTCGCCGATGTTCTGTCCTCAGTTAGGCCGCTGACGGGCCGGACTGTCAGAGTAGCGAAACGTCATCCATACTCAAACGCAGATAATTAAGAAGAAAGGGAGAATCTACGGAGAAACTAGCTTACAAGTTTTCGGTCAAAAGTCGAAATATGCGGTGGAATTATGAATGGTTTTCATGTATCTGGTGACTGCGGTTTGACTTCTTGACCTACTGACCTTATATTATAAAATGAGTATAATAAGGACAGAAAAGGCCTTGACGCGTCAATAACAATCGGTCTCCCAGCATCTTCGTGTCTGATGCCGATGACTGTCAGCTGTCAGACCACGAGATGCTACAGAACATGACGCATCCAGATTCTGACGCCCGGCCCACCCTTCAGCGAACAGCGAACAGCACAGCAGTAGTGCTCAGGCTGCAAGCTTCGCAGTCATTGCCATACTGAGTTGCCTGCTGACAAAGCGATACCCCCCGCGTCTGTCAAACGAAGCGAGATCCGCGACATCTCTACACCCTACCTCTTCACTCGCTTTCAGCACACAAGCACACCAGTACACCAATTCACCAACACACCAGCAGCACACCAGTACACCAGTACACCATCAACACAGCAACAGCAGCCATGGCACCCTTCACTTCGAGCATCATCCCACTGCTGGCCCTCTTGCTGGGGTCCACGACGGCCTTCGTCACTCCCACCGGCCGCGGCGCCTCCTGGTCTCTACCCAGCGTTCAGCAATCCAGCACCTCCACCGCTGTAGCTCGCCAGGCCATCCGCCGTTCATCACCTTACCTGAGCATGATGGCTACCGGTACGAGCAGCGAGGTCGAGGTCGCCCAAGAGAAGGCGGCGAGACTCCGCCAGACTGCCGCTGCGTTCCGCGCTCAAGCGGCCGAGCTGGAGGACAAGAGGACGCAAGAGCGACAGGCGGGCGCAGAGCGATCGTTCAACAGCTTCGACTCCAACCAGGACGGCGCTGTAGATGTTGTGGAGCTCAAGGCAGGTTTGGAGGGTCCATTGCGCAGGAGCTTCGTCAAGCAGCTCACCGCCCGCATGGGACGCAAGCCAGACAGAGAAGAGGTCAGTTCTTGGTCGCAGATATGTTCTTACGAGTACTATTAATAGTACCGCTGGACGTATTTATACGTAGCGACAGGAATGCGTGTTTCGTGTTTATTAATACTGGTACGAGTGTTTAGTGTTTAGTCTTTGGTCAATCAATGCCTCGAACGGCGTGCTTTCACACGTATACTACAGTAGTGTAGTTTTAGTAATGCTGGACTGTTATTAATAGTGTCACTCTCTGTTCGATACGCAACGTTTGGACGTCGACATAATTTTGGGGTCTGCTACCTTGTGTTATGGGTGCACATGACTCGTACACAGCAGTAGTACGCGTACTGCTGTGCTGCAGACAGCTGCGCATCTCACGGCACTACAGTAACTACTACACTGTAAACATCACTGCAGCAGTGTATAGACCCCTTTTCTTGTGTAACCTGATATACAGTACAGGACACCTACAGTATTAATAACAAGAAACATGAGAAAGTCAAGCTGAGATTTATAGAAAAATATGAAATTCGAGAGTCGTAATCTTGAAATTAGTTTAGAAGCACCCTCGCTCAAAGAAGAAAATCCAGCCTGGACCAGATTTCTTGTTTGTTATTAGCTGTCCTGTACTGTAGCGTCCGTATCTTGTGTGTGTGAAGAATTACATGGTCTCGCAGGATGCCGGAGGCGGTTACCCCCCCCCAAAATGATGAACCTGCATGTACATTTCGAATGCCAAACCATATTTTGGACGCAGAGTTGGATCAGCTATTTACAATAATAGTTCGCGCGGTCCAATGTGTGATCGTCGTACGAGCCAAAACTACACGTAGGCTGCATGCACGAGCATTCGGAATAGTCGTACAACAACAAAAAACGTCTGTTGTGGCCGCTGCTGGGAATTCCGTCAATTTTGACCGCCCTGGTGCGACGTGGTTATTACTATACACAGCAGTACTCTATTCGTGCTAAATCTTGAAAATACAATGATCTTGCAGGATGTTTATACCCGGCTTTCCACAATAGGCACGGAGCAAATACAGTTATAGGTACTACAGTGTCAATACTACTATTCTAAATGCTGCAAGAAGCATGCAATCTGCGGTATATGGTCTCTCTCAGTATCAGTCTCAAGCGTATAGTTCAGCCTTGTAACGCCATCCCCTGCCCAACTACGCTCCAATGCTGACATACCCCCCTCTGCCCTTCCCCTCTCAAATTCACGCTCCAACACTACGCAGATCGACGCTCGCATCGCTGCACTCCCGGGGGGCTCTCTCTTCCCCGACGACCTCGCCAGAAAGCTGATCGACACGTACGACCAAAACGGGGATGGACTCCTACAGCGGTCCGAGTTCGCCCCGACGGAGGAGCTCAGGACGAGGCTCGAGAACATGTTCCGCGACCAGCAGGAGACAGCGCGCCAGGCAAGGGTGGAGGAGAGGCAGCGCCAGATGGAGGACAAGCTCGCGGCTGAGGCGGGGGCGGGGGCGGGGGCCGTGGTGCTGGCGGACGGGCCCGCGACCGCGGCGGACAAGGCCTTGTCGGCGCTGCCGTACCTGCTGCCGTTGGTGGACGGTATCGCGTTCGCCGGCCACCTGTTCGGGGCGTTCCCGGAGCAGACGGCGTGGGCGCAGCCTCTGGCGGTCGTGCTGCTCGCACTGCGGTCTCTCCCGTTCGCAACGCTCGTGGGCTTCTTCAGCCTGTCGGCGCTGTCGGGCAACCCGCAGGTAAACAAGCTGGTGAGGTTCAACATGCAGCAGGCCATCAACTTGGACATCGCTCTGATCGTGCCGGGTGTGCTGGGGGCGCTTGCGTCGGTGTCTCTAGGGCAGGACGCGTACAAGCTGGTGCCTCTGGCGGAGGCGGGTTCGGACGTTGTGTTTGTGGCGATGCTGGCGGCCGTGGCGTATTCCGTGGTGACGTCGTCGACGGGTTCTTTCCCGAACAAGCTGCCTTTGTTAGGCCGCCTCAACCGCGAGAACCCCGACAGGGAGGAGGAGGAGCAATAGTTGCAGCATACGGTAGTGGGGGGGGGGGGCTGTTGTGAATATATCGTTTTACTCTGTTGTGTTCGTTTTGTGTGATGGGTTAGGGGCGGTTTAGTTGTTGTTCAAACGTGTTTAGTTTCACCTTGGTCAGGCGCTGGTGACCGTTTATATATGGAGATATCCATATATATGTTAGTTTTGAAACTGTTATTCGATGTTGGAATACCTTGAGCGGCAAGTGCTTGCCATACCGTGTTGTTTTGATGGAACGATATGGCAGTTTTGTGTGCAGTTCTTTTTTGTTGGCAGGAGTGACGATTTCGCGACCTTGTTTCCTTGGCGGCCTGGCCCGTAGGTGCATTGGTTGAGATGTCATGGCTTCTTTCAGGAACGGCGTTGATTCGTTCCCGGGGTCGTACAACTCCCCTGTCGGTAGCCGGCATGGAGCCGACCTCGACCTCAGCTTACCTTTTGTCAGGGGAAATCCACGCATTGTTGTCGGGGCGGTGGGGGGTCAAAATGTGTTGGTACTGGGGTTGCGCGATGAACTTTGTGTTTGCAACCGAGCCGTATCTGGCACTAAGATGTGTTTGTGTGCGTTGGTTAAGGATGGGGTTATAACCCCATGATGATAATATGAAAAAACACGACACTCAACATCATGACTTTTTTGCTGCACATCCCGGAGCCAATCCGAGGCAGATGGTGCTGAGACCGATTACACGGTCATATTATGCCTCTTGTTTTTGTTTTAATCTCTCAAGATATGTCTGTAAAGGCTGCAGACTCGAGTGTATCTCGTCTCCGCCAGTGATACCTGACTGTTTCTATTAGTACTGTCATTATCCGTAGAGTATTTCGTCCTCGTGGTTCATGACGAACATCAATCGAATGTAATATGCTTTCGTCAGCGCTTTTATACACGAGAAGCTCGAAAGGCCATAAACAATTTCTAGTGCACTCTGAGGTAGATATGAACGGTTTTGATACACCTCGGCTCGCCCATTAACATGATGACTGAAGTACCGAGACATCCCGATGTTGCATGATGTATCACGCCACCTTTGTTAGCCTCTTACTGCTGCGTCTCTCCATTAAAGTCTACACGTGCGCGGTCCTACTGTGTGCTGCCATTTCGCTGATCGCATACTAGAACGTCCACCCTTCGAATACTACTCGTGCGCGGCATTTGGCCGTGTTCTGCTATCAGAGGTTTTAGGGAGCCCTACAGACTTGGTCACGTTCGAATTTTTGTGTTGTCTTGTTAACAACAACAAAAACACATTTAACCTTGAAAATATTCTACATCCAACATAATAGTGGTATAACATTTGGCCCAACGTTATAGAGTATTATGTATCGTGCTGACACCTTCCGTACATATTGGTTATTCTACTGAGAAACTCTCATTGCCGAAAACAGTTGTGTCCGAGAGAGCCTGAGATTTACGTTGGTACATGTATCGCGAATATTGCCATCAATGCAACAGACATACTTCAAAACGCAAGTGGGCATACTACATCCAGCATTCTCACGTACTGCGACATTTTTTATACTTTTGGACTTGATTTACAGGGTAGCATGCAGCTCTTCAGCATAGCCTTGACATACATAAGTATGAAGTAGATGATTTTGATTCGATTCAGGGCATGTCTAAACAGAAACCAAAACGAAAACGAAAAACGAAATAATTTCGTTTTCGGTATCATTTTAGCCGACGTGTCCAAACAGAAGCGAATTGGAAACAACAAAGATCCAGGCGAAAACAAACTGAGAGCACAAGCCATGGGCTGTTCACAACTATATACACATGCCGACAATCTAGCGCTCGGAACCACAGGCCCACCAGAGGAGCAGGTAGAAGCCACGACAATTCGATACCGGGAGGTCATTGGGCCTCCCATGGAGGTGGTCGCGTGTTCAACTTTGACGCCCGGGGATCAAAATTCAAATTATACTGAGAACGAACATCCAACCTCATTCTCGAGGGCATGATGCTGAACTCTACTCAAATTATCTTCGCTCTGGCTCGAACGTCGGCGAACAAAGGCCCTAGAGCGTCGGGGCTGGTGTTTTGGTTGACCTGCTGGCTATTTACGGGGATCTGTGCGGCTGTGTTGGCGTGCTAGCTGTGGGTCGCGTGCTGCGTGTGGCAGACCTGATATGATATTTTGACGTGGCTGCGCTGACCAGTAGGACACGCTGAATTGTTGCTGCTCGTGCAATCGTTTTCCTTTTCGTTTTTCAGCTGTCAACGTTTTGTTTTTGGCAATAGGTTGTAAATCGTTGATTTTCTCAGAACAAAAAAAACGAAGGGGAACACGTCTGTACCAGGG
The DNA here is from genome assembly GCA_008828725.1 of Saccharina japonica. Classification (NCBI taxonomy): domain Eukaryota; class Phaeophyceae; order Laminariales; family Laminariaceae; genus Saccharina; species Saccharina japonica. The sequence continues at coordinate 271,927 of MEHQ01000080.1, forward strand.
ACCAATCAGCGCCCTGTTTATTTTCATTTCGTTTTTCGTTTTTCGTTTTCGTTTCTGTTTAGACATGCCCTCACCACGTTAGTTGACTTAGCTTCCATGAAAGTTTCCACGGAAGTAAAGAAGTTTCCATGGAACTAAATTTGACTCCAACGAAAGTTTGTCACTTGCATGCTTGTTTACGTACATGATTTTTTTTAATGTCCATGTGATTGAACTGGAAGTAAATCAAATGTTTACTCCTCCATAGAAGTAAACCATGGACGCGAGAGCATGAGTTCATTCCCTGCTCCCAGTTGGTACACCGTCCCACCCAAAGTGGGCCCATCCCGATTACCAAAACGTGGACCAATTACAAACACGATACTGAAAACAGTGTTGCGCGCAGCGTGGTCACTAGACCAGTCAATTAATAGTGGCCGAAGGCCCTCTTCCAACGGAAACTTCCACGGAACCGTGGAAGTGTTTTTACTTCCATGCAAGTAAATACTGTTTACTTCCATGAACGTTTCCACAAAAGTCAATTTACTTCCCTGATTGTTTTTTACTTTCATGGAAGTGAGTTGGTTTCTTCCAGGAAAATATAAAACTCTCATGGAAGTAAAATTCTACTTCCATGGAAGTGAACGTACTTTCATGGAAGAAAAAAGTACTTCCATGAAAGTTTTCACATAAGTCGATTTACTTCCATGTAAGTTTGTTTTGCTTTCATGGAAGTAAAATTTACTTTCAGTTTACTTCCATGAAGGGTTTTTGCTTTCATGGAAGTAAAATTTACTTCCATGAAAGTGAAAAATAATCATGGAAGTACATTTATTACAGTGAAAGTAAAAAAAAATCATGAAAGTAATATTTTGCTTCCATGAAAGTAAACGCTCACTTCCATGGAAGAAAATTGAGAAAGACAAATAATGTGGCAGACCCCTCGCCAGCCCTGACAATCTTGAGGATCTCCACCACCAGGTCGATTCTGAGATGGTTCTTGCGTGTTCAGATGCTGGGGTACGATTGTGACTACACCTGGCCATATAGTATGCAGAAGAATATTATGATCGAGATATATGCCAGCCTCGATCTTGTAGTGTTGTCCGGACTACAGGCAACCTTAGGGTATCGCATTATCACTGTGCCAAACGATCGGCTTCGAAATCATGTATTTATATCAAAGGAATGCAGACGTGCTGTATGTTGCCCCGAAAATCAAGCCCAAAAATACGATGCAGCAAGTGAATACGCTGATTTTGGTATGTCTCTTTACAGTTTGGAGAATGTTTGTCTTGTGGACAATTTTTGTGCCAAATATATCACCGTTGACCTCAGACTTTCTCTGGCAAATGTTTTTGAAGCAATAGGAGCTCTCTGTAGAATTACATATATGCGCGGAAGGTGTCAGCATAACCATTAATACTCTAATACCGTTGGGCCAAATGTTGGACCACTATTATGTTGGACGTAGACAAATTTCAAGATCACATGTGCTTTTTAGTGGCTAAGAAGACAGCGCAATAATACAAACGCGACCTAGTCTGTACCAGGGCTTTCTAAAACCTTTGACAGCAAAATACGACCAAATGCCGCAGGCGAGTAGTATTCGAAGGGTGGACATCCTAGTATGCGATCAGCGAAATGGCAGGACACAGCAGTAAGACCGCGTACGTACGAGTTTTGATTGAGAGGCGCAGTATTAAGAGGCTTACAAAAGTGGCATGATACACCATTCAACAACGAGATGTTTCGGCGCTTCAGTGACTGCTGCTACGGTTGGGGGGGGGGCATTTTGAAGTCTTCTTTTTTCAGCTGATGAGAGCCACCTTGTTCCTGATCGGCCTTAATAATGTAAGGTTTATAATATCGCGACATGTACCGCCATGGCACTCTTGCTAGTCTGCGACAACAATAGTGAGGTACAACAGAGCAGAGCCACTCGCCCGAGTGACGTAAAAGTTGTAGTAAGATAAAATGGCAATAACCAAAAACGGGTACACCCGCACCGGTTGGAGTCAAAAACGGGTACATCATGGGATCGAGTCAAAGCACCATATCCCACGAGCCATCACGGGATAAATTGGCAAAATTCACACCGCGCCCGTTTCTGAGGGGTAGTGGCAACCAGGCACACTTGTCGGCGCCTAATTATGCACTTTTAAACGTGTCAAGATTATGTTTGGAGGGCTCAGGTCCGGGTGGGATCGGGAGCAGGGTCAGGGGTCAGGGGTGTTTAGAGGCGGTGGGTTCTGGCGGCAAGCATGTGTGTTTTACTTGGTCTCAGCGTGTACCTGAAATACACCCTACCTATACTACAGAAGCCGCCGTATTGCAGTAAAAATACATCAGTGGCATCACACGTACATGCCAGGTATATTGATACTGCCGTGCATACATAAACAGCAGCCGTGAATCTATAGGTGGATGGCCATACCACTCTGAAGACGTACGTACCCAGGTGCGTAAACTGGTTGGATAGAGTTTGAGTGAATTGTGAAAAAGCTTGGAAAAAAATGAAACACCGAAAGAGCGGCCGCAGACGCAGTGGAGAGCGAGGCACACTGTAGGCAAGTGGTTTGAGAAAAATGCATAACCAAAAACGGTTGAAAGTCAAGAATAATAGAGGTTTACAGTTGTACCCGGGACAGTATATCTCAAAAATCAGTACAAGTCATTTTTGGCCAATCGCGTGGCTCGCTGGGTGTATTTTTTACTTGATCCCAGGCTGTACCCGTTTTTGAGTGAAAACCGACCGGGTATACCCGCTTTTGGTTATTGCCCAAAATAAAAGGGCATCAGAACGCCCCCCACCCCGTAGCAGCAGTCCAGTCGTCATGCTAATAGGCGATTCGAAGTGTCTCAAAACCATATGTATCTACTAGAAATTATTTATGGCCTTTCGAGCTTCTCGGTTTACAACAGCGAAGATAAAGGCATATTCCATTCGATTGATGTTCGTCATGAACCACACGGACGAAATACTCAACGGGTAATGACAGTAATAGTGGAATCAGTCAGATATCACTGACGTAGACGAGATACACTCGAGTCTGCAGCCGTTACAGACATAACCTAAGAGATTAAAACAAAAACAAAACACACATGATATGACCGTGTAATCGGTCTTTGCTCAGCCATCTGCCTCGGATTGGCTCCGGGATGTGCAGCTCAAGAAATTCATAATGTTGAGTGTCGTTTGTTAATCATGTTATCATCGTGGGGTTATAACCCCACTGTCGCCCAATCCACACACATCTCAGTGCCAGACACGGCCCGAACATAAACCCAAAGTTCATCGCCCAACCCGAGCGCCAATACAGTCTGACCCCCCACCGCCCAGACAACAAGGCGTGGATTTCCCCTGACAAAAGGTAAACTAAGGTCGAGGTCGGCTCCATGCTGGCTAACGAAAGGAGAGTTGGACGACCGCGGAAAACAATCAACGTCGTTCCTGAAAGAAGCCATGGCATCTCAACCAATGCACCTACGAACCAGGCCGCCAACAAAACAAGTTCGCGAAATCGACAGTCCTGCCAAAGGAAGCAGAGCTGCCCACAAAACTGCTATATCGTTTCCTCAACAAACTACGGCATGGCAAAAACACTTGCCGCTCGAAGCATACGAGCAGCAGCGACAGTTTCAAAACTAACATATATCTGGATATCTCCATATTTAAACGGTCACCAGGGCCTGACCAGGGTGAAACTAAACACATTTGAACAACAACAAAAACGCCTCTAAACCATCACAAAACAAACACAAAACAGTAAAACAATATTCACAACAACCCCCCCCCCACTACCGTATGCTGCAACTATTGCTCCTCCTCTTCCCTGTCGGGGTTCTCGCGGTTGAGGCGGCCTAACAAAGGCAGCTTGTTCGGGAAAGAACCCGTCGACGACGTCACCACGGAATACGCCACGGCCGCCAGCATCGCCACAAACACAACGTCCGAACCCGCCTCCGCCAGAGGCACCAGCTTGTACGCGTCCTGCCCTAGAGACACCGACGCAAGCGCCCCCAGCACACCCGGCACGATCAGAGCGATGTCCAGGTTGATGGCCTGCTGCATGTTGAACCTCACCAGCTTGTTCACCTGCGGGTTGCCCGACAGCGCCGACAGGCTGAAGAAGCCCACGAGCGTTGCGAACGGGAGAGACCGCAGTGCGAGCAGCACGGCCGCCAGAGGCTGCGCCCACGCCGTCTGCTCCGGGAACGCCCCGAACAGGTGGCCGGCGAACGAGATACCGTCCACCAACGGCAGCAGGTACGGCAGCGCCGACAAGGCCTTGTCCGCCGCGGTCGCCGGGCCGTCGTTGACACCTCCCGCCGGCACCACCGCCCCCGCCCCCGTCCCCGCCTCAGCCGCGAGCTTGTCCTCCATCTGGCGCTGCCTCTCCTCCACCCTTGCCTGGCGCGCTGTCTCCTGCTGGTCGCGGAACATGTTCTCTAGCCTCGTCCTGAGCTCCTCCGTCGGGGCGAACTCGGACCGCTGTAGGAGTCCATCCCCGTTTTGGTCGTACGTGTCGATCAGCTTCCTGGCGAGGTCGTCGGGGAAGAGAGAGCCCCCCGGGAGTGCAGCGATGCGAGCATCGATCTGGATAACGTTGGGGTGAGCAATAGGGAGAAGGGTGGGCGGAAGGGCAGAGGGGGTATGTCAGCATTGGAGTACAGTAGCTTGTTACATGCGGCTTATCTAAACACAGACATAACATGAAGCTCGAGGCAATTTCGTAGACTGCAGTTTGTGTGTTAAGTATTTACGACGTAGAATAGCTGCCTTTCGTCGAAGCCCCGCGACATACACATCCTGCGAGATAGTGTTGTTTTCAACGCTTGGGCAGACTCAAGGTAGTAGCTATTATACCCTACAGCACACCATAGTTGCCAAATTGAGTCGCGACAGATTTTTGAAAAATAGACTGTACATAACACCGGCGGCTTATGTGTCGATTTTGCTCCTACATCACTACATACAGTATAGGACAGGCAACAAACTCGGAGGTGAAGGGTCTCTGGCAACACACGAGGTACACTTCACAAGTTTCAAAAGTCGATACGTCGATAAACTTTGCCATTGGAGCATTGTAAAAGTAACTGATCGAACCATAAATCCCATGGTTGTTTTACTTGAAACGCAGAGTACAGGTTCGTCATTTTTCATAAAGGGTAACCGCCGCAAGCATCCTGCGAGGCCATGGAATTGTCTACACCCTATTAATAACACAGGCCAGAGTGGTCCACTGCTGCTGATGTAAACAACAGTACCGAGGGGGCTGTTTGCAGAGCTGCTGCAGTGCACATGGTCATGACGCACCAATAAAACGACGTGAGACACATGCGGCGATACTGCAACTGCAGACGCCAAGTTAGCATCGTCCTCCAAACGTTGCGCATTGAACATGAGAGCCACACTATGAACAGCAGCAGTGAAGTGAGTGCCAGCGTTGCCAGTCCAGCATACATCCAACTGCTTTACGAATACTCGTACGAGCACACTGTGTTTGAAATACTTGATTGATCACGACATCAAGACTACACGAGTACGTGTAAACACGGATTCCTATTGCTACGTATACGAATATACGTACTGTGTAGAGCGGTACCCATGAGTAAAATAAATACCGATATCCTTGACCAAGACTGACCTCTTCTCTGTCGGGCTTGCGTCCCATGCGGGCGGTGAGCTGCTTGACGAAGCTCCTGCGCAACGGACCCTCCAAACCCGCCTTGAGCTCCACAACATCTACAGCGCCATCTTGGTTGGAGTCGAAGCTGTTGAACGATCGCTCTGCGCCCGCCTGTCGCTCTTGCGTCCTCTTGTCCTCCAGCTCGGCCGCTTGAGCGCGGAACGCAGCGGCAGTCTCGCGGAGTCGCGCCGCCTTCTCTTGGGCGACCTCGACGTCGCTGCTCGTACCGGTAGCCATCATGCTCAGGCAAGGTGATGAACGGCGGACGGCCTGGCGAGCTACAGCGGACGAGGTGCTGGATTGCTGAACACTGGGCAGAGACCACGAGGCGCCACGGCCGGTGGGAGTGACGAAGGCCGTCGTGGACCCCAGCAAGAGGGCCAACAGTGGGATGATGCTCGAAGTGAAGGGTGCCATGGCTGCTGTTGGTGTGTCGATGGTGTGGTGTATTGGTGTACTGCTGGTGTGTTGGTGAGCTGGTGTACTGGTGTGCTGGTGTACTGGTGTGCTGAAAGCGAGTGAGTAGGTAGGGTGTAGAGATGTCGCGGATCTCGCTTCGTTCGACAGACGCAGGAGGTATCGCTTTGTCAGCAGGCAACTCAGCTGTGGCAATGCGTGTGCTCGCCGATGTTCTGTTCTCAGTTAGGCCGCTGACGGGCCGGACTGTCAGAGTAGCGAAACGTCATCCATACTCAAACGCAGATAATTCTCGTACGGAGAAACGAGCTTAGTTTTCGGTCGAAATATGCGGTGGAATTACGAGTGTGAATGGTTTTCATGTGTCTGGTGACTGCGGTTTGACTTTTTGACTGACCGCCACAGTATTCTAAACATAGTATAATAAGGACAAAAGAGGCCTTGACGCGTCAAGAATGATCGGTCTCCCAGCATCTTTGGGTCTGACTACGATGCTTGTCAGCATGACGCATCCAGATTGTGACGCCCAGCCCACCCTTCGGCGAACGGCGAACAACACAGTAGTGCTCAGGCTACAAGCTTCGCAGTACACGCTCATTGCCATACTGAGTTGCCTGCTGACAAAGTGATACCTCCTGCGTCTGTCAAACGAAGCGTGATCCGCGACATCTCTACACCCTACCTCCTCACTCGCTTTCAGCACAGCAGCACACCAGCTCACCAACACACCAAACACCACCAATCCACCAATACACCAACACACCATCAACATACCAACAGCAGCCATGGCACCCTTCACTTCGAGCATCATCCCACTGCTGGCCCTCTTGCTGGGGTCCACGACGGCCTTCGTCACTCCCACCGGCCGCGGCGCCTCCTGGTCTCTGCCCAGTGTCCAGCAATCCAGCACCTCGACCGCTGTAGTTCGCCAGGCCATCCGCCGTGCATCACCTTGCCTGAGCATGATGGCTACCGGTACGAGTAGCGAGGTCGAGGTCGCCCAAGAGAAGGCGGCGAGACTCCGCGAGACTGCCGCTGTGTTCCGCGCTCAAGCGGCCGAGCTGGAGGACAAGAGGACGCAAGAGCGACAGGCGGGCGCAGAGCGGTCGTTCAACAGCTTCGACTCCAACAATGATGGCGCTGTAGATGCTGCGGAGCTCAAGGCGGGTTTGGAGGGTCCGTTGCGCAGGAGCTTCGTCAAGCAGCTCACCGCCCGCATGGGACGCAAGCCCGACAGAGAAGAGGTCAGTCTTGGTCAAGGATGCCGATATTTATTTTTCTTACGAGTACTGCTGTACGTACATATATACCTGGTAGCAAGATAGGATTGCGTGTTTTTTTACAGTACAGGACACGTACTGAAATAAGAAACAGGAAATATGGCCCAGGCTGGATTTCTTATTTGAGAGCGGTTGCTTTCCACACTAATTCCAAGATAACGACGCCATTAATGATTTTCTTCCTCTAAATCTCAGCCTGGCTTTCTTATCAGCCTGTTTCTCATTAGGTGTCCTATACTGCCTGTAGACTTGATCAATCAGGTATTTTTCAAACAACAACAGCAGTGTGCTCGTATTCGTATAATACAGCAGTTGCATGGATGCTGGACTGACAGCAAGTACTCACTTCACTGTTGATGTTCGTCGTGTGGCTCTCATGTTCGATACGCAACGTTTGCACGACGACGCTAATAACTTGGGGTCTGCAGTTGGGTTATTGCCGCATGTGTCTCACGTTGTTTCATTGGTGCAACATGACCATGCGCACTGTTGCTGCTGCTGCAGACAGCGCCCCCTCAGTACTACTTGTATACATCAGCAGCAGTGGACCACTCAGGCCTGTGTACCATGGTCCCGCAGGATGCTTGAGGCGGTTACCCCTGTCAAAAATGACGACTCTGTACTACCCCTGTCAAAAATGACGAATCTGTGCTACGTATCGTACGCATTTCGAGTAAAACAGCAATTGGATTTATAGTTGGATCAGTTACTTTTGCATTTTTTTGCATGCTCCAATGGTAATGTTATCGTCGTATCGAGTTTTGAAACATGAACTTGCACCTCGTGCTGCCAGAAATCCTTATCCTACGAGTCTGTTGCCTGTCCTAAAATGCATTCGGTCATCTAGGAGCCAAACCTACACATATGCTGCCTGTAGTCTTCAAAAACAATTCTGTCGCGACTCAATTTTGACAACTATGGTGTTTACTCTAGGGTATTATAGCTACCTTGAGTCGGCCCAAACCTTGAAAATATCACTATCTCGCAGGATGTTTATGGTGCGGGGCTTCGACGAAAGGCAGCTATTCTACGGCAATGACATATACGAAAACTGCAGTCTGTGCAATTGCCTCGATCTTCATGTTTTATCTCGAGTGTTTAGATCAGCCACCTGTCACACCATCTTGTCCCGCCCAACCGGACTCCAATGCTGACCTACCCCCCTCTGCCCTTCCCCTCCCTAATACTCGCTTCAACCTTATCCAGATCGACGCTCGCATCGCTGCACTCCCGGGGGGCTCTCTCTTCCCCGACGACCTCGCCAGGAAGCTGATCGACACGTACGACCAAAACGGGGATGGACTCCTACAGCGGTCCGAGTTCGCCCCGACGGAGGAGCTCAGGACGAGGCTCGAGAACATGTTCCGCGACCAGCAGGAGACAGCGCGCCAGGCAAGGGTGGAGGAGAGGCAGCGCCAGATGGAGGACAAGCTCGCGGCTGAGGCGGGGACGGGGGCGGGGGCGGTGGTGCCGGCGGGAGATGTCAACGACGGCCCGGCGACCGCGGCGGACAAGGCCTTGTCGGCGCTGCCGTACCTGCTGCCGTTGGTGGACGGTATCTCGTTCGCCGGCCACCTGTTCGGGGCGTTCCCGGAGCAGACGGCGTGGGCGCAGCCTCTGGCGGTCGTGCTGCTCGCACTGCGGTCTCTTCCGTTCGCAACGCTCGTGGGCTTCTTCAGCCTGTCGGCGCTGTCGGGCAACCCGCAGGTGAACAAGCTGGTGAGGTTCAACATGCAGCAGGCCATCAACCTGGACATCGCTCTGATCGTGCCGGGTGTGCTGGGGGCGCTTGCATCGGTGTCTCTAGGGCAGGACGCGTACAAGCTGGTGCCTCTGGCGGAGGCGGGTTCGGACGTTGTGTTTGTGGCGATGCTGGCGGCCGTGGCGTATTCCGTGGTGACGTCGTCGACGGGTTCTTTCCCGAACAAGCTGCCTTTGTTAGGCCGCCTCAACCGCGAGAACCCCGACAGGGAGGAGGAGGAGCAATAGTTGCAGCTTACGGTAGTGCTGTTGTGAATATATCGTTTTACTGTGTTACCTTTGTTCTTGTGATGTTTAGAGGCGTTTTTATTGTTGTTCAAACGTGTTTTGTGCCACCCTGGTCAGGCCCTGGTGACCTTTTAAATATGGAGATATCCAGATAGATGTTAGTTGTGAAACCTTTTTTTTGCGGTTGGAATGCTTCTCGCGGCAAGTGCTTCACATTTCGTGGTTTATTGAGGGAACCATATGCCTTTTTGGTGGGCAGCCCTGCTTCCTTTAGCAGGAGTATCGATTTCGCGAACTTGTTTTGGTGGCGGCCTGGTCCGTAGTTGCATCGGTTGATATGTCACGATTTCTTCCGGGAACGCCATTGTTGTCTTCCGCGATCGTGCACCTTTCCTTTCGTCAGCCGGCGTTGAGCAGGCATGGATACACCTTGCATCTTTTGGGGGGGGGAATTCACGCCTTGTCGTCGGGGCGGTTGGGGATCAGACTGTATTGGTGCTGGGGTTGGGCGATGAACTTTGGGTTTTATGTCCGGGCCGAATCTGGCATTAATATATGTTAGTGTGCATTGGGTGAGGGTGGGGTTATGGCCCCACGATGATAATGTGAAAAACAAACGACACTCAATATTATGAATTTCTTGCTGCACATCCCAGAGCCAATCCGAGGCAGATGGTGCTGAGCAAAGACCGATTACACGGCCATATTATATATGTTTTGTTTTGTTTTAATCTCTTAAGTTATGTCTGTAACGACTGCAGACTTGAGTGTATCTCGTCTTCACCAAGGATACATGACTGGTTCTATTACTGCCATTATTCGTTGAGTGTTTCGTCCTCGTGGTTCATGACGAACATCAATCGAATGGAATATGCTTTCGTCGGCGCTTTTATACACCGAGAAGCTCGAAAGGCCATGAGCAATGTCTGGTGCGCTCCGAGGTAGATATATATGGTTTTGAGACACCCATTAACATGATGACTGAAGTACCGAGAAATCTCGTTGTTGCATGGTGTATCACGCCACCTTTGTGAGTCTCTTACTACTGCGCCTCTCGATCAAAGTCCACACGTATGCGGTCCTACTGTGTCCTGCCATTTCGCCCATCACATACTAGAATGTCCACCCTTCGAATACTACTCGCCTGCGGAATTTGGCCGTGTTCTTCGATCAGAGGTTTTAGGAATCCCTGGTACAGACTATTACTGTAGTAGGTCGCGCTTGTATTATTGCGCTGTCTCCTTAACCACCTTGAAGCACATATGACCTTGAAATTAGAAATTAGTCTACATCCAACATAACAGTGGACCAACATTTGGCCAAACGATTTTAGAGTGTTAATTGTTATGCTGACACCTTCCGCGTATACATGCAATTCTACAGAGAGCTCCCATTGCTTCAAACATTTTTGTCAGAGAGAGTCTGAGGTTCACGGTGTTATATTTGGCATCAAAATTGTCCACAAGACAAACATTCTCCAAACTGTAAAGAGACATACGAAAATCAGCGTTTTCACTTTCTGCGTCGTAATTTTGGGCTTGATTTTCGGGGCAACATACAGCACTTCTGCATTGCTTTGATAGAAATACATGAATTCGAAGCTCCCGGCCGGATATTTGGACACCGTAATAATTTGATACCCTATGGTCGTCTGTAGTCCGGAGAACATTGACAGCTCGAGGCTGGCATATCCCTCGACCATACTATTCTTCTGCATAGTATATGGCCAGGTGTAGTCACAATCGTGCCCCAGCATCTGAACATGCAAGAGAACCATACCAGAACCGACCTGGTGGTGGAGATCCTCAAGATTATCAGGGCTGGCGAGGGGTCTACCACATTGTTTGTCTGTTTTCATTTGCTTCCATGGGAGTAAAAGTTTACTTTCATGAAAGTTTTTTTTCACTTTCATGGAAGTAAATTATTACTTCCATGATGTTTTTTTACTTTCACTGAACTAAATTACTTCCATGATTCTTTTTTGCTTTCATGGAATACTTCCATGATTCTTTTTGCTTTCATGGAAGTAAATGGACTTATGTGGAAACTTTCATGGATGTCATTTTACTTCCATGAAAGCATGTTTACTTCCATGGAAGTAAACTTTTACTTCCATGAAAGTTTTTTACTTTCATGAAAAAAAAACAAATTACTTCCATAAAAGTAAAAAAACTTTCAGGGGGGTAAATTGACTTTTGTGGAAAAATTCATGGAAGTAAACCGTATATACTTCCATGGAAGTAAAAACGCTTCGATGGTTCCGTGGAAGTTTTCGTTTGAAGAGGGCCTTCGGCCGCTAGACAGGTCTAGTGTGGTTCCGCGCTGCGCGCTACACGGCTTTTAGTATCCCGTTTGAAGTTGGTCCACGTTTTGGTAATCGGGATGGGCCCACTTTGGGTGGGATGGTGTACCAACTTGGAGCAGGGGTTGAATTCATGCCCTCGCGTCCATTGTTTGCTTCTATGGAGGAGTAAACATTGAAACTACTTCCAGTTCAATCACATGGAAGTAAATACATTTTCATGGAAGCAAAAAAGCTTCCATGGAAGTAAAAACACTCTCGTGGAAGTAAAATACACTTCCATGAAAACGTTTTTAGCTCCGTGGAATCTTTCATGGAAGCAAACTATTAAGCCAACTAATGTGGTGAATCGAATCGAATTCATGTACTTATGCATATCAAAGCTCTGCTGAAGGGCTGTATGCTACCCCGTAAATCAAGTCCAAAATTATCAAAATATGTCTCAGCACGTGAGAACGCTGGGTGTAGTATGTTCACATACATTTTGGAAAAAGTGTGTTTTGTCTTGATGGCAATAGTCGTGATAAATATAACACCGTAAAACTCAGGCTCTCTCGGACAAAACTGATTTCGGCAATGAAAGTTTGTCTGTAGAATAACCAATATGCGCGGAAGGTGTCAGCACGACAATTCATACCCTATACCGTTGGGCCAAATGTTGGACCACTAGTTTGTTGGATGTAGAATATATTCAAGGTCACATGTGCTTTTTAGTTGTTAAGAAGACAACACAAAAATTCGAACGTGACCAAGTCTGTAGGGCTCCCTGAAAACTGTATAACACGGCCAAATACCGTGCACGAGTAGTATTCGAAGGGTGGACATTCTAGTACGCAATCAGCGAAATGACAAGACACAGGAGGATCGCGCACGTATAGACTTTAATAGAGAGGTGCAGTAGCAAGAGGCTTGCAAAGGTGGCGTGATACCTCATGCAACATCGGGATGTCTCGGTACTTCAGTCATCGTCTTAATGGGCGATTCGAAGTGTCTCAAAACCGTATGTATCTACCTCAGAGTGCACTAGACATTACTCATGGCCTTTCGAGCTTCTCAGTTCACAAAAACCAATACGAAGGCACATTCCATTCGATTGATGTTCGTCATGAACCGCAGGGACAAAATACTGAACGGATAATAACAGTAATAATAGAACCAGTCAGATATCACTGGCGGAGACGAGACATACTCGAGTTTGCAGCCGTTACAGACAAAACGTAAGAGATTAAAACAAAACAAAACAGACATAATATGACCGTGTAATCGGTCTTTGCTTAGCACCATCTGCCTCGGATTAGCTCCGGCATGTGCAGCAAGAAATTCATAATGTTGAGCGTCGTTTGGTTTGATTCACATTATCATCGCGGAGTCATACCCCAACCGTCACCCAAAGCACACGAACACATCTCAGTGCCAGACACCGCCCGAACATAAACCCAAAGTTCATCGCCCAATCCCAGCACCAACACAGTCTGATCCCTCACCGCCCCGACAACAAGGCGTGGGTTTCCCTCGCAAAAGGTGCAGTGTACATCCGTGCCTTCTCAATGGCGGCCAACGAAAGGAGAGTTGCACGACCCCGGGAAAAAACAATGGCGTTCCTGGAAGAAATCATGACATCTCAACGCACCGACAGACCAGCCCGCCAACAAAACAAGTTCGCGAAATCGATACTGCTGCCAAAGAAAGCAAAGCTGATCACAAAACTGCAATCTCGATCCATCTATAAACCGCGACATGGCAAGCACTTGCCGCTCGAAGCATACGAGCAGCAGTGACAGTTTCAAAACTAACATCTATCTGGATATCTCCATATTTAAACGGTCACCAGCATCTGACCCAGGTAAAACTAAACACGTTTGAACAACAACAAAACCGCCTCTAAACCATAACACATACACACACAAAACAGTCAAATAATATTCACAACAGCCCCCCCCTCCAATACTTCAAGCTGTAACTATTGCTCCTCCTCCTCCCTGTCGGGGTTCTCGCGGTTGAGGCGGCCTAACAAAGGCAGCTTGTTCGGGAAAGAACCCGTCGACGACGTCACCACGGAATACGCCACGGCCGCCAGCATCGCCACAAACACAACGTCCGAACCCGCCTCCGCCAGAGGCACCAGCTTGTACGCGTCCTGCCCGAGAGACACCGACGCAAGCGCCCCCAGCACACCCGGCACGATCAGAGCGATGTCCAGGTTGATGGCCTGCTGCATGTTGAACCTCACCAGCTTGTTCACCTGCGGGTTGCCCGACAGCGCCGACAGGCTGAAGAAGCCCACGAGCGTTGCGAACGGGAGAGACCGCAGTGCGAGCAGCACGGCCGCCAGAGGCTGTGCCCACGCCATCTGCTCCGGGAACGCGCCAAACAGGTGGCCGGCGAACGAGATACCGTCCACCAACGGCAGCAGGTACGGCAGCGCCGACAAGGCCTTGTCCGCCGCGGTCGCCGGGCCGTCGTTGACACCTCCCGCCGGCACCACCGCCCCCGCCCCCGCCCCCGCCTCAGCCGCGAGCTTGTCCTCCATCTGGCGCTGCCTCTCCTCCACCCTTGCCTGGCGCGCTGTCTCCTGCTGGTCGCGGAACATGTTCTCGAGCCTCGTCCTGAGCTCCTCCGTCGGGGCGAACTCGGACCGCTGTAGGAGTCCATCCCCGTTTTGGTCGTACGTGTCGATCAGCTTCCTGGCGAGGTCGTCGGGGAAGAGAGAGCCCCCCGGGAGTGCAGCGATGCGGGCGTCGATCTGGACAAGATTGGAGCGCGTGTTAGGGAGGGGAAGGGCAGAGCGGGGTAGGTCAGCATTGGAGTGAACCGTAGTTTGGGACAAGATGGTGTTACATGTGGCTGATTTAAACACTCAAGACACGATAGGAAGATCGAGGCAATTACGCAGACTGCAGTTGAGTATATAGTTATGACGTAGAAGAGCAGCAGCAGTAGTTGGGCCATACATTTCGTCGAAGCCCCGCGGCATAAACATGCTGCGAGATAATGTCATTTTCAAGGTCAAGCCCGACCACCCTACGGCACAACAGAGTTGTCAAAATTGAGGGAGTTTCCGAGAGTAGTGACGGCAGAGTTGTTTCGGAGGAGTAGACCATACATACTACAGGCAGCATATGTTTTTTTTGGCTGCTACATGACAGCAGCAGTGTAGGAGAAACAGCAGTCAGGAAGATTTTATCTCTGGCAGCACGAGGTACAATTTCGATACGACTATAAGCATTGCCATTGGAGCATGCAAAATATTACGAAAGTAACAGATCCAAGTCTATATCTAAGTGTTTTCGGATTCAAAACGTATGCAGGTTCGTCATTTTTGGCAGGGGTAACCGCCGTCGGCATCCTGCAATGTCATGGAATCATCTACACCGAAACACAGGTACGGACGAAATCCCACGTTACGCCATATCAAAGTACGTCGTAGTCTACAGTACTGCTGCTGATGTATACAACAAAATTGAGAGAGCTGTCTGCAGCAGAAGTGCTGAGGGGCATATGTACCAATAAAACAACACGAGGCGACGCGACTGCTGCATACCCCAAGTTGATATCGTCGTCCAAACGTTGCGTGTAGAGCATGGAGAGCCACACTACAGCAGTACTCGTAGTACTATTAATACAGTAGTGCAGCATTCCTCCAACTAAACTGCTGTACGGACCTAAGAAAGGTATGCGACCAAGAACTACAGCAGAAACTCACCTCTTCTCTGTCGGGCTTGCGTCCCATCCGCGCGGTGAGCTGCTTGACGAAGCTCCTTCGCAACGGACCCTCCAAACCCGCCTTGAGCTCCACAACATCCACGGCGCCGTCCTTGTTGGAGTCGAAGCTGTTGAACGATCGCTCTGCGCCCGCCTGTCGCTCTTGCGTCCTCTTGTCCTCCAGCTCGGCCGCTTGCGCCCGGAACGCAGCTGCAGTCTCGCGTAGTCTCGCCGCCTTCTCTTGGGCGACCTCGACCTCGCTACTCATACCGGTAGCCATCATGCTCAGGCAAGGTGATGAACGGCGGATGGCCTGGCGAGCTACAGCGGTGGAGGTGCTGGATTGCTGGACGTTGGGCAGAGACCACGAGGCGCCGCGGCCGGTGGGAGTGACGAAAGCCGTCGTGGACCCCAGCAAGAGGGCCAGCAGTGGGATGATGCTCGAAGTGAAGGGTGCCATGGCTGCTGTTGCTGTGTTGATGGTGTGTTGGTGTATTGGTGGTGTTTGGTGTACTGGTGTGCTGGTGTACTGGTGTGCTGAAAGCGAGTGAGTAAGTAGGGTGTAGAGATGTCGCGGATCACGCTTCGTTCGACAGACGCAGGAGGTATCTCTCTGTCAGGAGGCCACTCAGCTGTGGCAATGCCTGTGCTCGCCGATGTTCTGTAGGTCGCTGACGGGCCGGACTGTCAGAGTAGCGAAACGTCATCCATACTCAAACGCAGATACTTCAGAACAAAGGGAGAATCTACGGAGAAACACACCCCGTTGTTGTCGTTTCGGTCTAATTATGCGGTGGAATCGTGAATTGTTTTCATGTGTCTGGTGACTGGTGACTGCGGTTTGACTCTCTGACTGACTGACCTTGTACTCTAAACCTAGTACAATAAGGACCAAATAATCCTTGACGCGTCAAGAATAATCGGTCTCCCAGCATCTTCATGCCTGATGACGATGACTGCCAGACCACGAGACTGCTGTCAGCATGACGCATCCAGATTCTGACGCCCAGCCCACCCTTCAACGAACAGCACAGCAGTAGCGCTCAAGCTTCGTAGTACACACTCATTGCCATAGCTGACTGAGTTGCCTGACAAAGAGATACCTCAGAGCGCGATCCGCGACATCTCTACACCCTACCTCCTCACTCGCTTTCAGCACACCAGCACACCAGCACACCAACACACCATCAGCACACCAGTACACCAACACACCATCGACACACCAACAGCAGCCATGGCACCCTTCACTTCGAGCATCATCCCACTGCTGGCCCTCTTGCTGGGCTCCACGACGGCCTTCGTCACCCCCACCGGCCGCGGCGCCTCCTGGTCTCTGCCCAGCGTTCAGCAATCCAGCACCTCCACCGCTGTAGCTCGCCAGGCCATCCGCCGTTCATTACCTTGCCTGAGCATGATGGCTACCGGTACGAGCAGCGAGGTCGAGGTCGCCCAAGAGAAGGCGGCGCGACTCCGCGAGACTGCCGCTGTGTTCCGCGCTCAAGCGGCCGAGCTGGAGGGCAAGAGGACGCAAGAGCGACAGGCGGGCGCAGAGCGATCGTTCAACAGCTTCGACTCCAACCAAGATGGTGCTGTGGATGTTGTGGAGCTCAAGGCGGGTTTGGAGGGTCCGTTGCGCAGGAGCTTCGTGAAGCAGCTCACCGCGCGGATGGGACGCAAGCCCGACAGAGAGGAGGTCAGTTACTGCTGTACTCGTAATTCTTGGTCACATACCTTTTCTTATAGGTCCGTACAGCAGATTAGTTGAAGGAATGCTGTACTGGTACTACTGCTGTAGTGTGGCTCTCCATGCTCGATACGCACGACGATGTCAACTTAAGGTCTGCAGCAGTCGCGTCGCCTCGTGTTGTTTTATTGGTATGCATGCCCCTCAGCACTGCTGCTGCAGACGGCTCCCTCAGTACTGTTGTATACATCAGCAGCAGCAGTGGATCACTCTCATCTGGCGTAACGCGGGACTTCGTCCGTACCTGTGCTTCCATGATATTGCAGGATGCCGGCGGCGGTTACCCCTGCCAAAAATGACGAACCTGCATACGTTTTGAATCCAAAAATACTTGGATATAAAGTTGGATCAGTTACTTTTGTAGCATTTTGCATATTCCAATGTCAATGCTATCGTCGTATCGAAATTGTAATACCTCGTGCTGCCAGAGATTCTTTAACTCGGCTGTTGTCTGTCCTACACTGCTGTTGTCATGTAGCAGCCAAAAATACACATATAAATGCTGCCTGTGTTATGTATGGTCTACTCTAAAAAAACGTCTCTCGTCACAGCTCTCGGAAACTCCCTCTCAATTTTAATTTTGACAACTCTGGGATGCCGTAGGGTAGTCCGCCTTAACCTTGAAAACGACATTATCTCGCAGCATGTTTATGCCGCGGGGCTTCGACGAAATGCATGGCCCAACTACTGCTGCTGCTCTTCTACGTAACAATTATACACGCAAACTGCAGTCTGCGTCATTGCCTCGATCTTCCTATAGTGTCTTGAGTGTTTGAATCAGCCACCTGTAACACCATCTTGTCCCAAACTACTATTTACTCCAATGCTGATCTACCCCCCTCTGCCCTTCCCCTCCCTAACACACACTCCAATCTTATCCAGATCGACGCCCGCATCGCTGCACTCCCGGGGGGCTCTCTCTTCCCCGACGACCTCGCCAGGAAGCTGATCGACACGTACGACCAAAACGGGGATGGACTCCTACAGCGGTCCGAGTTCGCCCCGACGGAGGAGCTCAGGACGAGGCTCGAGAACATGTTCCGCGACCAGCAGGAGACAGCGCGCCAGGCAAGGGTGGAGGAGAGGCAGCGCCAGATGGAGGACAAGCTCGCGGCTGAGGCGGGGGCGGGGGCGGGGGCGGTGGTGCCGGCGGGAGGTGTCAACGACGGCCCGGCGACCGCGGCGGACAAGGCCTTGTCGGCGCTGCCGTACCTGCTGCCGTTGGTGGACGGTATCTCGTTCGCCGGCCACCTGTTCGGCGCGTTCCCGGAGCAGATGGCGTGGGCACAGCCTCTGGCGGCCGTGCTGCTCGCACTGCGGTCTCTCCCGTTCGCAACGCTCGTGGGCTTCTTCAGCCTGTCGGCGCTGTCGGGCAACCCGCAGGTGAACAAGCTGGTGAGGTTCAACATGCAGCAGGCCATCAACCTGGACATCGCTCTGATCGTGCCGGGTGTGCTGGGGGCGCTTGCGTCGGTGTCTCTAGGGCAGGACGCGTACAAGCTGGTGCCTCTGGCGGAGGCGGGTTCGGACGTTGTGTTTGTGGCGATGCTGGCGGCCGTGGCGTATTCCGTGGTGACGTCGTCGACGGGTTCTTTCCCGAACAAGCTGCCTTTGTTAGGCCGCCTCAACCGCGAGAACCCCGACAGGGAGGAGGAGGAGCAATAGTTGCAGCTTACGGTAGTGGGGGGCGGGGTCTGTTGTAAATATCGTTTTACTGTGTTGTGTTTGTCTTTTGTGATGTTTAGAGGCGGTTTTAGTTGTTTGTTCAAACTTGTTTTGTGTCACCCTGGTCAGGCCCTGGTGACCTTTTACATATGGAGATATCCAGATATATGTTAGTTCTGAAACTGTTGTTTGGTATTGGAATGCTTCGAGCGGCAAGTTCTTTTGCCATGCCGTAGTTTATTGAGGGAACGATATGGCAGTTTTGTGGTCAGGTCTGCTTCCTTTGGCAGGAGTGTCGATTTCGCGAACTTGTTTTGGTGGCGGCCTGGCCCTTACCGGGTAGGTGCATCCGTTGATATCTCATGGCTTCTTTCAGGAACGACGTCGATTTGTTTCCGGGGTCGTGCAACTCTCCCTTCGTTAGCCGGCATGGAGCCGACCTCGACCTTAGTTTTCCTTTTCTCAGGGGAAATCCATGCCTTGTTGTCGGGGCGGTGGGGGGTCAGACTGTGTTGGTGCTGGGGTTGGGCGATGAACTTTGTGTTTGCAACCGAGCCGCATCTGGTACTTGGCCGTGTTTGTGTGCGTTGGTTAAGGGTGGGGTTATAACCCCACGATGATAATATGAAGAAAAACAAATGACACTCAACATTATGAATTTCGTGCCGCACATCCCGGAGCCAATCCGAGGCAGATGGTGCTGAGCAAAGACCGATTACACGGTCATATTATGTTTTTTTTTCTGTTCATTAAGTTGTATTTGTAACGGCTGCAGACTCGAGTCCGCCAGTGATACCTGACTGATTCCATTATTACTGTCATTATCCGTTGAGTATTTCGTCCTCGTGGTCCATGACGAACATCAATCGAATGGAATATGCTTTCGTCGGCACTTTTATACACGAGAAGCTCGAAAGGCCATAAATAATTTCTAGTGCACTCTGAGGTAGATATGTACGGTTTTGATACACCTCGGCTCGCCCATTAACATGATGACTGAAGTACCGAGACATCCCGATGTTGCATGGTGTGTCACGCCACCTTTGTTAGCCTCTTACTATTGCGCCTCTCCATCAAAGTCTATATGTGCGCGGCACACTGTGTCCTGCCATTTCGCCCATCACATAGTAGAATGTCCACCCTTCGAATACTACTCGTGCGCGGCATTTGGCCGTATTCTGCTATCAAGAGTTTTCAGGTTGCCCTAAGACTTTCTCACGTTCGAATTTTTGTGTTGTCTTCTTACCAACAAAAAACACATGTAACCTTGAAAATATTCTACATCCAACATAATTGTGGTCCAACATTTGGCCCAACGTTTTAGAATATTATGTATCGTGCTGACACCTTCCGCGCGTATTGGTTATTCTACAGAGAAACTCTCATTGCTGAAACCAGTTTAGTCCGAGAGAGCCTGTGGTTTACGGTATTACATGTATCACGAATATTGCCATCAATACAACAGCTATACTTCAAAACGTAAGTGGACATATTACATCCAGCATTCTCACGTAGTGCGACAATTTTTTATACTTTTGGACTTGATTTATAGGGTAGCATACAGCTCTTCAGCATAGCTTTGACATACATAAGTACATGAATTACATGAATTTGATTATATTCACCACATTAGTTGACATAATAGTTTTCTTCCACGAAAGGTTCCACGCAAGTAAAAATATTTCCATGGAAGTAAAGTTTACTCCCACGAAAGTATATTTAATTCCATGGAAGTAGTTGTTGACTCCCATGGAAGCTTGTTTACTTCCATGAGAGTTTATTTAAACCCATGTGATTGAACTGGAAGTAAATTAAATGTTTACTCCTCCATAGAAGCAAACCATGGACGCGAGGGCATGAATTCACCCCCTGCTCCCAGTTGGTACACCATCCCACCCAAAGTGGGCCCATCCCGATTACCAAAACTTGGACCAGTTACAAACGGGATATTAAAAAACGTGTAGCGCGCAGCGCGCAACCACACTAGACCTGCCGATTAATAGTGGCCGAAGGCCCTCCACAAACGGAAACTTCCATGGAACCATCGAAGTGTTTTTCCTTCCATGCAAGCAAGTAGATACTGTTTACTTCCATGAACGTTTCCACAAAAGTCAATTTGCTTCCCTGATTGTTTTTTACTTTCATGGAAGTAAGTTGTTTTCTTCCATGAAAGTATAAAACTCTCATGGAAGTAAAATTCTACTTCCATGGAAGTGAACATATTTTCATGGACGAAAAAAGTACTTCCATGAAAGTTTCCACATAATAAGCCAACTTACTTCCATGAAAGTGTTTTTGCTTTCATGGAAGTAAAATTTACTTCCAGTTTACTTCCATGAAAGCAAAAAACTTTCATGAAAGTAAAATGTACTTCCATGAAAGCGAAAAAGAGTCATGGAAGTAAATTTATTACAGTGAAAATAAAACACTTTCATGGAAGTAATATTTTACTTCCATGAAAGTTCCATGAAAGTTAAAAACTAAGTTTCATGGAAGTAAAATTTTGTTTGCATGGAAACAAATGGAAAAAGACAAATAATGTGGTAGACCCCTCGCCAGCCCTGACAATCTCGAGGATCTCCACTACCCGGTCAATTCTGAGATGGTTCTTGCGTGTTCAGATGCTGGGGTACGATTGTGACTGCACCTGGCCATATATTATGCAGAAGAATGGTATGGTCGAGGGATATGCCAGCCTCGATCTTTTAATGTTCTCCAGACTACAGACGACCTTAGGGTATCGCATTATCTGCATGTATTTCTATCAAAGTAATGCAGAAGTGCTGTATGTTGCCCCGAAAATCAAGCTCAAAAATACGACGCAGCAAGTGAATACGCTAATTTTAGTATGTATATTTACAGTTTGGAGAATGTTTGTCGTGTGGACAATTTTGATGCCAAATATAACACCGTAAACCTCAGACTCTCTGGTAAAAATGTTTGGCAAATGTTGGACCACTATTATCTTGGATGTACACTAATTTCAAGGTCACATCGGCTTTTTAGTGGTTAAGAAGACAGCGCAATAATACAAACAAACGCGACCTAGTGTCTGTACCAGGGCTTCCTAAATCCTCTGATGGCAGAACACCGTAAAATGCCGCAGGCGAGTAGTATTCGAAGGGTGGACATCCTAGTATGCGATCAGCGAAATGGCAGGACACAGCAGTAAGACCGCGTACCTATGAGTTTTGATTGAGAGGCGCCGTAGTAAGAGGCTTACAAAGGTGGCATGATACACCATGGAAGACGAGATGTTTCGGCGCTTCAGTGACTGCTGCTACGGCTGGGGGGGGAATTTTTAAGTCCTCTTTTTTCAGCTGATGAGAGCCACTCGGGCCGAGTGGCCACGTTATTCCTGAGCGGCCTTAATTATGTAAGGTTTATAATTTCGCGACATGTACCGCCATGGTACTCTTGCTAGTCTGCGACAACAACAGTGAGGTACAACAGAGCAGAGCCACTCGCCCGAGTGGCGTATACATGGTAGTAAACAATGGCATCATACCCCCCACCCCCCCACCGTAGCAGCAGTCCAGCCATCATGTTAATGGGCGACCCGAGGTGTCTCAAAACCGTATGTATTTACCTCAGAGTGCACTAGAAATTATTTATGGCCTTTCGAGCTTCTCGGTTCACAAAAAAAGCGAATACGAAGGCATACTCCATTCGATTGATGTTCGTCATGAACCACACCGACGAAACACTCAACGGATAATGACAGTAATAATGGAATCAGTCAGGTATCACTGGTGGAGCCGACATACACTCGAGTCTGCAACCGTTACAGAGAGAATGTTAAGAGATAAAAAACAAAAACATAATATGACCGTGTAATTGGTCTTTGCTCAGCACCATCTGCCTCGGATTGGCTCCGGGATGTGCAGCAAGAAATTCATAATGTTAAGTGTCATTTATTTTTCTTCATATTATCATCGTGGGGTCATAACCCCACCCTTGGCCAACGCCCACAAACACATCTCAGTGCCAGATACGGCCCGGACATAAACCCAGAGTTCATCGCCCAACCCCAGCACCAATACAGTCTGACCCCTCACCACCCCGCCGACAAGGAGTGGACTCCCCCTGACGAAAAGGTGTAATGTATGCCCATGCCTGTTCAATGGCGGCCAACGAAAGGAGAGTTGCACGATCGCGGAAAAAAACAATGGCATTCCTGGAAGAAATCGTGACATCTCAACCGATGCAAATACGGAACAAGCCACCAACAAAACAAGTTCGCGAAATCGACACTCCTGCCAAAGGAAGCAGGGCTGACCACAAAACTGCCATATCGTGCCCTTAATAAACCACGGCATGGCAAGCACTTGCCGCTCGAAGCACACTAATCACAGCGACAGTTTCAAAGCTAACATCTATCTGGATATCTCCATATGTAAAAGGTCACCACGCTTGACCAGGGTGAAATTAAACACGTTTGAACAAAACTTAAACCGCCTCTAAACCATCACACATACAAACACAAAACAGTCAAACAATATTCACAACAGACCCCGCCCCCCACTACCGTATGCTGCAACTATTGCTCCTCCTCCTCCCTGTCGGGGTTCTCGCGGTTGAGGCGGCCTAACAAAGGCAGCTTGTTCGGGAAAGAACCCGTCGACGACGTCACCACGGAATACGCCACGGCCGCCAGCATCGCCACAAACACAACGTCCGAACCCGCCTCCGCCAGAGGCACCAGCTTGTACGCGTCCTGCCCTAGAGACACCGACGCAAGCGCCCCCAGCACACCCGGCACGATCAGAGCGATGTCCAGGTTGATGGCCTGCTGCATGTTGAACCTCACCAGCTTGTTCACCTGCGGGTTGCCCGACAGCGCCGACAGGCTGAAGAAGCCCACGAGCGTTGCGAACGGGAGAGACCGCAGTGCGAGCAGCACGGCCGCCAGAGGCTGCGCCCACGCCGTCTGCTCCGGGAACGCCCCGAACAGGTGGCCGGCGAACGAGATACCGTCCACCAACGGCAGCAGGTACGGCAGCGCCGACAAGGCCTTGTCCGCCGCGGTCGCCGGGCCGTCGTTGACACCTCCCGCCGGCACCACCGCCCCCGCCCCCGTCCCCACCTCAGCCGCGAGCTTGTCCTCCATCTGGCGCTGCCTCTCCTCCACCCTTGCCTGGCGCGCTGTCTCCTGCTGGTCGCGGAACATGTTCTCTAGCCTCGTCCTGAGCTCCTCCGTCGGGGCGAACTCGGACCGCTGTAGGAGTCCATCCCCGTTTTGGTCGTACGTGTCGATCAGCTTTCTGGCGAGGTCGTCGGGGAAGAGAGAGCCCCCGGGGAGTGCAGCGATGCGGGCGTCGATCTGGATAAGGTTGGAGTGAACAATAGGGAGAGTGGTTGGGGGAAGGGCAGAGGGGGGTAGGTCAGCATTGGAGTACAGTAGTTTGGCACAAGATGGTGTTATATGTGGCTGATCTACACGCTCGAGACGTAATAAGAAGATCGAGGTAATTGCGCGGACTGCAGTTTGCGTGTAAATATTTACGACGTAGAATAGCTGCCTTTCGTCGAAGCCCCGCGACATACACATCCTGCGAGATAGTGTTGTTTTCAACGCTTGGGCAGACTCAAGGTAGCTATTATACCGTACAGCACACCATAGTTGCCAAATTGAGTCGCGACAGAGTTGTTTTTGAAAAATAGACTGTACATAACACCGGCAGCTTAGGTGTAGATTTTACTCCCACATCACTACATACAGGATAGGACGGGCAACAAACTCGGAGGTGAAGGGTCTCTGGCAACACACGAGGTACACTTTACAAGATTCAAAACTCGATACCACGATAAACTTTGCCATTGGAGCATGCAAAACATTGTAAAAGTATCTGATCCAACTACAAATCCAAGGGTTGTTTTATTTTAAACCCAGAGAACAGGTTCGTCATTTTTCATTTTTGATAGGGGTAACCGCCTCCGGCATCCGGCGAGACCATGGAATTCTCTGCACCCAAACACAGGTATCATACGGACCAAATCCGACGTTACGCCAGAGTGGTCCATTGCTGCTAGTGTACCGTATACCGTACTGAGGGAACTGTTTGCATTGCTGCTGCAGTGCACATGTTCACGGTGAACCAATAAAACGACGTGAGACGCATGCGGCGATGATGCAACTGCAGACCCCAAGTTAAGCATCGTCCTCAAACCGTTGCGTATTGAACACAAGAGCCACACTATGAACAGCAGCAGTGAAGTAAGCTGCCAGCCCAGAATCCATCCAACTGCTTTACGAATACTTGTACGAGCACACTGTCGTTTGAAAGCATTGATTGATCAAGACATCAAGACGAGTACGTATAAACACGCAATCCTATTGCTACATATACGAATATACGTCGTATAGCGGTACTCGTAAGAAAGATGCTTGGCCAAGACTGACCTCCTCTCTGTCGGGCTTGCGTCCCATGCGGGCGGTGAGCTGCTTGACGAAGCTCCTGCGCAACGGACCCTCCAAACCCGCCTTGAGCTCCACCACATCCACAGCGCCATCTTGGTTGGAGTCGAAGCTGTTGAATGACCGCTCTGCGCCCGCCTGTCGCTCTTGCGTCCTCTTGTCCTCCAGCTCGGCCGCTTGAGCGCGGAACACAGCGGCAGTCTCGCGGAGTCTCGCCGCCTTCTCTTGGGCGACCTCGACCTCGCTACTCGTACCGGTAGCCATCATGCTCAGGCAAGGTGATGAACGGCGGATGGCCTGGCGAGCTACAGCGGTCGAGGTGCTCGATTGCTGGACGCTGGGCAGAGACCAGGAGGCGCCGCGGCCGGTGGGAGTGACGAAAGCCGTCGTGGAGCCCAGCAAGAGGGCCAGCAGTGGGATGATGCTCGAAGTGAAGGGTGCCATGGCTGCTGTTGGTATGTGCTGGTGTTGGTGTGTAGCTGGTGTGTTGGTGTGTTGGTGTACTGGTGTATTGGTGAGCTGAAAGCGAGTGAGGAGGTAGGGTGTAGAGATGTCGCGGATCTCGCTTCGTTTTTACAGACGCAGGAGGTATCTCTTTGTCAGGCAACTCAGTCAGCTATGGCAATGAGTGTGTACCACGAAGCTTGTAGCCTGAGCGCTACTACTGTGCTGTTCGCTGAAGGGTGGGCTGGGCGTCAGAATCTGGATGCGTCATGTTGACAGCATCTCGTGGTCTGACAGTCATCGGCATCAGACACAAAGATGCTGGGAGGCCGATCATTCTTGACGCGTCATGGCCTCTCTTGTTATTTTTGTACTATATTTAAAGTACTGTGGCGGTCAGTCAAGAAGTCAAACCGCGGTCACCAGACACATGAAAACCATTCATGATTCCACCGCATATTTCGACTTTTGACTTTTGACCGAAAACTACGTAAGCTGGTTTCTCCGTAGATTCTCCCTTTCTTCTTAATTATCTGCGTTTGAGTATGGATGACGTTTCGCTACTCTGACAGTCCGGCCCGTCAGTGGCTGTAACTGAGAACAGAACATCGGCGAGCACGAGAGCACACGCAGTGCCCGCTTAGTTGCCTGCTGACAAAGCGATACCTCCTGCGTCTGTCGAACGAAGCGAGATCCGCGACATCTCTACACCCTACCTCCTCACTCGCTTTAAGCACACCAACACACCAGCACACCAATACACCAGTTCACCAACACAACACACCAAACACCGCAACACACACCATCAACACAGCAACAGCAGCCATGGCACCCTTCACTTCGAGCATCATCCCACTGCTGGCCCTCTTGCTGGGCTCCACGACGGCTTTCGTCACTCCCACCGGCCGCGGCGCCTCCTGGTCTCTGCCCAGCGTCCAGCAATCGAGCACCTCGACCGCTGTAGCTCGCCAGGCCATCCGCCGTTCATCACCTTGCCTGAGCATGATGGCTACCGGTACGAGCAGCGAGGTCGAGGTCGCCCAAGAGAAGGCGGCGCGACTCCGCGAGACTGCCGCTGTGTTCCGCGCTCAAGCGGCCGAGCTGGAGGACAAGAGGACGCAAGAGCGACAGGCGGGCGCAGAGCGGTCATTCAACAGCTTCGACTCCAACCAAGATGGCGCTGTGGATGTTGTGGAGCTCAAGGCGGGTTTGGAGGGACCGTTGCGCAGGAGCTTCGTCAAGCAGCTCACCGCCCGCATGGGACGCAAGCCCGACAGAGAGGAGGTCAGTTTCTGCTGTAGTTCTTGGTCAAATACCTTTCTTATAGGTCCGTACAGCAAATTAGTTGAAGGAATGCTGTACTGGTACTACTGCTGTAGTGTGGCTCTCCATGCTCGATACGCACGACGATGTCAACTTGGGGTCTGCAGCAGTCGCGTCGCCTCCTGTTGTTTCATTGGTATGCATGCCCCTCAGCACTGCTGCTGCAGACGGCTCCCTCAGTACTGTTGTATACATCAGCAGCAGCAGTGGGTCACTCTCACCTGGCATAATGCGGGACTTCGTCCGTACCTGTGCTTCCATGATATTGCAGGATGCCGGCGGCGGTTACCCCTGCCAAAAATGACGAACCTGCATACGTTTTGAATCCAAAAACACTTGGATATAAAGTTGGATCAGTTACTTTTGTAACATTTTGCATATTCCAATGTCAATGCTATCGTCGTATCGAAATTGTAATACCTCGTGCTGCCAGAGATTTTTTTACTCGGCTGTTGTCTGTCCTACACTGCTGTTGTCATGTAGCAGCCAAAAATGCACACATATATGCCGCCTGTGTTATGTATAGTCTACTTTTAAAAAACAAGTCTCTCGTCACAGCTCTCGGAAACTCCCTCTCAATTTTAGTTTTGACAACTGTGGGATGCCGTAGGGTAGTCCGCCTTAACCTTGAAAACGACATTATCTCGCAGCATGTTTATGCCGCGGGACTTCGACGAAATGCATGGCCCAACTGCTGCCACTGCTCTTCTACGTAACAATTATACACGCAAACTGCAGTCTGCGTCATTGCCTCGATCTTCCTATCGTGTCTTGAGTGTTTGAATCAGCCACATGTAACACCATCTTGTCCCAAACTAATGTTTACTCCAATGCTGACAAACCCCCCTCTACCCACCCCTCTCCCTATTGCTCACTCCAACCTTATCCAGATCGACGCCCGCATCGCTGCACTCCCGGGGGGCTCTCTCTTCCCCGACGACCTCGCCAGAAAGCTGATCGACACGTACGACCAAAACGGGGATGGACTCCTACAGCGGTCCGAGTTCGCCCCGACGGAGGAGCTCAGGACGAGGCTAGAGAACATGTTCCGCGACCAGCAGGAGACAGCGCGCCAGGCAAGGGTGGAGGAGAGGCAGCGCCAGATGGAGGACAAGCTCGCGGCTGAGGTGGGGACGGGGGCGGGGGCGGTGGTGCCGGCGGGAGGTGTCAACGACGGCCCGGCGACCGCGGCGGACAAGGCCTTGTCGGCGCTGCCGTACCTGCTGCCGTTGGTAGACGGTATCTCGTTCGCCGGCCACCTGTTCGGGGCGTTCCCGGAGCAGACGGCGTGGGCGCAGCCTCTGGCGGCCGTGCTGCTCGCACTGCGGTCTCTCCCGTTCGCAACGCTCGTGGGCTTCTTCAGCCTGTCGGCGCTGTCGGGCAACCCGCAGGTGAACAAGCTGGTGAGGTTCAACATGCAGCAGGCCATCAACCTGGACATCGCTCTGATCGTGCCGGGTGTGCTGGGGGCGCTTGCGTCGGTGTCTCTAGGGCAGGACGCGTACAAGCTGGTGCCTCTGGCGGAGGCGGGTTCGGACGTTGTGTTTGTGGCGATGCTGGCGGCCGTGGCGTATTCCGTGGTGACGTCGTCGACGGGTTCTTTCCCGAACAAGCTGCCTTTGTTAGGCCGCCTCAACCGCGAGAACCCCGACAGGGAGGAGGAAGAGCAATAGTTGCAGCTTACGGTAGTGGGGGGGGGGGCTGTTGTGAATATATCGTTTTACTGTGTTGTGTTTGTCTTTTGTGATGTTTAGAGGCGGTTTGGTTAGGCTGGTGGGATAGAGGGGTGTGATTGTTGTTGTTTATATGTTCTTCGCCATTGCGCTGGTGGCGGTTCAGATTCACACGTGTCTGCTGTGATATTACTATCGGTATGAAGGTACTGTTGCTGTCGGGATGCTTCGTATGACATTCGCTTGCGATGTCGTGGCTTTTTGCCGGATTGATAGTTTTGCCTTTTTGCGGGGTCGTGCAGCTTTTGTATTTTTCGGCAGGAATCATTTTTCCTTACATTTTTTTGCGAAGTGGGCCGTCGAGTTGTCGGCGCGGTAGAGGGTAGTTTTGGCTAGGGCTAGCGCTGGGCGATGAGTCTTTCTTGTGGCTTACGGTCGAGTAGCGCCATGCACGGAAGCGTCTTGGTTTGCACTGGTTGAGGGAGCTGGGGATGCGACTCCACGTTAACATTATTAAAGACGAACGACATTCAACTATTTGTTTTTCTTGCTGCATCTCCCGGAGCCAATCCGCGGCAGATGGGTTGTGCTGAGATCAAGGCCGATGGCGCCTCGATGGCACGGGCACTTGCTTTGCGGCTGAAACATTGCCATGCATTTTTGTGTGTGTTTTTTGTCGGCGGCGGCGGCAGGCACGGGGGTATCCTCCCCTCCTGTGCCACAAGCACACCCCCGGCGGTAGTATTGGCTGACTAACATGCCGCCAGGTTTAATGAAATGTGTCATCCCTTCGGTCTATGATGAGCCTCAATCTGGTCGAATGTGTCTGTGTTGACATGATGGTCATGGTTCTGTTTGCAGTGTACACCGATTAGCGCTGATGATGTATGCCATAACTCTATCCTGAAATTCAAGGATCGGTTATGAGTAAAATTAATACCCAAACGGTCCCTACATTTTCGGGGCATAATTATTCTGGTGCATTCGGATGTGGATGCACAGTTTGCAGTACAGTAAGAACTTGACGCCACTTCATAAACTCGCATATCGGGCCTGGCTCAAGTTCTTCTTAATGGTATTCTTATGCGAGCCGGGGTGTGTCCTACATTGATTTCCGCACAATAGGCGATGTTTCTCATGTTTCGTCCAGAGGTCGACCAACTTTTCTTAGCTCGCAAGGAATGCCCACAATCCATGTTCCAGTAGTAAGCGCTGTCGCGTACTGCAACCCTGCCGTCACTGCGGTGAAGACCAATGGGGGATGACATCTCCCATTGGTGAAGACAGGCAGCATGTTATTCAATACATCCGTTTTTTCATTATACTTTTCATGCATCTTACTTTTACAAGCAATTATATAGGTGTAGTGAAGTAGTGGTTAGTTGTGGGCCGAGGCAGGCTCACACGCCGCCGGCATATACCGCATAATGGCAGTGGGAAAATTACACTTTCGCGAAAAATTTCTGAGGGTTTTGTGTGAGCATATCTAACTTCAAGTTGTAGGTTCTGGTTCAAATTATATCCCAGCAGGTCAAACACGACAACCATGAGCATGTTTATTTGTGGGTACTCGACGAACGCAACGCTCTGGTTTGTTGAAATTTGCCTTAGACGCCTGGCTGATGTCTCGGACTGTTCATTTAAGGGAGGGCGAATTGACTCCAAAGGTATTCTTTTGTTCAATCAGAAAGGATATAACACACTTAGCTCAACAGTCACTGTCCGTTTAGCTCAGCAGAAGTCTATATTTTATTAACGAACACGGGCAGGAGTATTCATACCTCTGGGGTGTTACGGTACTGCATACGGTACAACACGGGAACAGGGCACGGACAGTCTGGAGTCGTTGATAATGCGCTTTAATCGTCGCGGTGTTCCTAGGACAGCATCCACGATATTTCTCGACAGACTGTTGGGAACTAGAGTGTAGGATAACTTTTTTGCAGAACGAGTACCAGCCGTTTTCGATAGCAAAATAACCTCTTGGACTGCAATGTTTTTCCCACAGTGATTCCAAGTAGTTTATCATCAAAATTGTGGATGCAGTTGTGAAGGGTTTAAAGCCGTTTTCTATGGCAGACCAAAACCGACTTCAAAAGAAACTTAAAGCCGTTTTCAGTAGTTATGCCTGTACCAGCGTTCTGTTTTCAAAGTACAACCACATGGCACATACTACGGTAGAGGAGCACTATGTGTTTTCTGGGGCTTCCTCGCTTGGGGGTCGCCTTACTGATAGTAAGTCGAAAACTGATTTGGGTGTAAAATAAAGGTGCCATGAATACGATGAACCATTCCATGGTCGCAGTCCGAAATGAAAAAAATGCGACAGAGTAATGAAATTCCGACGGTTTTGGGTTATTAACCCATCCGGAACTGAAAAAAATTGTCCCACTCTAATTCCAAGTATTTTCTCCCCAAATTCGTGGGACCAGTTCTTAAGGGGTTAAGGAGACCCCGCTACTCATACAAAAAAAAATCAGCCAAAAAGTGCTACCTCTATCGTTGTGCCGCGTTTTGATAAATAATTATTTCGTACGAGTAGTGACACTACAAAACGCACGATTGGGGCCAGGTTGGGCACCCCTCTCGGGTTATCGTACACGATAGGCTAACGCCATCGCCTCGCCTACATACACTCCCTATGATTACCGTCCAGTGCACTGCTTAATCCCCCACCCCTACCCTACCGATAGCGACCGAAATAACGACTCGCGAGTGCGACGTTATCCTCAAGCCTCTATTATCGGGGAGCATAGTATTCAGGACCAAATTTTGTTGGTAAAAGTACTGGAGTATATAGGTTTTAGCGTGCCTGGTGGGTCCTGGATACTACGGTCCCCCGTGAAAGGAAGAAGATACAGCAGTGACGCAAGAGTGCGATGGTGTCATATATAGGAGTATACGCATGCTGCGTGCGTGCCGTACAGCTGCTGACATTCATTGCAGTTCCGGTATATATATCTCCTACCCAACCAGCTCGGGCGGCTACGATAGATGCGTGGGGCCGATACTGACTGTTTTCCCTTCATGTTTTCCAGGCCCTGAAGCTCCAAAGGGGGTACGAGTAACAACCGTGCCATCGCGTCTACGCCCAGAAAAAAGGGACACGCCCACCCGCTCAAAATATGTACCAGGTGCGCCATTTGTACACGGGACATATCATACGTATTACAGCACCCCATGCATATAGAAATCTAGGAATAGGAAGGGAGCAGAAGGAATGCGGTGAAAGGAAATGGGGCGGTTGGGTGTTTGTTTGAGTGTGTTTACCCCTTTAAAAGTGAGAACCACTGCATACCAGGTATTCACATACATACACGCTTTGGGAACAAACTACTCGGAATAAGAGGGGAATCTTTTCTGCAATGGTAATCGGGTTATAGCCGGGACCAGACGGCATGCACCGCACGGACGGGCCGGGAAAATCATGTATCGAGGTCATCGGTAGGAGGAGTGCGCGATGGCGTGCGCGGAGCTGTACCCCTCGGGGGACTTGATAGGCGACAGCAACATAGCCAGACCGACGGCTGAGACGTTGTAGGTGTGCCCCCCCCCCAAGGTTGATTTGGTTTGAGTAAATGCCATCGTTGTTCTAATAACCATGACTGGACTGCTAAGACACTTCTCGGCCTGTTGGTTTAATCGGTCTATTGGTATAATCGGCCTGTCGGCCGAATCGGCATATCAACGTAATCGGCCTATCGGCGTAATCGGCCTATCGGCGTAATCGATCTAGCCGCCTAGTCGGCCTAATCGGCTGATTCGGTATATCGGCATATTCGGTATGTCGGCCCAATCGGGCCTACTGGCCTAATTGGCAGCAAGGGCTGATACTTCCGAGGGGGCATGGAGTGAATTGACACACGACACGCAGTGAGACGTGGAAGTGTGGAGGGCTTAAGCTTTATTTTTATCCATCCGCCGGAGGATAAAAAATAAAAATAAAAACAAAAATAAAAATAAGCTCATCAGCGTATCAGCTATTCTGTCAAACGTGGACCAAACGTTATCTGGCGGCTCAGCCAGAGAGCGATCTTTCTGTCAACAGACGTTGGAAATGTAGGAACCTCCCAGGGTGTTCATTATTATATTTTTAACGCCGTCATTGTTCTATTAACCATGACCGGACTCCCAAGACACCTAGCGGCCTAGTCGGCCTATCCGCCTATGAATCTATCAGCCTAGTATGGGCTATTCGGTCAAGGGTTGACCTAAATTCTCTGGCGGCTCCGCGAGAGCGATTTCTCTGTCGCCGACCAGTACCACGTCGCCATCGAGTGCCCCTTCCTCCCGAAGCTCTTGTAGTACCCCGAGCGACTCCATCACCTATCATGGAGACGTTTTGGTTTGGGCGGGAAGAGGGGGTACAGATGCGGTCACAGGGTAGTCAATGGCACCGCATTTTTGCGCGGAGGATGGATGAACTCAGGCGAGCAGTTGCATGAAGACGTGGCGAAAATAGTGTTATTACCGGAGGGGACCATAGTAAATACTAGTAAATAGGACCTACGGCACACACAAAAACCTATATATTTACCTAGTTTTACTAACAACATTTGGTCCTATTTAATATGGTCCTCCGTAATAACAACACAAGGACGCCGACCGAATGAGGATACATGCGGACAGCTGAATGAAGGTATGGCGCAAAGAGGGAACACATGACGAGCCTTCCGGAGAATGCATCCTTCGGTCGCTCCAACAAGATCCTCTTGGAGGTAAACCAACACATACAAGGCAATCCAATCGAAGCACGACAACGTTTCGATCTACATGAGCACTGCGGTAGTAACGGACATATCAACACTGCGCTCTGCATGTCGCGCCGTCATCCCGTCCAAGTCGACGAGAATACCCCGCTTTCATCGCGCGGGCCTTTGTACCTCTTCGACAAAAAAATGGACGGTTACACCGCGAAAACATGCCGCGCCTTCGCCCGGAATACACAGGCGCGACCGACCGCAAAGACCGACGAGGAGAAAAATGACATTTTAGCGTGCGAAGCTTTGTTACCCTTCGCGAAACGCATGACGGTTACACACGGAAAAATCGCGACAACGCACAACGCACCTTCAAGAATCGGTCGACCGCTCCGTAGTAATCCCAGTCGGTGTTGAGCGACATCTGCACCAGCCTCGTATCGCGCACTAACCAGCGGTTCTCGCCGGCCCCGAAAACCCTCGCTGAGTCTTCCGATATTTCCCCTGCGCAAGACCACGACCAGAACCGCAAGAGCAGGTGCCCGACATTGTTGTTGAAAGCAAGGGCAAGGCAATGTTAGTGTTGGTCACCCCCTCCCCTCTTTTTGTAAGAAATGCCTGCCTGGTTGGTGGAAACCCAATGTGCTCCGTCCTGGCATTGTAGGGATGCGAGGGTCTGTGATAACACGACTACGGCTATGCACGACTTGAGTACACCCAACCCCCCCCGCGCTTAACAGCATGTAGCACCGTTGTAACTGCTCCCACCTTTTCGCGACAATCTACTTGGAATTAGAGTAGAACGCTTTTTTTTGCACGGGTGAAGGGGATAACCAACACCTCGACAATAGCAGCAACAGCAGCAATACCAACAGCAACAATAACAACACAAAACAACGACAACAGCAGCAGCATCAGCACCGCCAGCAAACAACAAGAATAACAACAGCAACATCAACAATGTCCACAACAACATCAACACAACAACACAACAACGAAAACAACGTCAACAATATACACACCAACAACAGAAACCACATCACCAGTATCAACATCGACACCAGCAACAACACCAACAACAGCAGCAACCACAACCAACACCAGTATCAACATCGACACCAACAACAGCGCCATTACCACCACGAACACCACCACCACCACCACCACCAACAACAACAACAACAACAACCGCGGTGCTATATCATACGTATATAATACCTTCATCAGGAGACTCCCCACCGCCTCCCATTGCGGCCTTTCGGAGCATCTCCAGGCGCTCCTTCTCCGCTTCCTCCGCTTCCACCCCATCCAAAAAAAGCCTTGTTCTCCGCATCAACTCCGACACGTGGGTGCCTTCTCCGGAGCTGATTGCCATGAGCCTGCAAACAGGGGTAAGGGCACCGAGGGTGTCATGACGTCATGGTGTTTGATCAATACAAAAGCCCTTCCCCAATGAACATGCCACCCTTCTAAGCAGAGTGTTAACGGCATGGCCCAACCTCGACAAAACGGTCGACAGCACACACTAACTCCTAGTTACATATTCATTCCTAGATTTTTCCGAGAATTTTCCCAGGTGAACCGGGTTATTAGGGGTTTTGGGTTCGAAGTCAGGAACCTGGTATATTTTAAGCAATTTTGCCGAAGCTGGGCCAAGGTCTACTACAGTACGGTACGATACGGTACGGTACGGTACAGTACAGTACAGTACAGTACGGTACGGTACAGTACAGTACAGCACAGTCGTTCTAGCAGCACCGTTTTAATCCTTTCCTGTGAACACATCACACTGACTACCAGTGGAGATTACAACGAGGCAATGGCACCGGCCCTAGGGTGCATGCTATATAGCACACAAATTGTCTGATAGTGTTTTACTTGATTATAGTATAGGATCTCTATACCCCACCCTTGAAGGAGCTTGTGCTACAGACTACAGACTACGATAAAAGTATAAGCTAATGCAAATCAGACACACGATCCAATGGGCCATGGAGATCGAACAGATGGTAAACACAGGCTGTATTGTGTACTTCGTATATAGCTGCTCAGTGGAGAAAGTTGAGGCTCAGACATTCAACCCCTACCGTCGTACTGTAGTATTACTGGTCTTAGTACTGCTCTTATGCTCTTGGTACTGCTCGCTCTTATGCTCTTATGCGTGCGACCGTTACACACGCCGTTCCGAACTGAAGCAAACCAGACGAGCACGCGGCCTGTGCGTCTGAAACAAAAGGAGATGGCCACGACAGTCAGTCTACATACGCGTAGCTCAATGCAGGTAGGGTTACTATTACGATGAGCTACTGTTTAATAACACAAAAAAAGGAACCAACGAAACTTATCGGGATATAGATGGAAGCCGCAGCAGACGCTAATGCGGGCCAATTTGGGGTTCTCGTACTACACAATGAGTACGTATAATTCTTCTTGTTTGCTCGACAGAGTATCTCACGAAAAAAAATGACAGATGCCGATATGACATTATATTAATACCAGCGGAGCAGACCCAGTACAATTAACTGCTTGATCGACCAAGATCGACCTAAAATAATTCGCGGTGCGTTAAGGACATACTGGGGACGGTATTTGTAGGCCGCGTATAACCGTTACACTGCCGTCAACAGGCGGTTTCATGGCGGTTTCATGTGGTCCAAGCGTCCTCATGGCGGTTTCATGGCGGTTTCATGTGGTCCACGCGTCTTCATGGCGGGTTCATGTGGTTCAAGCGTCTTCATGGCGGTTTCATGTGGTTCAAGCGTCTTCATGGCGGTTTCATGTCGTTCACGCGTCTTCATGGCGGTTTCATGTGGTTCAAGCGTCTTCATGGCGGTTTCATGTCGTCCACGCGTCTTCATGGCGGTTTCATGTGGTTCAAGCGTCTTCATTGCGGTTTTATGGCGGTTTCATGTGTTCCAAGCGCCTCACCTGGTGTGCCCCATGTGCTCCTGGAGAGCCTTCTCCAGCTCTTCCCTTCGCGCATCTACCTCTGGCAAGTCGATCTTGTTCAACACCACCACCTGATGCAGCATATCAAATATTAAAGACAACACGCACTGTACGTAAGAAAACGTAAAACATCGAAGACAACACACCGTGGCGGTAACACGTAGCCCAACATAACAAAACACAACAAGACAACCGCCGGAGTCTACACGACGCCATCCCAATACCAACGATCGCTAACCTCAACTTGCAACTTGCAAATAAGTGCGTTGATAAATCAGCAACAGACATCGTGATAAATGCCGATTATGAATCACGACACATTCATGCCCGGTAATCAATACCCCAACCACGCAAGGCCGTGATCATTGTAATATTTTACCTGAATAGTTTCAACTATAATTACAATCAACGCCATACAAAACACATCAAATGATCACGATGAACCAACCACGAAACATACAAAAAAAAACAATACTAAAAATCAACCCCGTTTTTTTCTTGATTATCACCAGCTGATTATGACCAACACTACTTCCAAGCCACAAAGCACAACACCGCCGCCGGGTCGGCAGAACGGTGGACACCGGCTACTATCGGCTCATTGGTCGAGGGTCGAGAATCGGGGACACCGCCAGTTCACTGTCTGTCGGCCAATCAAATCATCGGCAGTTTCACTGTTGGGCCAATAAAAAACCTCCAGTTTCACTTTCGACCAATCAAGCTACCGGAAGTTTCCTTGTCGGCCAATCAAAAACACCTGCGGTTTCAAGGCCAACTCCTCCGAGAAAAGCGACAACTCTTGGTTGATCGCGAGGATCGGGGACACCAAGACAGGTCACTGTCTGTCGGCCAATCAAATAATCTGCAGTTTCACTGTTGGGCCAATAAAAAACCTCCCGTTTTACTTTCGACCAATCAAGCCACCGGAAGTTTCCTTTTCGGCCAATCAAAATCACCTGCGGTTTCAAGGCTAACGCCTCCGAGAAAAGCGCCAACTCTTGGTTGATCGCCCTGAAATCTCCCACTGGGTCGGGCGACGCTCCGCTGACGACGTGTATTATTGCACGACACCTCCAAGGTGAAGACACAAGCACAGCAGCATCAAGAAAAGGAAGAAAACACAAAATTAAGGGCCATTCTTACCGAGCAACTTTTTTTTCCCAAAAATTCCAATATTTTTTTCCAAGAAAAAGAGAGAAAAGAGGAAACATTTTCCGAAGTTTGGAAATATTTCAGAGGGGAAAATGTTCGGAAGGCTTCGCGTTCCAATAAATGGAAAAAAAAAATGGGAAAAATGGAAATACAGAAAATCGCGCGATTATTTTTTCTTCTTGGAAATTTGGATTTTTTTGGCTACGATAAGACCCTAAATACATGTAGTAAGAAAGAAGCACAAATATCAAGAAACAAGCACAATGTTAAGAAAAAACACACAGCATTAAGACAAAAGTACAACGTTAAGAATACAAACACACAACATTAAGAAACAAGTACAATATGAAGAGTTGACACCTGCAGGAAAACGGGAAAAAAAACGACTTAGATCAAGAGCAAAACACGAGATTGGTAAGCAACATGTTGAGAATAGGAAGCAAGCACAAGATCACGACACAAGTGCTATACTGAGAAACAATGCTATACTGAGAAACAAAGCATGTTGTCAATAAACAGGTACCTGGTACAGCATTTAGAAGCAAGCATAACGAAACAAAAACGAGATTGAGAAACAAGCTCAATATGTAAGGAACGAGCGCAATAGTAAGAAACACGCACATAAGCCGACATCGCGACAGCTATCATCGAGCACGCCGCCAAAACAACCTGGGTAGCCGGGAAACCGCCAGCCTAAACAGCCTTCAACCCTCGCAGCTTCGCCCTCCCCCTCCCGGCCGTGACCCCTCGCCCCCCCCCCCTAAACGCCGCGCGAGCGGGCCTTACCTCTCAACGTGCCGCAAGAAAGCGCGGCCCAAGCCGACCCCTTTGTGTGCCCCCTCCAGCAAGCCGGGGATATCGGCCAGAACCATCCCCCCTCCTTTGAACCCTAACGCCTCTGGGTCGCAAACCCCTAGAGAGCAGGAGGCGTGCGCGGGTGCGGGTGCGTGGTGAAGGGGTGTTGGCATTGTTCGGTGATGCTGTTGTTAGTAGTACAAGTCACGGTACTCAACTCATTTAATAATAGTACCTACTTTGTAGATCTAACTCTTTCAGCAGTTCCCAAGTGTTTCCAATCCACTATACTCGTATACTCTTAGAGTTCAGTCCTACGTGAGGGGGTTAAGTAAAGTTAGCCCCTTTTAACTACAGCTGCATCCAACTTTAGGGAACACACTACTACGGGAGGCCATAGTAAATAGGACCGAATACTATTATTTCGGGGGACCATAGTAAATACTAGTAAATAGGACCTAAGGTACACACACAAAACCTATATATTTACCGA
Organism: Saccharina japonica; assembly: GCA_008828725.1. NCBI lineage: Eukaryota > Phaeophyceae > Laminariales > Laminariaceae > Saccharina > Saccharina japonica. Next base: position 310,645 of record MEHQ01000080.1, read on the forward strand.
TTTTTACGAACACTATTTGGTCCTATTTACTATGGTCCTCCGCAGTAGTAAAAAAATAGTGTGCACGGTAGGTCCTGTTTACCATGGTCCCCCATATATACTTGGAATTAAAACGGGATACTTTTACAGCAGTAGCAGTGGTTTAATGCCCTTAAAACCCCACCCACGTTTACGTTAAGACAGGGTGGGGCGATTGTTGCAGGACCGCAGTGTAAAAGCAGTACCAACCACAGGTCCTGCAGACTCCAGTCCCGCATACCTACTCGTAGCACTAGTACTATTAAAAAGTGCGAGGTCACAAAGTGGTCACTATCAAAGCTCAGAAACCTTCCAATGGCCACAATTTACAAAAACAAAAGCATCTCACCATAACGACGCACATCACAAGAAACAGGGCACCTAATAAGAAACACGAAAGCTGGCCCAGGCTGGGTTTCTTGTTCGAGAGAGGGTTCCTTCTACACGAATTTCAAGACAACGACTCTTGAACTTCTTGTTGTATTCTCAATTTCAGCCTGGGTTTCTTATTTACCTTTTTTCTTATTAGGCGTCCTGTACTGCGCTATGAAAACACAGAGAAACATCGTACCAGTCCAGTGTCGGGAGGGGACTCACCGAGGTTCGGCACGAGGGTGGTGAAGGGGTAGTCCGCTATCTTGGGCTTGGCGTTGGTGGCCGCCGCGAGCAGAGTGCTCTTCCCCGCGCTAGGCACGCCTACCTACAAAAAGAGACGCCCGTAAATAAACAGTGAGTTTCGCTGCCGAAGGTTCGCGTGGAAACGTACTGAATTGGTGTAGCGTGCGGGTATACAGGAGAGACGGTGTCCTGGGTCCTGGGGGGCAACCAACCAACACTACAATAGTAGATACTACATACACTGCACTCCACCATGACACTACACTGTAATAATACTATCCAATACCCGACTACCCCACCCTATCTTACCCAACCCAACCCTATCCAACCCTACCCTGCCCTACCCAGCCGTACATCATCCTAAAAAAGCGTGAAAGCAATCGCTACTATTAATAGTTGTACAGTCTACGCTACAGAGGTTAGACTAGCCCTTTTACCACTTAACTACAAGCATTCCTTTTTTTCACAATGGGTTCAGTAAATTAACCTTTTATACCACTGCAAAAAAATATCCCGCACTAATTCCAAGTATTTTTTAACAACAACAACAAAAAGCGCACTTAGCTCTAACAATTCTACCGATACTAGTTCGAGCCGGTGGGGATATAAGGGATGTAAGGGATATAAGGCATAATGACCAAACCAATGATAAGTTTGGTGCTATCACCATTCTATCTACGAGCAGCGTGAGGACCCCAGCAGTACGGGGAGGGTCATCCCGTGCCCGTGCCGTATAAGGGATAGCATAAAAGGATTTAAGGGACATAAAAGGATATAAGGGATTTCGTGAATATAAGGGATACAATGGATATGATGGGTATACGGGATATAAGGGGCCCTTTATAAGGGATATAAGGGGTAGCGACCAAAACCAGGATAACTTTGGTGCTATTAACTTTCTCTATACAAGCAGCGTGAGGGCACCAGCGGTATGGGTAGGGTAGGGTCATGTTCCTTGCCCCCGTACCGTACGATTGCATGCATTGTACCAGGTAACTCAGACACCGATTTATATTGATCCCCTAATCACGAAATGTAGCTGCCTTCGTCACTTTTTTTCGTGGTTTTTCGCCTCTCAAGTTCCAAGGGGGCTTAATTGACCTTTTACCATGCGCAAAAACGAACCCCCACTAATCCCAAGCACTTCAAAACAAAGCATCACCCAAAAACACCCCCCCCTCCGTCTCGAAAGGGATACGTGGTCAAATGGTCAAATTACTAGGGCAAGCAACAAACGAGTACGCCCCCCCCCTCCCCCCTTTGCTCCGTCTCGAAAGGGAAGCGTGGTCAATGGTCAAATGGCTAAGGCAAGCAACAAACGAGTACCCCCCCCCCAAAAAAAAAAAAAAACATGACCCAAAACAATAGGCGCAACTTTGTTACAGCAGTACTAGTTCCAACAAAAGAAACCCCTCCACCCCCCGTCTCACCAGCCCCACGTCCGCCACGAGCCGAAGCTCGAGAGCCAGCCAACGTCGCTCCCCCGACCCCGGCGGAGACGCTTTCGGCGCCTGCCCGCGAGAAATCTGCAGCAAGCGATGCCCGATCACGCGATGCAAAGCACATACAAGCGACACAAAAACACACCAGCAGTCAATGACCGACAGGCGGTATGATAAAACACTACCCGTCAGAAGCGGCTGCCGTCGCAGTTAGGAGAGGGACTTGCCTTCGGCACGCGCGGTACGGACGTGAGAGGAGGAGGAGGAGGGAGAAGCTGAATGATAAGAGAGAGAGTCCATAATATTTAGCCAGTCTAAAGTGCCGAAAAGTGCACGTGTGATACTCCTGCGTAGAAGTAGATGCCGTAGTGGATGGGTGCAGTAGGGGCATGGAGTGAATTGATACACGACACGCAGTGAGAAGTGGAAGTGTGGAGGGCGTAAGCTTTATTTTTACCCACCCGCCGGAGGATAAAAAAAAGAAAAAAAAACAGTAGTTGGTCGAGAGTCAACAAGGTTTAGGCACTCGATACCGAAACATGCGTGTCATATTCGTGCGCAGCAGTAGGTGCAGTAGGTGCGGTGGGAAGAATCAGGGCTCACCATCGGTGGCAGCAACATAGACGCGTGGTGTGGGCGGCTAACCCTACGCTTTGCCAACTTATCAATAGTCTGCGCCCGCCGAGTATTTGGGGACAAAACATGACTTGGAGTTAAGAGTTGAACACATTTAGCGGCTAAACCTATGCAAAGGGGGGGGGGGGGGAGGGGTGACAGCAACGTCACGCATCGGCCAGCCCCAGGAAGGAAAGACTTGACGCAGGGTTATACTAGGGGATTAACGCACTACGACGAAAGCACTAATACAGCAGTGTCGTATAATAGTGTCTGCCCAGCCAAAGGTTGGAGTTGCACGGTAAGAAACGACAAGAGCACAACACGACACACCACTCGTACGGCTAGCCGCTCTGACACTGCTGTAGGCGCTTGGCAAGACCACACGCATCGCGTCTTATGCTCGCAATACCGCAATACCTCGGTGTCGGCTATGGTGCGGTCAGCCGTCTACGGGCAGCGTGAGCACTCAGTGGTACAGGTAGTAGTAGTAGTAGGACACACGTTGTGCCCGCGCCGTACGTTTTTTATGGCATTGCAGCCATGGTAACTCGGACACCGGTATACATCAACCATAGTAACTCGGACACCGTTATACATCAACCATGGTAACTCGGAGTCCCAAGAGGGTTGATAACTCACCTACGCTTGCAACGGTAGAGGTACACCTGCATACAGGCCATTTTGTGAGGGTGGTCACTTGGGGAGCCCTATACCTGCAGTAGCCTGCACACTGATTTAGGAGGGGGAAAATAAAAGTGCTATATACCCAATGAACAATCCCGCAGCCTTACGTATAAAACGAAAAACAAGGCAGCGCAAGAATGAAATTCCGACCATTTTGGGGAAAGGAGCCTTTAATAGCCTTTACTAGCTTTTAATAGGTCATTCAGAAACTAAAACTGCCAAAATGTGCTTTTTGCCTCTATGGGCCATTTTGAACTTTAGCAAAATAGGATAATCTAACATTTACAGTTGTCAAACGTAGGGTTCGTGAACTAGCCAGAGCGCACAAGGTGTACATAAGAGACTCGAAGGCGCTGAGCTTCCAGGGAGCGTTAAGAGCTCATCGCCGAGCGCATAATTCGCGAGTGCCTGCCTCCACGCGGGAGGGTTTTCCTAACGTAATCCGGCGGTGTTTCTTCACACCTTCGTGGCCGCGTTTCCTCTTCCGCCGTAGCCGCCTTTTGCCACCACCAACCGCTCGCCCCCCTCCCTCAGCTCCCCCAAAATTATGCCCCCGTTATCCTTATCTCGTACCACAGTGCCTGGCGGAACTGATACCTGCAGCCCCACGCGTTGCCGCGACACAGCAGGTTGCGATCAAGCGCACGGGAGGAAAGAGGCGAGGGAGGAGAGAGGAAAGGTAGGGAGGGAGTGGCAGGGGGGGAGGCGAGGGAGACGAGGGATGGAGGGATGGAGGGATGGATGGATGGATGGAGGGATGGATGGATGGATGATGGATGGATGGATGGATGGATGCAATCGGGGGGCAACGAATTAACGGGCTTGGCCGATAGCGAGTGGATGGACGGGTGGGTGCAACTTGCGGTGACGGATTCGTCTTGNAAAAAAAATGACAGATGCCGATATGACATTATATTAATACGAGCGGAGCAGACCCAGTACAATTAACTGCTTGATCGACCAAGATCGACCCAAAATAATTCGCGGTGCGTTAAGGACATACTGGGGACGGTATTTGTAGGCCGCGTATAACCGTTACACTGCCGTCAACAGGCGGTTTCATGGCGGTTTCATGTGGTCCAAGCGTCCTCATGGCGGTTTCATGGCGGTTTCATGTGGTCCACGCGTCTTCATGGCGGGTTCATGTGGTTCAAGCGTCTTCATGGCGGTTTCATGTGGTTCAAGCGTCTTCATGGCGGTTTCATGTCGTTCACGCGTCTTCATGGCGGTTTCATGTGGTTCAAGCGTCTTCATTGCGGTTTTATGGCGGTTTCATGTGTTCCAAGCGCCTCACCTGGTGTGCCCCATGTGCTCCTGGAGAGCCTTCTCCAGCTCTTCCCTTCGCGCATCTACCTCTGGCAAGTCGATCTTGTTCAACACCACCACCTGATGCAGCATATCAAATATTAAAGACAACACGCACTGTACGTAAGAAAACGTGAAACATCGAAGACAACACACCGTGGCGGTAACACGTAGCCCAACATAACAAAACACAACAAGACAACCGCCGGAGTCTACACGACGCCATCCCAATACCAACGATCGCTAACCTCAACTTGCAACTTGCAAATAAGTGCGTTGATAAATCAGCAACAGACATCGTGATAAATGCCGATTATGAATCACGACACATTCATGCCCGGTAATCAATACCCCAACCACGAAAGGCCGTAATCATTGTAATATTTTACCTGAATAGCCTCAACTATAATTACAATAAACGCCATACAAAACACATCAAATGATCACGATGAACCAAACACGAAACATACAAAAAAAACAATACTAAAAATCAACCCCGTTTTTTTCTTGATTATCACCAGCTGATTATGACCAACACTACTTCCAAGCCACAAAGCACAACACCGCCACCGGGTCGGCAGAACGGTGGACACCGGCTACTATCGGCTCATTGGTCGAGGGTCGAGAATCGGGGACACCGCCAGTTCACTGTCTGTCGGCCAATCAAATCATCGGCAGTTTCACTGTTGGGCCAATAAAAAACCTCCAGTTTCACTTTCGACCAATCAAGCTACCGGAAGTTTCCTTGTCGGCCAATCAAAAACACCTGCGGTTTCAAGGCCAACTCCTCCGAGAAAAGCGACAACTCTTGGTTGATCGCGAGGATCGGGGACACCAAGACAGGTCACTGTCTGTCGGCCAATCAAATAATCTGCAGTTTCACTGTTGGGCCAATTAAAAACCTCCCGTTTTACTTTCGACCAATCAAGCCACCGGAAGTTTCCTTTTCGGCCAATCAAAATCACCTGCGGTTTCAAGGCTAACGCCTCCGAGAAAAGCGCCAACTCTTGGTTGATCGCCCTGAAATCTCCCACTGGGTCGGGCGACGCTCCGCTGACGACGTGTATTATTGCACGACACCTCCAAGGTGAAGACACAAGCACAGCAGCATCAAGAAAAGGAAGAAAACACAAAATTAAGGGCCATTCTTACCGAGCAACTTTTTTCCCCAAAAATTCCAATATTTTTTTCCAAGAAAAAGAGAGAAAAGAGGAAACATTTTCCGAAGTTTGGAAATATTTCAGAGGGGAAAATGTTCGGAAGGCTTCGCGTTCCAATAAATGGAAAAAAAAAATGGGAAAAATGGAAATACAGAAAATCGCGCGATTATTTTTTCTTTTTGGAATTTTTGGATTTTTTTGGCTACGATAAGACCCTAAATACATGTAGTAAGAAAGAAGCACAAATATTAAGAAACAAGCACAATGTTAAGAAAAAACACACAGCATTAAGACAAAAGTACAACGTTAAGAATACAAACACACAACATTAAGAAACAAGTACAATATGAAGAGTTGACACCTGCAGGAAAACGGGAAAAAAAACGACTTAGATCAAGAGCAAAACACGAGATTGGTAAGCAACATGTTGAGAATAGGAAGCAAGCACAAGATCACGACACAAGTGCTATACTGAGAAACAATGCTATACTGAGAAACAAAGCATGTTGTCAATAAACAGGTACCTGGTACAGCATTTAGAAGCAAGCATAACGAAACAAAAACGAGATTGAGAAACAAGCTCAATATGTAAGGAACGAGCGCAATAGTAAGAAACACGCACATAAGCCGACATCGCGACAGCTATCATCGAGCACGCCGCCAAAACAACCTGGGTAGCCGGGAAACCGCCAGCCTAAACAGCCTTCAACCCTCGCAGCTTCGCCCTCCCCCTCCCGGCCGTGACCCCTCGCCCCCCCCCCCTAAACGCCGCGCGAGCGGGCCTTACCTCTCAACGTGCCGCAAGAAAGCGCGGCCCAAGCCGACCCCCTTGTGTGCCCCCTCCAGCAAGCCGGGGATATCGGCCAGAACCATCCCCCCTCCTTTGAACCCTAACGCCTCTGGGTCGCAAACCCCTAGAGAGCAGGAGGCGTGCGCGGGTGCGGGTGCGTGGTGAAGGGGTGTTGGCAGTGTTCGGTGATGCTGCTGTTAGTAGCACAAGTCACGGTACTCAACTCATTTAATAATAGTACCTACTTTGTAGATCTAACTCTTTCAGCAGTTCCCAAGTGTTTCCAATCCACTATACTCGTATACTCTTAGAGTTCAGTCCTACGTGAGGGGGTTAAGTTAAGTTAGCCCCTTTTAACTACAGCTGCATCCAACTTTAGGGAACACACTACTACGGGAGGCCATAGTGAATAGGACCGAATACTATTATTTCGGGGGACCATAGTAAATACTAGTAAATAGGACCTAAGGTACACACACAAAACCTATATATTTACCGATTTTTACGAACACTATTTGGTCCTATTTACTATGGTCCTCCGCAGTAGTAAAAAAATAGTGTGCACGGTAGGTCCTGTTTACCATGGTCCCCCATATATACTTGGAATTAAAACGGGATACTTTTACAGCAGTAGCAGTGGTTTAATGCCCTTAAAACCCCACCCACGTTTACGTTAAGACAGGGTGGGGCGATTGTTGCAGGACCGCAGTGTAAAAGCAGTACCAACCACAGGTCCTGCAGACTCCAGTCCCGCATACCTACTCGTAGCACTAGTACTATTAAAAAGTGCGAGGTCACAAAGTGGTCACTATCAAAGCTCAGAAACCTTCCAATGGCCACCATTTACAAAACCAAAAGCATCTCACCATAACGACGCACATCACAAGAAACAGGGCACCTAATAAGAAACACGAAAGCTGGCCCAGGCTGGGTTCCTTGTTCGAGAGAGGGTTCCTTCTACACGAATTTCAAGACAACGACTCTTGAACTTCTTGTTGTATTCTCAATTTCAGCCTGGGTTTCTTATTTACCTTTTTTCTTATTAGGCGTCCTGTACTGTGCTATGAAAACACAGAGAAACATCGTACCAGTCCAGTGTCGGGAGGGGACTCACCGAGGTTCGGCACGAGGGTGGTGAAGGGGTAGTCCGCTATCTTGGGCTTGGCGTTGGTGGCCGCCGCGAGCAGAGTGCTCTTCCCCGCGCTAGGCACGCCTACCTACAAAAAGAGACGCCCGTAAATAAACAGTGAGTTTCGCTGCCGAAGGTTCGCGTGGAAACGTACTGAATTGGTGTAGCGTGCGGGTATACAGGAGAGACGGTGTCCTGGGTCCTGGGGGGCAACCAACCAACACTACAATAGTAGATACTACATACACTGCACTCCACCATGACACTACACTGTAATAATACTATCCAATACCCGACTACCCCACCCTATCTTACCCAACCCAACCCTATCCAACCCTACCCTGCCCTACCCAGCCGTACATCATCCTAAAAAAGCGTGAAAGCAATCGCTACTATTAATAGTTGTACAGTCTACGCTACAGAGGTTAGACTAGCCCTTTTACCACTTAACTACAAGCATTCCTTTTTTTCACAATGGGTTCAGTAAATTAACCTTTTATACCACTGCAAAAAAATATCCCGCACTAATTCCAAGTATTTTTTAACAACAACAACAAAAAGCGCACTTAGCTCTAACAATTCTACCGATACTAGTTCGAGCCGGTGGGGATATAAGGGATGTAAGGGATATAAGGCATAATGACCAAACCAATGATAAGTTTGGTGCTATCACCATTCTATCTACGAGCAGCGTGAGGACCCCAGCAGTACGGGGAGGGTCATCCCGTGCCCGTGCCGTATAAGGGATAGCATAAAAGGATTTAAGGGACATAAAAGGATATAAGGGATTTCGTGAATATAAGGGATACAATGGATATGATGGGTATACGGGATATAAGGGGCCCTTTATAAGGGATATAAGGGGTAGCGACCAAAACCAGGATAACTTTGGTGCTATTAACTTTCTCTATACAAGCAGCGTGAGGGCACCAGCGGTATGGGTAGGGTAGGGTCATGTTCCTTGCCCCCGTACCGTACGATTGCATGCATTGTACCAGGTAACTCAGACACCGATTTATATTGATCCCCTAATCACGAAATGTAGCTGCCTTCGTCACTTTTTTTCGTGGTTTTTCGCCTCTCAAGTTCCAAGGGGGCTTAATTGACCTTTTACCATGCGCAAAAACGAACCCCCACTAATCCCAAGCACTTCAAAACAAAGCATCACCCAAAAACACCCCCCCCTCCGTCTCGAAAGGGATACGTGGTCAAATGGTCAAATTACTAGGGCAAGCAACAAACGAGTACGCCCCCCCCCCCCCCCCTTTGCTCCGTCTCGAAAGGGAAGCGTGGTCAATGGTCAAATGGCTAAGGCAAGCAACAAACGAGTACCCCCCCCCCAAAAAAAAAAAAAAACATGACCCAAAACAATAGGCGCAACTTTGTTACAGCAGTACTAGTTCCAACAAAAGAAACCCCTCCACCCCCCGTCTCACCAGCCCCACGTCCGCCACGAGCCGAAGCTCGAGAGCCAGCCAACGTCGCTCCCCCGACCCCGGCGGAGACGCTTTCGGCGCCTGCCCGCGAGAAATCTGCAGCAAGCGATGCCCGATCACGCGATGCAAAGCACATACAAGCGACACAAAAACACACCAGCAGTCAATGACCGACAGGCGGTATGATAAAACACTACCCGTCAGAAGCGGCTGCCGTCGCAGTTAGGAGAGGGACTTGCCTTCGGCACGCGCGGTACGGACGTGAGAGGAGGAGGAGGAGGGAGAAGCTGAATGATAAGAGAGAGAGTCCATAATATTTAGCCAGTCTAAAGTGCCGAAAAGTGCACGTGTGATACTCCTGCGTAGAAGTAGATGCCGTAGTGGATGGGTGCAGTAGGGGCATGGAGTGAATTGATACACGACACGCAGTGAGAAGTGGAAGTGTGGAGGGCGTAAGCTTTATTTTTACCCACCCGCCGGAGGATAAAAAAAAGAAAAAAAAACAGTAGTTGGTCGAGAGTCAACAAGGTTTAGGCACTCGATACCGAAACATGCGTGTCATATTCGTGCGCAGCAGTAGGTGCAGTAGGTGCGGTGGGAAGAATCAGGGCTCACCATCGGTGGCAGCAACATAGACGCGTGGTGTGGGCGGCTAACCCTACGCTTTGCCAACTTATCAATAGTCTGCGCCCGCCGAGTATTTGGGGACAAAACATGACTTGGAGTTAAGAGTTGAACACATTTAGCGGCTAAACCTATGCAAAGGGGGGGGGGGGGGAGGGGTGACAGCAACGTCACGCATCGGCCAGCCCCAGGAAGGAAAGACTTGACGCAGGGTTATACTAGGGGATTAACGCACTACGACGAAAGCACTACTACAGCAGTGTCGTATAATAGTGTCTGCCCAGCCAAAGGTTGGAGTTGCACGGTAAGAAACGACAAGAGCACAACACGACACACCACTCGTACGGCTAGCCGCTCTGACACTGCTGTAGGCGCTTGGCAAGACCACACGCATCGCGTCTTATGCTCGCAATACCGCAATACGTCGGTGTCGGCTATGGTGCGGTCAGCCGTCTACGGGCAGCGTGAGCACTCAGTGGTACAGGTAGTAGTAGTAGTAGTAGGACACACGTTGTGCCCGCGCCGTACGTTTTTTATGGCATTGCAGCCATGGTAACTCGGACACCGGTATACATCAACCATAGTAACTCGGACACCGGTATACATCAACCATGGTAACTCGGAGTCCCAAGAGGGTTGATAACTCACCTACGCTTGCAACGGTAGAGGTACACCTGCATACAGGCCATTTTGTGAGGGTGGTCACTTGGGGAGCCCTATACCTGCAGTAGCCTGCACACTGATTTAGGAGGGGGAAAATAAAAGTGCTATATACCCAATGAACAATCCCGCAGCCTTACGTATAAAACGAAAAACAAGGCAGCGCAAGAATGAAATTCCGACCATTTTGGGTAAAGGAGCCTTTAATAGCCTTTAATAGGTCATTCAGAAAACAAAAACTGCCAAAATGTGCTTTTTGCCTCTATGGGCCATTTGGAACTTTAGCAAAATAGGATAATCTAACATTTACAGTTGTCAAATGTAGGGTTCGTGAACTAGCCAGAGCGCACAAGGTGTACATAGGAGACTCGAAGGCGCTGAGCTTCCAGGGAGCGTTAAGAGCTCATCGCCGAGCGCATAATTCGCGAGTGCCTGCCTCCACGCGGGAGGGGTTTCCTAACGTAATCCGGCGGTGTTTCTTCACACCTTCGTGGCCGCGTTTCCTCTTCCGCCGTAGCCGCCTTTTGCCACCACCAACCGCTCGCCCCCCTCCCTCAGCTCCCCTAAAATTATGCCCCCGTTATCCTTATCTCGTACCACAGTGCCTGGCGGAACTGATACCTGCAGCCCCACGCGTTGCCGCGACACAGCAGGTTGCGATCAAGCGCACGGGAGGAAAGAGGCGAGGGAGGAGAGAGGAAAGGTAGGGAGGGAGTGGCAGGGGGGGAGGCGAGGGAGACGAGGGATGGAGGGATGGAGGGATGGAGGAATGGAGGGAGGGAGGGAGGGAGGGAGGCAACGGAGGGAGGGAGGGACACACGGGAGGGCGGGAGGGAGGAATGGAGGGAGGGAGGGAGGGAGGGAGGGCGGGAGGGAGGGGAGGAGAGAGGGGAAGGGTTAAAAAAAAAGCTTGTCAAGGTACGGTACGGCGGACAGGGCGGTACAGCTCTGCAGGCGTGCCCATGCAGCGAGCCGGGGCGGCGGATACACAACACATCCAGTTATCCCACCGGGTCATACCGCTGTCTTGTGTACTATTTAATAACATGACCCCACCTCTACGCTGCCGCCGTCCCTCCCATTGGTGAGGCGCTGCAGGCCGGCTTTGCCAGGATCCGCGACGAAGCTAAGGCTCCCCCTCAGGTTGACGAGAGTGTTCAGGCTGCTCTCGCACACCTGTACACACGCAGGAGTCAAACAGGGGTCATCGAAGGAGGACAACAGCAAGCATTGAGCTCTACAGACTTGCACAACAGTAGTACCCCACAAGCAGATAAAAGAGCTGCCACCGGAGGCCCGGTATCACAAGAGGCAATTACAGGAGCCATCAGTATAAGGACACAGCAGTAAATTGACAAACTGTAGTGATATACTGACCCACGTAGAGAGATAGTGACCCATCCAACGGCGAATACTTCTCAAACGTCTAGTACTGCCAGGCTGTCTCTTGTAAGCTGCACTGTATACCTCAGGTTGCAGCAGGACACAAGCAACGGGGCCATTGAAGCAAGCTACCAATGGTGAATCAAGTGATGATGGTTGACTCACCAACGTGACATCCCCGCCCCTGCCACCCGAGCCTCCGTTGGCCTGCCCCCGTTGCTTTTTGGCCATCACTCTAAACGATGCCGCCCCCGACCCTCCGCTCCCGCCTCTCACGTACACCTGCACACAAAAGCAACAACAGCAAAGCACACATGTATATTTATAAGAAATAAAAACAGCAGTGAGATCGAGGATATCGTCGGAACTCATCCTTGCAAGCTGTGTGTGATGCTGCGATCGTGCGTATGACACTTACACGGGTTTTACATGTCCTCATGCAGGATGCATGTGCATCCTGTATATGAGGAGAACAGAATGTGAAGCTTGCAGAATCCAGGGAGCGTGTGTCTTACCTGTGAAAACTAAACCGTGGGTTTGCACGTAGTAAGTAGCTCTGCCACCACTATTCATACTATATCACAAGCATGCACACGTCACGTGGTGATGCAGATGTGGCATGTAACGACGCACGAGCTGATTGGCCCCATAGGGATCACTTTTAGGGGATATATAGCGACCAAAATAAGGACAACTTTGGCGCTAATGACAGGCAGTACCAACCGTCTATGAGCGAAATGAGAGCCCAGCTGTACGGTATCCGTGCCGTACGACTCCTCGCATTTTCTAACTCGGGACACCCAGCAGGAGTTGAATCCTCTCCCCCCAATCACGCATTGGCCGTTGCTGAACTCTTAATTTTCACTCTTGATCGCCAATTTTCCCCTCGAAAGTCTCAAGAGAGTTACTGCTGTGCTACTGCTGTGCTACACTTAAAGTGGTGATGCAAAACCGTCTTGGGGGGATTTGAATAACTTGATTAAAGTGCGGCTGAATACTTTATCTGTTCTTGGTCACGCCCTTACGCTCGAAGGTATACACGCGTTGCAAGCTATTTTACCACCCTGCCTTGGCCGATCGAGAATTAGCATTCATTCTTGCTCGTACTCGTACCAATATACCGGAAACATGCGCTGAAGAGATAGATGGAGAGAGAAGAAGCTCGCGACAACAATCGCAAAAAAAAAAGTAAAGCAAAAAGATTAATTACGCCCCGAGGGCGCACGAATACGACTCGTACATACACCCTACCAGTAATACAAAGATAAATGTTCCTGCAACTTGTAGTGCTATGTTATTGGGCGCACAGAAGGGCAAAAAGTGCGATGGGGTCAACATCTTCAACGGCCTTCAGAGTGCCAGTACCAGTCATTGGTACTCAGTCAATGACTCGCGAGTACCACTCATTCGAAAATACTCAGTCCCTGGAGTACCAAAAGCTGAAATGGTCGAGTACACGCGAGTGCCTGGAATACCAAAAGATGAAATGACTGAGTACTCGCGGGTACCTGGAGTACCAAAAGCTGAAATGGCCGAGTATTCGCGAGCATTTACCTGGAGCGTCAAAAGCTGAAATGGCGGAGTACTTGCGAGTACTTGGAGTACCAAAAGCTGAAATGACTGAGGACTAGCGATTACCTGGAGTACCAAAAGCTGAAATGACTGAGTGCTCGCGAGTACCTAGAGTACCAGGAGCTGAAACGACTGAGTGCTCGCGAGTACCAGAAGTACCAAAAGCTGAAATGACCGGTACTTAGTGGTACTGGTAATCTGGCATCCCTCTTCCTCTCTGTGCGCCAGCAGCCTAGCAGCGGCAGGCAGCAGCGCTGCAGGTGCCACAAGCCACACACCACACCGATCTCTAGCTGCAGCAGCCAAGTCAGCGGACTATTAATAGTACTATTTCACATGTACGACACAACAGCAGTACCTATAGTGCAGGTACTTCAAGTACGAGTACAAGAGTCAGTACGCACCCTGTATTCGTAGCGTATGTTTCATACGTACTGCTGTACCTGCAAGCCCGCTGGCAGTCAACGACGCACCAACCAGCGACAACACCAGGTGTCACCAGACTATCGCTCACATATACCTCGTACACTGTACCTAGCTCGCCTAACTTACCACCCCCTACGTATGACATACGATTCTGCTCTAGCTGCCTACTCCGCGCCCATTGGGCTGTGGGGGTCATAAACCAGGTTTACAGCATCCCATCCACACTCTGGTCTGTCATCTGTCACACTGCTGCTCTGCTGATACGAGTCATACCTGAGCTTCGTCGTAAAACATGAACTCTAAATCTCTGTCTCGAAGCTGCTGTGTGCCCTCAGGATTCGCCATCCTAAGCTTGGACCCCGAAGAGGATTTCACACCACGCCCACCGCGCCCGAACAAAGCTCTTGGCCACCCTTCACCCATTTCCCGGGGTTGGGCATGTCCTCTCTGGATACCATTCCCGTCGGTAGCGGAATGTGAGGTGCAGCACTCGGCGAGAGGAGCTGCTGTGTGCCGTCGAAAGGTATTGAGGCATCCGTGGGAAGCTGGGGACGAGACAAAAGCTTGGGCTTGAGGCAGCACCAGCAGCAGCGCCAGAACCATGGAATTCCAGGGACCTCCGGTAAACCCATGATGTTCAACTCGTGGGGACCTTGTCATTGATCGAACGGCACAGGCCGTTGTGGTTGTGGATGTCTTCATCATGCCCTCTTTCGGGCTTGTGGGCATCGGGTTGCTGTTTCGAGGGTTTCCAGCAACGTACTCTAGCATGTTTGTCAGGGGATCGGGACAGTGCCCCGAGGTGCTGGAGGCCGGATCATCGCCTGCAGTTCAGAGTTAGCAGCCTTGCACAGGAGCGCGTTAGATTCTGGAGGAAGGCGATACCCCAACGTAGTTGCGTGTCTTGTGCACCCCTATTGTGCGGCCGCTAGCGAAGCCCCGTCGAGAGTCAAGCGAGCTTTTGCACATCAATCCGCGAGGATTTCTCAAGAATATGGCCATGTTCCCTCAGTTCGAGTCAATGCCCGGCGTGCCCCAAGTTGGCGGATCGGCGGTGAGTGTCGTAGCGTGCGTTAGTTGTGAGCGTTACGCGCGAGGGTCGGCAACACATTGCACTGATTTCCTCCACCCCTGAAGACATTTGCTACATTTTGCCTGGTGGTTTGCGGCGCGTCGTTTGTGCTGCCCCAATTCACTTTCCTTTCTACCTGTTATCTACGAAGTGCATACTCGTACTACTGGCACAATGGCACCTGTGGTACTGCTGTACGAGTACTACTGCTGCTGCTGTGCGCGATACTTCTGTATCTTGTCGACAGCAGCACTGCTACGGAATACGTAGCGGGATGAAGGGATGGAGGGCGAAAATACCTCCCGCTGTCGATGCTTCGAGTACCACCGTCCCCTTTTTACCAGTAATTTTTCCGATCCAGTCCTTCCATAGATTGTCTTGTGATACTTGCCTACCTGGTACCTGGTACCTTGGTATCTCTCTACGGACAAGGACCGTCTATCCCATACCGTATATACTCCATTGCTTGTCGGTGTCAGACCCACTCTCAATCTATTAAATATATTCCACCATCTTAAGCGCGTTCCCGACGCCGCCCGCGACCTGCTCCTGTTCCTTCGTACTGCTGCACGTAGCGTGTACTGTAATCAAGATAATAAGATAACAACACCCCCTGGGACGAATGTCGACTTTCGGAGTCGAATTTCGGAGCCGATTTTCTGCCAAAACATGTCTTAGGGGGGCACACAACAAAAATGGTGGCTCTGGAAATGTGAAAACCGCGTCGAGGTATTTCCATAGGCTCGTCGCTCGGTGTTTTACACTCTCGCCGTTGTCGAGGAAACCAACTTGCAAAATTGAAAATCGTTATGTTATTAGAGGTGGTGTGTTATCTTGAGTGTTACAGCGTGTTCCGTCGCTCCTGGTGAAAACACTTGGGCTGCAGCCTCATGTACCCCTCCAGCCCATTTTCGGACTCGTCCTCTTTTTTTTTTTTTCTTTCTTCTTTTTTCGGACTCGTCCATAATGCTCTCTGCGTATTTATTGCCACATCTTCCCCAGCACACGCTCGCGACCCCCCCCCCCCCCCTGATCAGAACGAGTGCATGGAGATATCTTGATTCTCCTTTGCTGCTATGTTCGAGTGCTGAATGCTGCTCCTTAGGTAGGACGGTCACATTTGTAGCGCTATTATTACAGAAAAGCAACGCCCCGCTCACTGGTATCGTGTTTACTCTGTCAGCCCCTTCCGTTCTGGATACGCAACGTCAGTGCACTCGCCCCCAGATTCCGAGCAAAGGCATTGCAGTCGATACCCAGTTGGAATTTCATCGCATGTGCCGTCAATACGGTCTACAGACGTCAGCCCTGTGTTGTGCCCGGTGGGCTTCGCTCGATATGATAGCGTTTGCTGATTTCAGATTCTGAACTTTCTCGACCAGTTAAATCTGTATACAGTACGAGTAGCTCTAGAGGTTGAGCCGCTTTATGGATCGCAACATTCGCGTGGTGCTTGCTTGTCGCCAGAGCGCACGTGTCATAGTTGAAAACAGAAACATTTGCGTCGTTGACAACTCTTGTGTCCTCTCCGTGGTTATCGAAGCGAGGCAGCTATGAGCACCACCACCGAAGTAAAGCGCTAGGGTATGAAGCGCGACATGAGCGAAGGACGTAGTGTGTCATAATTGCAAGGAAAAGGGGCATTATGCCAACAAGTGCTCAGCTAAGAAACTCCCCCTGGGGATACAGCAACGAAGTGGTGCTCACTGCACAAGACGGCATCACATTCAAACGATGAGTGCATGGCTCAGCAGGCCTGAGCCATGCACTCATCATTTGTATGTGCTGCCGTCTTGTGCAGTGAGCACCACTTCGTTGCGGTATCCCCAGGGGGGGGGTTCTTAGCTCGGCGCTGGTTGCCATAATGCCCCTTCTCCTTGCAATTCGGACACACTCGCTCATGTCGCGCTTCATACCCGAGCGCTTTACTTCGGTGGTGGTGCTCATAGCTGCCTCGATTCGATAACCTCGGAGAGGATCCTTCTTTGTTTTCTTGGGTAATATGTCGTTGACATATACTTCCCTTAGCATGTCGTTCACCATGGTGAGGTCTAGTGGCTGCATAGTGCGTAGTTGGTTCAACATGGGAATATACATGGCTGAAAGTCCCGACAAAACATTCGCTTTAGGTTGGTAGTCATCGACCGTGCAACCAACCTGCTGTAGTTGTAATCGTAGGCCGTATAGTCTAGCGAAATAAACGTCAGGATCCTCACTAGGCTGGAGGGTGCAGCTCTGCATTCCTGCAAGCAAGCTGCGCATGCGCGCTTCGAGCCTACCCTCGTATCTGCTACATAGGATATGGAAAGCCTCCTGGCCGTTGCCGCGGTCTCCACTTCCATCGACCGGACGAAGTTGCTGTGGCAAACTGTGTGAAACATTCTTGCACGTATGATATATGATACGAACAAGTTCGTCGTTTTGACGATCCCACAGTTTGCATGCAGGTTTTTTCAAGAAGCTGCTTCCCGTAGTGCTTCCGGCTACGGCCAGAAACCTTCCCTGGAACCCTAGGGAATTGGGCAAGGAGAGGTAAACCTATCCTATCACAGAAGCTGCAGGCGGTGTAGCAGGCGTTACGGCCCTTGCGGGTTCTGCTGCTCCTCGTGCGACGTCCTGACTTGCGTCCCATCGGACCTCTTTCTCGGTTATCCCTCTCACTTAATTCCTCGGAGATGGGTTTCCCCTCGAAAATCGGCAGTAGAGGCTCTTGTACGTACGATGGTATTACTGATACATCGTTTGGTACAAGCACGTACTTCTCTGGCCGCGTTCGCCCCTGAAATATGTCTCGGAGACTGCTGCTGTGGAAGAACAAGACGTCATCCAATTTGTCCTTGTATTCTACCCAGTGTGCCTGTTCGCCGCTAAATCTGGGCGCATTTCGTAGGATATGTGTTCGACTAGAATCCGTCGATTTTCCAGCCATTTTGTGCCATAACAACGAACAAGAAGAGAGTGGACAAATAGACTGCAGATCCTCGCGTTAACGATGGCTCAAAACCTGTCGATATGGTGTAGAGCTGTATGCTACCCGTGTGTAGCAGGCAGCAAGGACGGGTCCAAGTGCTACAGCAGTAGAACAGGCGTCTGCGTGTGTGTGGGTGATACCACAGCTGCAGTTTTAACAGAGAACCAACTGTACAATGCTTGATGCCTTTCACTTAACTTCACTCACGATTCAGTAACTTGATGAGGTACCTGCGGTCACTCGTCATGTGTCAATGCAGTAGAGCCGCTAGGTAGAGCTCGTAGTCGTTCCAACCAAGGAAAGGTAGACGAGGCACGTCGCAATCTCAGGGTAGGCGGACGAAAAACTGAGGTCGATACGCGACCAGGAAGGCGTGTACTCGTACATACCTAAAAATATATGTTACACAAATATGCGGTGTAACTTGATCAAAGTGCGGCATAACCTAAATCAATGAGCTTCAACACATGTAGATAATCTGTTAAAGCGTAATAACTGACGCGTGAGCCATGTCCCATCCTGCGTGCGTTCCTACCGCTATCCACCCTGCTACTGCCCTGATCAGACACGTCACCAAGCGAACACCGTTGTGCGGGATCGCGATCAAATGGTCCGCCCCATCTCTCATCGTCTTCTCTCACCCCATTGAAATTTGAGCACGGATCCGCTTGGGTTTGGCAGCCGTAGAATGCGCTGTATGAATGTGCGTGTCAACTCGTATCCGAGCTTTGTCGCGCCTTAGTGTCCAAAATACATACAGTAACGGACAATCCTCGCACTAAACGCTGCCGTGGAAAGCGCAATGTTCTACCGCAGGTAGCCTTTATCACCTTACTGACCGGAGCCTTCCATTTCGACGTCATGCATGGCCAGCCAGCCCCGACGGAACCTGTCTTGACCATCGCCACCGTCACTGTCGCGAACGCGGTCGAGTTGACCAACGCATGCACAGCCGAGACGGAAAGCGTCAAGTCAGCCACGCGGGCCAGGGCGGTCCTCTGCAGCAAAGGAGCAGAGGATCATCCTGGCTCGCGTGAGTGACTCGACGCCTCGCGTGTTGGTTGTGGTTGCGTGAGTTGATCCGATCGTGCTCGCGATGGTGATGGTCGCGTTGATGAAGGCTCCGTCGGGGCTATCTGTCGAGAGTAGCCACGATGACGTCGAAGTGGAAGGTGTTCAAGTGGCCACTGGTGGGATACTCTGGGTCGGGGTCGGTTCAAAAGTAGGCACACATGATTTTGAGAGGCTTCAGCAGGGTGGTGGAGGAGGACCTCGCCCACCGGAGCTGCGTGGTCAACGTGGACCTTCATCGTCGGTCTTTTGTAGGCCCGCCTCCAAGCTTGACAACGTGAAGGAAGGGAGTTATTTTGGATGGGCAAAACAGTTCATGCCATGGGCCATTTCGAACCCCTGTGATGATGCACTGAAAGTCTCTTTCAGTGGGCCATTTCGAACCCCTGTGATGATGCACTGAAAATATCTTTCAGTGCATCATCACAGGGGATTTTCAGTGCATCATCACATGGGTTCGAAATGGCCCATGACACAAACTGTTTTGCCCATCTAAAATAACTCCCTTCCTTCACGCTGTCTAGCTTGGATGCGGGCTCACCAAAACCGACAACGAAGGTGCCAGGTTGACCACGCGGCTCCGGTGGGCGAGGTCCTCCTCCACCAACCTGCTGAAGCCTCTCATTCCTCGTCCTCCCCTCCTCCCGGATTTCCATCCGTATCCTCATCTCCATCATCTCTGGTTTTAGGCTGGCGATCTCCTCCTCGCCCCCTGTTGCTCTACCCTCTGGTTGGGATTTGTTGCCCTCGTGTCCTCTTGCTCCGCCCTCTGGTGGAGGCTTGTTGCCCTCGTGGTGTCTGGGTCCGCCCTCTGGCAACGATTTGGCTCCGCCCTCTGGCAGAGACTTGTATCGCGCTCCTGCGCTATGAGCTATTTCCGCAGCCTCTGCTGCGACGGTACTCGCCGCCTCTGCGGCCTCCGTAGTTTCTGTAGCTACCCTGGTCCTGCTGGCCTCGTCGTCAACAAGGCCGCTGCCCGGTGGGGATCCCTCTGGACCCTTCATCCGGTACACCGAAAATTGACCGCTCGTCCTTGAGTGGTGATTGGCTCTCCCGACTGAGACCCAACCAGCGAGCCGTTCCAATTGAAACAGACGCTAGCGTGTTCAAGGGAGCACTGGTGGGATACTCTGGGTCGGGGTCGGTTCAAAGGTATCATAGGCACACATAATGTAGAAGCTCCTCGTGATGTATATATATATGTTACCGTCGTACAAGGAACAAAGCATAAAGTGGATGATAGACATCACCCAAACCGTTGAGTGCTCCACAGAGAAACACGCATATTTCTTCAGTGGAACTCCCAAATACCGTTACGTAAATATCCCTGCACCGAGTACGTGAGCACTCTGAACAGAAGGCTACGCGGCACCCCCCCCCCCCGCCGACAAGGGAATGCCGGGTGACGAACCAAAGAAGGGACGAGAAAAAGAGACAGGTCTCGAAACCCAGGCCTGCGCTCAGGCTGGGGATCGGGGCCGTACGACTGAGCAGTCTCAACTCTTCTTCTGGTTTTGGTATTCGTGCGAAGAAGAAATAAAACTTGTCAAGAGTGATTCCTGAAAACCACAGACTGCTCCTGGATGAGGCGTTTTCCCCTCAAGACGGGGATAAGGGATTATTTTCAACTTTTCTCGACCTCCTTCTTCGAGGATCCCCCGTCCACAGCGTTCATATTATTATCATTTCCAGTGCTCGTGGTATAGCAGATGGAAGCCCATCGGTATGGTCCGAGATTTGAAGCAGGAAGCCTTTCTCGCTTGTAGCATGTGGCTGCCCACAAGCATAAGACGGCTGCGGTATCATCTTAATGGTACTGGTGCACGTCAGTGTAATGTATACGAGTGTGGTAGAGCTACAGCAATAATCTTAGATGATGCGTATCCGTCATGGTTGGCTTCTGTTGGGTTTTGCTGCGTCCAGACATGGGTCTGTGCACGCTGCGAGGGGTGCGAGTTGCCACCGTTTTGATTGCCTCTGCGCCTGGCCTTGACCCCTTGATACCTGGTACACAACAAGGCATGTTGGGCTGATACAGCAGCGCGGGAAGATAGACCAGTATTGAAGATTATTCAGTACGGGCACTGGGTGTGCTGTGTGCTGCGCGTCGTTGAGTAGACATGGCGGTTGTTCAATGGGGATTTGACGACGACACCAACACCAACAACACAGCAAACACGCCACAGCTGCTGGAGCACACAACAGCAGTAGTGCGTACAGCCTGCGAGTTTGGCCCCTTGGTACCATCAGTGGCGCCGGGAAGGGCCGTCCAGCGATGCCGACCCGCCCCTCTTCAGACCGCCCTCAGGGCAACCGAGCAGACGCGGGAGTATGATCTTCTGCATTTCTCCTGCATTTTGTTTTTGCATGGAAGGAAGACACCGAGGATAAGGATGATGACGGCGACATTGATGCCGTGGTGACCTAAATCCGCAAGTCCGGAGCTGACAAGCCCAGAGTCGAGGAGCCCTCTCTCCTTCGACGAAGCCGCAGCCGTTTCGTGGCAGCAACAGCAATGACAAAACTCCGGGCAGGGGAAAGAAGAAGACGAAATAAGCGCTTCGTAGATACCGATAGGGTGCAGTAGGTGTGCACGAAGCTATAGTAGGTTCAAGTTTGGTGAAAACTTATGTACGAACCGCTGCTTCGGCTTCTCCTTCCCCCTGCCTCGATTTGTGCTGTTTCCGCTGCTGCCACACAACGTCTGCGGCGGGGTAGTCGGGGCGCGAGGGGTTTTCGACTCTGGGGTTGTCAGCTCCGGACGTGCGAGCACTTGTGTCGCCACGACGCACCTGTCGCCGTGATTATGATCATCATCTCTCTCTTCTCGCTTGCCGTGACGACGCTCTCAAGTGGGGCGATCAACATCACTGGACTGCTATGCCCCGCGCATTGATGACACGAAGAAGATCAAACACGAAGGCCGAAGGCAGCACGCACCGCTGCGGTTGGCTGCAGTTGTGGTCTGTGTGCTGTGCGTTTTGTGCTGTGCGTTGTGTGGTTTGCGTTGTGTGCTGCATGCTGCATGCTGTGTGCTGTGCGCTGTGTGCTGTGTTGAGTGGTGTCATGGGGGGCTAGACCGGTCCCCGCATGAAAGACGCCTTCCTCTTTTCGCTACAAGCAACCAATGCATTTTGTTAATCATGGTTTATGAAGTAATCATGGTTACTCACGGCTGCTTGATTACAGTCAAAAGAGCCATAGCTGAAAAACCACATAAATGTCAACATGATGTTGGTTATACAGCATTGCTCACGTGCGTAGTGCTACAGAACCAACAGCATACGTCGCACATGCTTTCGTATTTGTTGAATCTCACCAGACGTCTTAACGCCATATCTCCGTGGCGCTTAAAAAGCACCCACGTATGCCGTGAACATTTCTTCGCAACCCAGGCCTCGTATCGTGCCTGCCAGCCCAACTCCCCATCCCCCATTCTGCTTATCGCACCGACGCACTCGCCTGTCTCTTCGCCCTTAACAGCTGAATCCTGGACCGTACCTTTATAAAGGTACGGCCCAGGCTCCAGCTTTTAAGGCGGAAGGGACAGGCCAGTGTGACCATGCTGTAAACCGAAAGGGGGATGGGGGGCTGGCCTGGCAATCATGAGGCGAGACCTGGATCGCGACTATTTTCCACGGCGTACGTGGGTGTTGTTTATGCGCCACAAGTCGGACGCCTCGGAAGTGTTTGCGCGCTGGAGGCATTCCGAATGGTTATGCTAGTGTGCTTCATTTAGTAGACACTCGTCCGTGGCCAGGGGGGGGAAGGGGGGGGTCACTGCAGCATGGTGAGATTCAACCCATTCCGATTTTTTATACTCTTGTTGGTTGTATCTACGACGGCATATGGCATTGCCCACTAGCCTACAAAGTAACGTAACTCAGCAGCCTACTGTAGTACAGTATGTATTACCTTATACCTGGAGCCTGGAGCCTGGTACTGTACCTAACTCTCCGTTTTTCTGTGTCGATTGCCACAGCTATATGAGTTAGGTACTTAAGGGACGGACCAATCTGATGCATGTGACCGGTTCAACCCTTTTCCCCACTGCAAATATGAGTCCACTCTCAATCCAAGTAGTTCGCACCTCGGACAGATGATCTACATATATCAGCTACTAATAAATCATCGATAGCACCCCACACAGCTGCCGAGCACCCGCCTTCATAGATGGAGTGGCAGGCTCTGCTGCATGATGCGACATGTTTTTCTAAATTGGGCACCTGTCAGCCCCGATATCAAGTCGGATTCCACGGCGTCTGCTATCATAGCGTCTGGACGGAGACGTGAAGCGGAGGGGAAATGACATATGCCTCCACCGAGCAACAGCAGCAAGCAGTGTCGTGCAAATAACACAGACGGTTTTTGAGAACATTTCGTGCTGTAGCGGGGAAGCTCGCAGCTGTACGTAAAGTTGTTGAGCTGGTCGCAGCCCCCGCCCCACGTCCCATTCCGACCACCCTCCCTTTGTTTAGTAAGGATGCTATTAATAGGATGCCGGTCTTTTTCTGCACCTCAAGACCTCGTTTGGCCTTAACATACTGTATATACACACTGTACCAGTATTCGTGTAGAGGGTCGGTCAGGCAAGGGACCTAACTGTGGTCTCCTATTACTATTACTAACCATCCCGTCTCGAAATAAAAGAACAGTTTGTATACTGTTGGTACGGGGCACCGCCATCATCGTAAATAGGACCAGCTATTGTTATTAATAGTAACAATGGGGAGATTTATAGGTCTTTTGTGTGTAGCCGTAAGTCCTATTTGCTATTGTCCCCCGTAATATGATTGGTATTGTTTCTAAGGGTCCTTGTGTTTGGGGACAGAGTGGCAGCATTTTTGTTTTCAAGAGCGCACCATTATGTATGGATCCTTTCGGATTACGCCGCCTTTCAATACGACCGTTGTACAGCAGTATAACGCATGGGTCCTTTTCGACTCCCTCCCATTCAAAAAGAGCCGTTGAGCATGGGGTGGCAGCGCAAACCGATACGCCTGTGAAGGAAGCGGGCTGGTGCATCCGCCCCTCTCCCTCTGTTTCCATCGCGTTGCACTGGTATGCATGGCATCAGGCGAGTGTGCTGCGATAGGCGATAGGGGTACTGTACCTTATTTTGGTCAAAACATTCCTCGACTGAGCTACTGCTGTACCTTCTTTTGGCCAAAATGTTCCTCAACTGAGGTCCTGTACCCTTTTTCTGCCCCAACATATTTCCCCAACTGAGGTACTATACCTTTTTTTGGCCAAACACATCCTCAGCCGAGGTACTGTACCTTTTTAAGGCAAAAACTCATGAACTGAGGAACTATATACCCAACCATTGTCCCCTTGGAATAGCATTGGTGTTTTTATGTTTTACTGTAATATTCGTTTTATACAGAAGGCCGTGGGATTGCTCATAGGGTTTCACTAACCGGGCCGGATTTTGTTTTCCGTGTTTTTATTGGTTCGTTCGAGTAAGTGTTCCGCAAAAAATGCTTTTTCGGCAGAAGCTTGACTATTCCTAGCAGTTACCTTCTAGCGGCGGGAAGTAGACATTACTGAAAATGTCATGCCCCCCGGACCAAGCATACAATTGTTGTCAACTTGAGATCTTTGGGTGTATCATTTTTTTTCGAGTGCACCCCTACTGCTATTATACACGACGATGTGACGGGTCGGGCCGGGATGGGTTTATGGGTGCAGTAGGCAGTCTTAGTGGCAGGACAAGAAGAGGATACATGTAGAATGGAATAGAGTATCGAACGTTATCGGGCATCTCCCGCTAACATATCATATGTCTCCCGGAGAAGAATGCCTGTTTGTATCTACGTATTCTCAGACCGTCACACAAGAAACCATCTCGTACACCTCGTACACGGAAACATGTTCCGGTAGCATGCGTTTTAATTGCATGACACCATTGCCTCAGCTCTTTAATTATGACGGCACGCGCAAAAGTTCTACCTGTACTATTTAATTCTACTGTATGTACCGTCGTACAGTCGTTTTTTTTTTTTTTTTTTTTCGGTTTTCCTAACTCTTATGGTCACGCCCGCTCCCCGCTCCAATTCCCCGCTGCGCATACTTTTGTTTTTGTGTTTTATTTTGCGTTTTTGTTTTGCGTTTTGTTGTTTCTGTGTTTTTGTTTTGCGTTTTTGTTTTGTGTTTTTTTTTTTTTGTTTCTGTGCGTTTTTTTGGTGTTGCAAACAGCCGTTGCTGAGCTTCAAGGCCGGGAAAATGGAGGTGGCCGACAAGGGGGGGGACAAGTTCCACATAACCCCTGACCTCCGCAAGGGAAGCATCACCCTCTTCAAAGGCCCAGACGACCAGCTCATGCATTTCGCGTGGAAGGAGCGGCCTAGCGGGACAGTAGTAGATGTGAGTCCATTCTCTATTTAGTTACTGTATTTCGTCATTTTGGATCATTTTGTCCTTTTTGTTTTCGTCATTTTGTTTCTTTGTTACTTTTGTCGTTTTTTATTTCTTTTAAAAATAGTTTATTTGCTTTTGGTGTTTCGTTTTTTTTCGTTTTTGTGTGTGTGTGTTTTTTTTGGTATTTTGGTGGAAGTGCTTTTTGCTATTTTGCGTGCTTTGCACCCGTGCGAAAGTTCTATAATACGTGTACGATTTTCGTCATGTTTTTTTTCGGATCAATCCGGTTTATGTCCCTTAGGGAATCTTGGTCGCTGTCTTGTCTTCCGCAGCGCGCGTTGCGGCGTGTGTATCGCGCAGGGGCAAGGCAGGGGTTAGCGTAACACTTGGCGGTAACATAATTGCTCCTTTTGGGGGCAGATTTTAACTTCAAAAATTGAAAGAAATATCGCCGTGTTTTTAGTTTGTGACTCCCGCCACTTGTCGAGGAAGCACTCGGAGCGACGCGACTTTTTTTTTGTGTATAATACCTAGTTGGCTCTTTTGCTGTCTTAACTGATAATACCTGTAGCTCTGACCGTAAGAAAGGCGAGAGCTTGAAGGCGCAAAACTACCTCAAAATGCTGCCGAAAAAACTCGGCCTGAGGAGCCCACGCTCCCTCTGTATATACTGCTGTAGTATTCCTTTGTACTTGGTACTTGGTATGCCTCGTACGTACACACTGTTTTTTCCACACGCCATAATGCTGTACGAAACCCTTCCGGGGATTTCTTCAATTTTGGATGGCGGTGTGCCGGCTGTGTTTATTGTGTTTCATCTGTACAGGATATCATTATCTTGCCGGAAGAGGCTGTGTACAAGAAGGTGGACACTGGCCGAGTGGGAGAGCGTGTATTCCTCATGGAGATAGCCGGTAACCGACGGTTCTTCTACTGGATGCAGGACAAGGATTCAGAAAAAGACGAGGCGAGTTTTATATTTGTTTCGGGGTTTTGCCGTGTTTTTTTGTTCTCTGTATATAGCAGTAGTATTACTAGTAGCAGTAGCAATGTTAGCAGTAGCAGTAGCAATGTTAGCAGTAGCAGCAGTATGTAGTAATAGTAGTAGCAGTAGTAGTAGTAGTAGTAGTAGTAGTAGTAGTAGTAGTAGTAGTAGTAGTAGCAGCAGCAGCAGTAGTGGTAGTCGTACTCCTGTCTCGCGTTGGGCGGGGCCGAGCCGGGCGGAGAGGCTGCTCTCTTCGGCCCCGGGACATTTCGACACATGCCATGGCTAAGCATACCGCACAATTTTGTTTTTAATCTTTGATTAGGTTTCACCGGTTGAAATGCTATTCCTGCATTCCTGGTACCTGGTACTGCTGTACAAAACGAAGTAGGAGTGCCGCTCTATTCGCCCTTTAAAAACCAATATTCGTACGAGTACCTATATTATTTTGGGCAGCATTTCCCTTTTTTTTTTGGTACTAATATGTACTGGTCTATGCGAGGGGCCGTAAAAATCTCGTGCTTGAGAGGCAGTGAGGTCAGCAGATCGGACTTTATTTGTCGTAAAGCGGCAGCGCGACGAGTACGCACCCCATGGCTGACATTAGGTGTCGATGTTGGTTCACGATGAAGGCCGTGTGTGCCGCATGTTGGTGCGTGAACTGCGTCACGTGCATGGCGTCACCGATACGCCGGAGAGCTGGAGGGCGGCGCGCGGCTTTCCCGTGCCCTTGTCATACTTTTATGCTTAGTTTGTTTTATATTTTTCCCGGAATTTGCTGGACAAGCCGCGGAGAAGCGCCGAAGCGTGAAGGGCTGTGTATGACTACAGTAGGCCTACCTTCGATAAAATCGTTGAAATGTAGTTGATCCTAAAAAACTTAACCCGAACTCTGACCGCCTGGGAAAGTTCTTGGGAATGGGAAACTTCTTGGAATCGAAATGTAGTGGATAATTTGTGTCACCTATCAACCATTTTGTCGAGGTTGGACCAAATCGTACACACTACTGGACGCGCGCCCGTGTCCACGCCGCAACTTCTTTGGTTGGTGTTGTTGTTGTTGGTGGTGTTGTTTTTGTTGTTGTTGTTGTTGTTGTTGTTGTTGTTGTTGTTGTTGTTGTTGTGTTTGTTGTTGATGATGATGTTGTGTCGGTATTTGTGCTGTTTGCTGATTGACCGCGGCGTGAAATACTTGCCGGTGGCGTAATTTACTTTTTGTCGCTGGTTGGTTCGGTGTCGTTGTTTGCAGGAGAACATGAAGAAGGTGAACGAGCTGACAAACTCCCCCCCGTCCGATGATGCGCCGGCCGCTAGAGGATCGTCCAACAATGACATGATGGAACTCTTATCGAGCATGGTGAGCCGCAGCAGTGTGGTCGATGGTGGCGGTGTTGGTGGTGGCGGCGGCGGCGGCGGCGGTGGTGGTAGTGGTGGTGGTGGTGGGGGTGGTGGTGGTGGTGGGTGTTGGTGTTGGTGGTGGTGGTGGTGGTGGTGGTGGTGTTGGTGGTGGGTGGTGGTGGTGTTGGTGTTGGTGTTTTGGTGTTGGTGTTGGTGGTGAGGGTGGTGGGGGTGGTGGTGGTGGTGGTGGTAGTGGTGGGTGTGGAGGTGGAGGTGGAGGGGGTAGTGGTGGTGGCGATGGAGGGAGTGGTGGTGATGGTGGCTGTGATGGTGGTAGTGATGACGATGGTGATGCTGGTGGTGGAGGGGGAGGGGGTAGTGGTGGTGGAGATGATGGTGGTGGTGGTGGCGACGGATGCGGCGGAGGGAGTGGTGGTGGTGGTGGTGGAGGAGGAGGTGGAGGGGGTAGTGATGGTGGTGATGGAGGGGGTAGTGGTGGTGGCGATGGAGGGGGCGAAGGGAATAGTGGTGGTGGCGATGGTGGTGGTAGTGGTGGTTGTGGCTGTGATGGTGGTAGTGATGATGATGGTGATGCTGGTGGTGCTGCTGGTGGTGATAGTTGCGGTGGTGGTGAAGGTGGAGGGGGTAGTGGTGGTGGAGGTGGCGATGAAGGGGGTGGAGGGAGTAGTGGTGGTGGTGATGGAGGGGGTGGCGATGGTTGTGGCTGTGATGGTGGTAGTGATGATGCTGGTGATGCTGGTGGTGCTGCTGCTGGTGATAATGGCGGTGGTGGTGAAAGTGGAGGGGGTAGTGGTGGTGGAGATGGTGATGAAGGGGGTGGAGGGAGTGGTGGTGGTGGTGGTGGTGATGGAGGGGGTGGCGGTGATTGTGGCTGTGATGGTGATGGTGAGGCTGGTGGTGCTGGTGGTGGTGATAGTGGTGGTGGTGGTGGTGGTGAAGGTGGAGGGAGTAGTGATGGTGGTGATGGAGGGGATGGGGGGAGTAGGGGTGGTGGTGATGGAGGGGCCGACGGTGCTGCTGCTATTTCTCGTGGTGTCGGTGATGGGGATGATGGGGGTGATAGTGACGGTCTTCATTGTGGAGGTGGTGCTGTTATCGGCGGGGGTGGTGGTGATGATGTTGGTGGTGGTGGGGGTGGTGGGGATGATGTTGGTGGTGATGGTGGTGGAGGTGATGATGTTGATGCTGATGTCGATGCCGATGGTGCTGACGCTGTTGCTGATGCTGATGCTGATGCTGATGCTAATGCTAATGCTGATGCGGGGTATGACACGATTACGTCATCCTGTCAGAAGTTCTCGTCAAAAGTAGGCGCTTTGTGCGTGGCTGGCCTTCTATTCGGCAACTGGACGCTGCACCTGTTGCTTCCTTTACGCGGCTGGCTTTCTGTTCATCAACCGAACGCGGCGTCCATTCCCCTCGCGTGTGTAAGCCATTCATGGAGCGAGGCTCGGGCCCGTTAACCCCTATATATAGAAGTGCACCCTCGTCTTGGAGACAAATTACTTGGAATTAGTGTGGTGTACCTTTTTTGCAGCCGTAGCTGGGTTAATGCGGACCCCTCCTGCACGAAATTTTGCAACTCTTGTTTGGGCCAGCATCTACTCTTTTACAGCAGTACAGCAGTACGTACTTATACAGGCTTTGGTGTACAGCAATACGTACTCGTACAGGCTTTGATTTACAGCAGTGCGTACGTACTCGTACAGACTTGCTACGCCCACTCTTTATGTATTGTTAAGACAGCTACTACTTTGTAGCTCTGTGTATTAATGTAGAAGTACGAGTTCGTATTCACGTTTTGTTTTGCACTTACCAGGTATGCACTGCATTTTTTGTGTCGCCAGATATCGGGAGTTGCAACCAATTCCAGAGGCGTGATATGTACAATAATATATAATATAGATAATAGAGGTGACACATTTTCGTTGCATTTCTGTATCAGGTACCAGGTACCTGGTGTGAAGTTGTGTTTTTACTCCCGTCTTGATGTATGAAGACACAATCATGTTATGTGACTATTATGCTGAAACCGTCGTTCGTTGCCGAAACGGAACTATCAAAACAGGGAGGGGGCGCGGGGACTGCTGGGTTGGGAGCGCCAGCGGCCGCGGGATCAGGTCTGGTGTCAAACGAACAGGGGCTCAACATTCAAAACTTGCAGAGCATCCTCCAAAACATGGGCTTCTCTCCGCAGGAGCAGGTGGGGATTGTTGTAAATATGTCTATACTTTCGGGTGCTTGAGTACGAAACCTGGTTGTTCTGGTCAAACTCGAGTAGATACCCGGGTAGCCCCAGAGGATATACAGTACAGGACACCTATTACACTATGAACACAATGAATATTAGCTAAGTTGGCTGAGATTGACAGGAAGACGAGAAATTCGGGAGTCGTTGTGGTGTACCAGGGTACCAGGTACCAGGTACTGGAGGTGATGTCGGACGCACCGGCTCTCACAGAAGAAAAACAGCCTGGACCAGTTTTCCTGTTGCTTGTTAGTATCATAGGCGTCTTGTCCTGTACTCGGGTGTCCCAGAGGATTTACCCGGGTGTCCTCAGAGGATGTATACGCTATTAGAGACGCACACGGAGTTGTTCGTGGGTCTGCAAGCTGCGCACGTCCGTTTTTTTTTTTTTTTTAAATCCTCCGGCGGATAGGTAAAAATAAAGCTTAAGCCCGTTTAACGCGAAATAACCAAGGCTTATCACGGTACTCGATAATCGAGACGGGACGGGACGGTACTGTTTTTACTTTTTTGGCGGGAAAAAAAATGAAGACGGGACGGGACGGGACGGTAAAATGACGACCAAACAGGTTTTTGAGACGGGACGGGACGGGACGGTTGGTGTACAATTTCTCAACGGGACGGGACGGTAATTTCAACGGGGTAGATTTTCACGACGGGACGGGACGGTAAAATTCAACGGATTTTTTTTCCACGACGGGACGGGACGGTAAATATAATTTTTCACGACGGGACGGGACGGTAAATANTAGCAATGTTAGCAGTAGCAGTAGCAGCAGTATGTAGTAATAGTAGTAGCAGTAGTAGTAGTAGTAGTAGTAGTAGTAGTAGTAGTAGTAGTAGCATTGGTAGTAGTAGTAGTAGTAGTAGTAGTAGTAGTAGCAGTAGTAGTAGTAGTAGTAGTAGTAGTAGTAGTAGTAGCAGTAGTAGTAGTAGCAGCAGCAGCAGTAGTGGTAGTCGTACTCCTGTCTCGCGTTGGGCGGGGCCGAGCCGGGCGGAGAGGCTGCTCTCTTCGGCCCCGGGACATTTCGACACATGCCATGGCTAAGCATACCGCACAATTTTGTTTTTAATCTTTGATTAGGTTTCACCGGTTGAAATGCTATTCCTGCATTCCTGGTACCTGGTACTGCTGTACAAAACGAAGTAGGAGTGCCGCTCTATTCGCCCTTTAAAAACCAATATTCGTACGAGTACCTATATTATTTTGGGCAGCATTTTCCTTTTTTTTTTGGTACTAATATGTACTGGTCTATGCGAGGGGCCGTAAAAATCTCGTGCTTGAGAGGCAGTGAGGTCAGCAGATCGGACTTTATTTGTCGTAAAGCGGCAGCGCGACGAGTACGCACCCCATGGCTGACATTAGGTGTCGATGTTGGTTCACGATGAAGGCCGTGTGTGCCGCATGTTGGTGCGTGAACTGCGCCACGTGCATGGCGTCACCGATACGCCGGAGAATTGGAGGGCGGCGCGCGGCTTTCCCGTGCCCTTGTCATACTTTATGCTTAGTTTGTTTTATATTTTTCCCGGAATTTGCTGGACAAGCCGCGGAGAAGCGCCGAAGCGTGAAGGGCTGTGTATGACTACAGTAGGCCTACCTTCGATACAATCGTTGAAATGTAGTTGATCCTAAAAAACTTAACCCGAACTCTGACCGCCTGGGAAATTTCTTGGGAATGGGAAACTTCTTGGAATCGAAATGTAATGGAGAATTTTTGTCACCTATCAACCATCTTGTCGAGGTTGGACCAAATCGTACACACTACTGGACGCGCGCCCGTGTCCACGCCGCAACTTCTTTGGTTGGTGTTGTTGTTGTTGGTGGTGTTGTTTTTGTTGTTGTTGTTGTTGTTGTTGTTGTTGTTGTTGTTGTTGTTGTTGTTTTTGTTTTTGTTGATGATGATGTTGTGTCGGTATTTGTGCTGTTTGCTGATTGACCGCGGCGTGAAATACTTGCCGGTGGCGTAATTTACTTTTTGTCGCTGGTTGGTTCGGTGTCGTTGTTTGCAGGAGAACATGAAGAAGGTGAACGAGCTGACAAACTCCCCCCCGTCCGATGATGCGCCGGCCGCTAGAGGATCGTCCAACAATGACATGATGGAACTCTTATCGAGCATGGTGAGCCGCAGCAGTGTGGTCGATGGTGGCGGTGTTGGTGGTGGCGGCGGCGGCGGCGGCGGCGGCGGCGGCCGGCCGGCCTAGCCGCATTTAACAGTAAATCGAGGCCTTTGGTGGTCAGGTAGTGGTGGTTGGTGGTCGGACAGATTGGTTGGTGTTGGTGGCTCGGTGAGTTGGTGGTTGGTTGGTGTCGTTGGTTGGTGGTTGGTGAGGCGTGTGGAGCTACATCGGTATCGTCGGGGGGTTCTTTTGGTGTAATGGGGGTCGGCTGCTGGTGGCGTGCGTGGGTGTGGAGGTGGAGGTGGAGGGGGTAGTGGTGGTGGCGATGGAGGGAGTGGTGGTGATGGTGGCTGTGATGGTGGTAGTGATGACGATGGTGATGCTGGTGGTGGAGGGGGAGGGGGTAGTGGTGGTGGAGATGATGGTGGTGGTGGTGGCGACGGATGCGGCGGAGGGAGTGGTGGTGGTGGTGGTGGAGGAGGAGGTGGAGGGGGTAGTGATGGTGATGATGGAGGGGGTAGTGGTGGTGGCGATGGAGGGGGCGAAGGGAATAGTGGTGGTGGCGATGGTGGTGGTAGTGGTGGTTGTGGCTGTGATGGTGGTAGTGATGATGATGGTGATGCTGGTGGTGCTGCTGGTGGTGATAGTGGCGGTGGTGGTGAAGGTGGAGGGGGTAGTGGTGGTGGAGGTGGCGATGAAGGGGGTGGAGGGAGTAGTGGTGGTGGTGATGGAGGGGGTGGCGATGGTTGTGGCTGTGATGGTGGTAGTGATGATGCTGGTGATGCTGGTGGTGCTGCTGCTGGTGATAATGGCGGTGGTGGTGAAAGTGGAGGGGGTAGTGGTGGTGGAGATGGTGATGAAGGGGGTGGAGGGAGTGGTGGTGGTGGTGGTGGTGATGGAGGGGGTGGCGGTGATTGTGGCTGTGATGGTGATGGTGAGGCTGGTGGTGCTGGTGGTGGTGATAGTGGTGGTGGTGGTGGTGGTGAAGGTGGAGGGAGTAGTGATGGTGGTGATGGAGGGGATGGGGGGAGTAGGGGTGGTGGTGATGGAGGGGCCGACGGTGCTGCTGCTATTTCTCGTGGTGTCGGTGATGGTGATGATGGGGGTGATAGTGACGGTCTTCATTGTGGAGGTGGTGCTGTTATCGGCGGGGGTGGTGGTGATGATGTTGGTGGTGGTGGGGGTGGTGGGGATGATGTTGGTGGTGATGGTGGTGGAGGTGATGATGTTGATGCTGATGTCGATGCCGATGGTGCTGACGCTGATGCTGATGCTGATGCTGATGCTGATGCTAATGCTAATGCTGATGCGGGGTATGACACGATTACGTCATCCTGTCAGAAGTTCTCGTCAAAAGTAGGCGCTTTGTGCGTGGCTGGCCTTCTATTCGGCAACTGGACGCTGCACCTGTTGCTTCCTTTACGCGGCTGGCTTTCTGTTCATCAACCGAACGCGGCGTCCATTCCCCTCGCGTGTGTAAGCCATTCATGGAGCGAGGCTCGGGCCCGTTAACCCCTATATATAGAAGTGCACCCTCGTCTTGGAGACAAATTACTTGGAATTAGTGTGGTGTACCTTTTTTGCAGCCGTAGCTGGGTTAATGCGGACCCCTCCTGCACGAAATTTTGCAACTCTTGTTTGGGCCAGCATCTACTCTTTTACAGCAGTACAGCAGTACGTACTTATACAGGCTTTGGTGTACAGCAATACGTACTCGTACAGGCTTTGATTTACAGCAGTGCGTACGTACTCGTACAGACTTGCTACGCCCACTCTTTATGTGTTGTTAAGACAGCTACTACTTTGTAGCTCTGTGTATTAATGTAGAAGTACGAGTTCGTATTCACGTTTTGTTTTGCACTTACCAGGTATGCACTGCATTTTTGTGTCGCCAGATATCGGGAGTTGCAACCAATTCCAGAGGCGTGATATGTACAATAATATATAATATAGATAATAGAGGTGACACATTTTCGTTGCATTTCTGTATCAGGTACCAGGTACCTGGTGTGAAGTTGTGTTTTTACTCCCGTCTTGATGTATGAAGACACAATCATGTTATGTGACTATTATGCTGAAACCGTCGTTCGTTGCCGAAACGGAACTATCAAAACAGGGAGGGGGCGCGGGGACTGCTGGGTTGGGAGCGCCAGCGGCCGCGGGATCAGGTCTGGTGTCAAACGAACAGGGGCTCAACATTCAAAACTTGCAGAGCATCCTCCAAAACATGGGCTTCTCTCCGCAGGAGCAGGTGGGGATTGTTGTAAATATGTCTATACTTTCGGGTGCTTGAGTACGAAACCTGGTTGTTCTGGTCAAACTCGAGTAGATACCCGGGTAGCCCCAGAGGATATACAGTACAGGACACCTATTACACTATGAACACAATGAATATTAGCTAAGTTGGCTGAGATTGACAGGAAGACGAGAAATTCGGGAGTCGTTGTGGTGTACCAGGGTACCAGGTACCAGGTACTGGAGGTGATGTCGGACGCACCGGCTCTCACAGAAGAAAAACAGCCTGGACCAGTTTTCCTGTTGCTTGTTAGTATCATAGGCGTCTTGTCCTGTACTCGGGTGTCCCAGAGGATTTACCCGGGTGTCCTCAGAGGATGTATACGCTATTAGAGACGCACACGGAGTTGTTCGTGGGTCTGCAAGCTGCGCACGTCCGTTTTTTTTTTTTTTTTTTTAACTCTCCGGCGCGCATAGGTTAAAAATAAAGGCTTTAAGCCCGTTTTAACGCGCAAATAACACCCGTAAGCCGTTGTTGGCAACACAACAAGAGCTCCCACAATCCCAACCAAGACCTCCCGCCGCCCTTCTAACGTGCTACCTTCTTCTTGTCCTCTTTTGTCACCGCTCATGCAACATGGCGCGCCACGGAAAAAATCTCGCTCAAACAGGCGTTCGCCACCGGGGATGCAACCGCCGCCACCCCGTCAACCGGCACAAGTAGCGCCGCAGCAGCTACCGCCGCCACCCCTGCCGCCACTGCCACCACCCCCGCCGACACCACTGCTACACCAGCGCCAGCTACACCAGCGGCTGCGGACCCGGCGCCGGCAGGAGCTTTAGAATCGGCAACACCAGCAGCGGCCGCGCCTTCGACGCCGACGCCTGCGGCAGCTGGGTAACTCCGGGTGGGGGGCTCAGGTGAGACCATCCCCTCCGGGGCGGAAGGGGGGGCGGCGGCAGCAGCAGCTCAGGCCGGCGGGGAGCAAGCAGAGAGGCGGGCAGGGAGCGAGCGGCTGAGGGGGAGGTGGAGGGTGGCGATGGGAAGGAAGACCCCGCCGAGTAGAATCGTAAGCGATGCTGTTACATACGTTACGTTTACGCGAGCTATACTTACTGCGTTGGTCATGTTGCTTACTACGTACGGCACGGTAGACGAGCGCAAGAAAAGAGACTCGGGGGGTTTCCTGCGAGGTTACCTCGACCCAGCACCATCGGGGGGTTGGGATGAGGGAGCGGAGAGGGGGGGGGGGGCATGTGCCTTGGGAGGGGACGGGGAGGCAAGTTGGAGGGGCAGAGGGGGGCGGGCTACGGGGTGGGGGTGGGGTGGGGGACTGCTTTCTCATCACCATTGCCTTCATTTCTTGCTTTGCACCAGATCGGCTGTCTGCATTCCATGTTGTTATTAGTACGGTAGCATTTGGGGAAGAGGCCAGAGTCGGTCGAGACAGGAACGGCGACTTTTTTTTTTCTTTAGGGCGGGTTTCGTATTTTGGACGTTTTGCGTTTTTGTTTTCGTCCCGCCGGCTATATATAATGATATGACACGTCGATTGTTTTTTTTTTGTCTGAAACGGAAACCGCCGTAATATTATTGAAAATAGCGGTGGCGGAGAAGGGACAGCCACTGCCTCGCCACGGTACCGTACCTCGCCGTACCGCACGGTGCCACCCAGAAGATGAGCAGGCGGGGTAAAAACCCTGCCACGCCACCTGAAAGCGCGCATACTTCCTGCCCATATGCTGGGATGGGTACGTAGTGCTTAGCTGCGATGGGGAAGGGAAGGGGAGCGGTGAAAGTCAGACTAATATATTGCGGGCGTCATGCTTAAATCTTGTCTGATTTCGTGTTCGTGCCCCGTGGGGGTAGGAGGCTTTGGGGCGTGTTGCTGAGGGGAACCGGCTGGGATGCGAGGAGCGGCATTTGGATGCGATTGCGATTCGATTCAGCTCGATTCGTCCAGCAGAACTTGTGTACCGTCTTCTTTTCGGTGGAGGTCCGATGGAGGACCGACCGGCCGAAGCGCCGTCAGCAGCTGCACATGCATGTGCATGAGGCCTGTAGAGGAGGTGGGGGTCTTTGAGGGAAGGGGGCATGGCGAGTGCGGAGCTGCGCGTAAAAATCAAAGGTGTTCGCGTTGTCGTATTAGTGATCGGCATGGCACGACAACATACGTATACCAGCCCCGAGGTACTCGTTTAGAGCGTTTTTTTTTTCTTCGTCTTCTTATCTGGCTGACCTTGCATTGTTTCGCAAGTAAACACGATAAGTTGGCTTTCTCTGCCAAAGCCTTCTTGGGTGAATGATGTGCCTTTGATTTGCGGTAAAAATAATTTTATTTTCTCGAAGATAGTTTTAGACAACTGTGCGAAGCGCTCACGCCTTGCGGGGGAAAAACTTGATTTCTCTGGGCGACCTGGGCGCTGCGATAGAAAACACCCCCCCCCTATTGCCATCACCACCGTGTCTGGTGTGTGTTGTATGATGTGCTTGAGGTGTACGAGCGAGGGGTGGAGGATGCGAGCTAATCTGGTAACACTTTTTCAACGGGGTTCACAAGATTGCCAAAGGCGGTCGGCGGTCGGTCGTCTCGTCCGATGGAATGGATGTAACGGTCAAAACAATGGGATGAAACGGTCAAAATGATGAGATGCAACGGTCAAAATGATAGGATGCAACGGTCAAAATGACGGGGTGTAACGGTCAAAATGATGGCATGTACCGGTCAAAATGATGGCGTGCAACGGCCAAAAGGATGGGACGTAACGGTAAAAGTGACGGGCATGTACCGAACATCGATGCAACCGTCCATAACATGATATAAGATGGATTGCTGATGCAGATGCAAGCTATGAAATACGAGTACGAGGGTGGTCGCTCGAGGGTGGTCGCTCGAGGGGCTCGACACCTCTCACCCAAAAACAGATTTTGGAGGGAACTAAAAGTTCTATCATATGTACCTGATGACCAATCCTACAGTCTGAGCATCACATGAAAAATATTGCAACACAAAATAGTGGAATTCCGACGATTTTGGATGATATATAACCCATTCAGAACTGTTTTTTTTCCCCCACACTAATTCCTTGTAGTTCGTCCCCAAAACGTGGGACCGGTTCTTAACCCTTATAGGACTGGAGTCCCGTGTTGGGGACAAATTACTTAGAATTAGAGTGGTTTGTCCCCAAAACGGGACTGCAGTTCTAAAAGGGTTAAGGGGTTTCAGAACTGATTTTTTTCCCCACACTAATTCCTTGTAGTTCGTCCCCAAAACGTGGGACCGGTTTTTAAGGGGTTAAGGAGGCTTTAATAGGTCATTCAGAAAACGTTTCAGCCTAAAAAAGGTATACCTCTACCTCTATCGTCGCACGCGTGAGCCATTAGTACTACTAGTAAGTCATTTGTACTATTAGTAAGTCATTAGGGCTATTAGTAAGTCGTTAGTACTATTAGCAAGTCATTACGAGTACTATTAGTAAGTCATTGGTACTGATAGTAAGTCATTGGTACTCATAGTAAGTCACTCAAAGCTGACTAAATATTTCCCGAAGCTCCTAAGTTGAAGAGCTCTATACCCCACCTTAGCCCTTGATAGTACTGCACACTGATGTATGATAACAAAACCAAAAACATACATACACATATATACTATACAATGCAAGTATATAACTATATGACTCTAATTCCAAATAACCCCCCCCCCCCCGGTCAATGTGCTCCGTCTCGAAAGGGGTGCGTGGTCAATGGTCAAATGACTGAGGCAAGCAACACATGAGTACGCCCCCCCCCCGCCCCCCAAATCGGGAGTGCAGTGGCAAAAAAAGGGGTTGAAGATGATTCACAGAGGAGATGAAAAGTGCAACACACGATAAACAGCACCATGGCTAAAAGCTATGTAGTGCGACGTATATCTCGATCAATAGCGAGTAAAACGCAAATTTAATCCTAGCGTTCGGCCAAACCGTACTTCGTGTCGCCCCCCCTGTGGTTAGTACGTAGTCAGTAGCCTTTGCCAGTGCTCTTGACCATCAAATCGTACCAGACAAAGTACCAAATATATTACGGTTTTGTGGTGGCCCGCACATTTTTTTTCGGATTGTCCCAAACGCGCGGCGACGAAGCCGCGCACGGGTGGAGGCTTAGCCTGGACCAGGGTTAGGGTTGGGGTCGACGGCTTCTCGTGGTTTGATAACAGCAAAAAAAACACCCAAAAACACGTAAAACCAGCAAGAAATCATAACATATTTGGTACTTAATCTGGTACGATTTGTGGGTCAAGAGCGGTGAAGGCGCGGCCTCATGGTAGCACTTGTCTGCTACTGCTACTAATACTATCACTATTACATATCCGTCTAAAACATGGGAAAACACATGCAACCGTCCAGAACATGGGACAATCTGTCGGTCGTTCACGCCAAGCCTGGTGTACTTGACCTTCTCACAAGCTCTCGCCTACCGCACGGACACAACGTTGCCATTCTTCCACAGCGGGAATTTTTCGGGTTGACACCATTGTCCTGCAGTCACGACTATCCGGGTGGCTCGCTTCACGACTATCCGGGTGGCTCGCTTCACGACTATCCGGATGGCTCGCTTGCCTGACGTCCAGCCCCCCCCCCGCTCCCCCCCTTCCTCCCGCATGCAAAAAAGCAAAGCGGTTTAATCGGCAATCGGTTTGAATCTTCGCCCGGCGGTACCTTGTCCTCCTATCTCCAGCGGTGCGCGCAAACCAGGCGGACTTGATGCGACAAAATATGCCCTCGACAACGCCGCTCATGCAGGAGGGAAAGGGGGGTGGTGGCGCCATCTTGTTTTTTTTTTGTGTGTAGCTAACGGCTTTTCAAGGACTGTCTCTTGGAACGGTCTTGTGTACCGCCTGCGACCGCTACGACGTACTGCTGTGCATGGCTCTGCCGGTCACCCTTCTCCCGCTCGCTCGCTCGCCCGCTGGCCATTGCCGCCTCGGCACGATATACAGCAGTACCTGATTGTGTTTTTGCTATACTTTGCGTTCGTGTGTGCACTGTTTGGCGCCTCGAACATTTTCGAGCTTCGGTGTTTTATATATTTTTTGGCCGTCGTCTCTACAATCAACGCCGAACTTTCCTTTTCAAAGGTTCGGCTTGACAAACGCCGATCTCTTCCCCCGGGAGATCGGATATCGGGACAATCGCGACACCCAAAAACGGCAATTCGATCTCGATCTCCCAACACTGTATGCTTCTACTGGCAGGTGTGGCAGGCGGGGGGGGTGGGCTGACGGCGGCGGATCTGCAGCGAGCGATGACGAGCATGTCGGGCATGAGACCACCACCACAGCAGAAGCAGCAAACTGTCAGTATTTTTGTATTGGTTTTATTGTAAGTAAGCGGACGGTCAGTCAGGAGGTCAAATCGCCGCCTCCTACGAATTCATAGGGTACGCCGTGGAAGGTACTGTAACACTCAGGACAGATCATCTACAGATAGATCATCATGTAGATCTTTCATGGCATATATACTGTATGTAGTCCTGATCTGTATGATCTGTATGATCTGTATGATCTGTATGATCTGTATGATCGGTATGATCTGTATGATCTGTATGATCTGTATGATCTGTATGATCTGTATGATACGTGTGTTTATCTCTGTATGATCTGTATGATCTGTATGATCTGTATATACTGTATGATCTGTTGACTGTATGATCTGTATGATCTGTATGATCTAGCTCATGTTGCCGGGTG
Organism: Saccharina japonica; assembly: GCA_008828725.1. Classification (NCBI taxonomy): domain Eukaryota; class Phaeophyceae; order Laminariales; family Laminariaceae; genus Saccharina; species Saccharina japonica. Next base: position 350,658 of record MEHQ01000080.1, read on the forward strand.
GGGGCCGTAGTACAACCTGCACGATCTAAGAGAGCCTATGCTGCCTGGGTTGGATTAGACCTGATCCTATGAGAAAATCTCAACAGAGTACCAACGAAGGTTCTTGGAGATTCACCTCTATAATCTACGAGCTGATACTATCTATCTGTACGTCGAAGCATTATCTATCTATCTATCTATCTTCTATCTATCATATCTATCTATCTATCTATCTATCTATCTATCTATCTATCTATCTATCTATCTACCTATCTATCTATCTATCTCTCTCTCTATATACTGCAGATGTATAACCAGTACAGTAGAAGCAAAATGACCACGTGTAAATCGGAGATTGTTATTGTGATGATGCTAGTCTTCGGCTTACACACCAGCTCTATATAGGAGCCCTACAGTTTCGCCGGCTGTGTCAGTTAGCAACTCGGTTCGCTCGTAAAAAATAAAAACCCTTCTTCCTCCCTCCTCGTTCCCGCCCCCGTTTCTCCTGCCGACCCCCCGCCCTTGGCCGTATCTCTTTCGGAATTGAACTCCTACCCAAATCCATCTATAAACAATTAATGCAGCCGACATCCCTTACCACCGTGATGGACGTCGACGCTATCGAGGCATCCGGCATTCTTGATGACCCGGAGGTCCAGCGAGTGCTTCTGCCGCTCTTAGCCGAAGGGCAGCAGACAGAGGAGGACTTACGAGACACCGTGAGTGTTCGCACTGCAGTGGGCGTTGCAATCTGAACATTGTCATGGGTTGAAGGTTTTGAAGATTGAGATTGAAAAACACATTTGTGTGTGTGTGTTTTCTTTTTAGTGTAAGAGTTGTATTTCATATTCCCGTGGCGATATTGTCCTGTTTTGTTTTGCTCGAACGTTGTTGTGTGATTGTGGGTTATGTCTGTTTTTGCGGGGTATCGTATGTTGCGGGAACACCTAGGAAAGCGTTTGTGTTTCGGGCCGCGAGGGGCTGGTAGTCGGACCCTGGGTGGAAGGAGAGCAAGACAGAGGGATATGGAGAAAGGGAGAGAGAGAGGGAGAGAGGGCGTAATAGAAGGAGAGAGAGAGAGAGAGATAGAGAGAGAGAGAGAAAGAGCAGTGGCCGCCCTGTTTTGGTCACCATTTATTTTGCCCCCTCCGTATTGTCCAACTGTTTCCGCCCTTGCCTCTGTTCTTCCGTGTTCGTCTCGTGATATCATGGAACATCACGGATCCTTATGGAACCACTTGGATGGACCAGATGCGTAGCCCGCATCTGCAGCAGGCGCTGTCTTCCCTTCAGGAGGCCCTTCAGGTGATTACTATTTACCGCTGCCAACGCGCGTTCAAACATCTTGGGTTTACGAGCATCATTTTTTTTTGTCATGCTTTTGTTTTGGTTCACGCATTTGTTTTTTGTTCAAGCATTTGTTTTACATGATGCGCCCGCCTTAATGTTCTTTATTTTTCATATACACTTTTCGTTTGCAATACTGCAGTGTGCTTATTTTTTGTTCAAGTACTACGATAAGTCCAACGGCTCTTCTATCTTTGAGTCTGTTCGTTGCAACTGCACACACACACTTTGTGGACAGTTGTCTTGCTACCTGGTACGTATCGGTACGAGTGCATGTCATCAGACTTGGGGTAGTTTTTTTGTCACATAGCTTTATTTGCAGTAGTGAAAACGTGAACTGCCAGTACGAATTAGCATGGAGTTAGCGCTGCTCCAGTATGACACGTTTGGAAACGTTCAGCGTGCCCCTACTTGACACCTGCTACATACAGCAGTACAGTACAGCCCTTCTGGAATACGAGGTATCATACATATAGGAAGAGTCACTTCTGGAATACGATGTATCACACATGGGAAGAGTCATCACTTCGTAGAAAATCAGACTTTTATCACCGACCCGGTGCTGCGCTCTCACCCTGCAGGCCTCAAATCGGAGGGCCTCGGTCCAAGGGGGGCCACGGTGGCAGGCCGAACTGAAAATGATTCACAACAATAGGCCTCTCTTTTTTTCCAGTGCAGTACCCGACGAACTGTACCCAATGCTCGGGGACAAACTACTTACAGTTAGTGAGGGATACTTTATACAGTGGTTGGTATATGCTTCGTAGGTTATATGATAAATCGGTTATAAAACTGGGAGTTGATAAAAGCTGGCGCTACGTGAGCTCAAAACATGAGAAATACATTTTCTAGTACATAAACTGGTGTGTACTGAAATTAATGTGGGACACGCCCTGCCTCACCAAAACAAGAGCTCTTACAGTAAGTGATGTCGCGCGCGGCATACAAAATACGGGTAAGCCGAACATTTCTGCACGTGCCGGCAATTTTACACCGCCTCCATATTGTACGAGTGCATATACCCCTGGCCCTAGCCGTAGAGCTATCGCTCATACTCCTGGGCGGCTGAGGTGCGTGCGTCATGTCGGCAAGGCGGATGCGACGGTTTGCGAAACGCCTATTTATACTTCTTACTTTCGGGCTGGCTCTTACAGAAGGCGAGGAGGCGTGCTGATAGTGGGCTCATGAAGATTATCACCCCCTCCCCCCCGTCCCTGTGTGTGCATGCATCCCGGTGTGTGCTTAACGTCTGCGTGCGTGTATGTATGTATTGTATGTGCTCAGACCGAAAACTTCAACGGCATCATGTCTAGCTCGGGGTTGGATCCCGCCAATCCTGGGAGTGCGGAGGCGATGGCTAAGGGTGATCCGGTCAGCGCATACCTGCAGGTGATGACGGTGGCGCGATTTGGATGTTGTTGTACCGATTGAAATACCGAATGCACTACGCACGTACGGACGGAATGTGGCGACGGATCAGATAGGATCATAGGCTGGGCTGGCCCCATCGAGATGAGACGCCAGTTCTCTCATAACAGCATAAAAAAACAAGAACCGTACGTACGTAAGAACATACTGTTAGATATGGGAATGAAAGCCTGCTTTGACCCAAAAACGTAGCAGGCTATTCCAAACCACCACTCTCAAGATTTTTAAAACAGGACAGAATCAAAGTGATCAAAGTAGCATTAAAAAATCCTCAATTTACTAATTTTTACACTACGTCAACGTTAACAACTTATATGCGGGTATTCTCAGAAGTGGAGACGAGTTGGACGCTGACACTCGGCGTAATACCTCTGGCTGGCACGTGTAGACGAAGGGGATTGTGTCACCTTTGGCTATACTGCTGTGAGTATGACACACAAACAACAGCACTGCTGTCGGCAGCGAAAGCAACAAAAGTGCCATCAACCACGACATCAACGACAGAGGTAGTCCCAGTGACACTTTTTGGCTGAAAACGTTTCTGAATGGAGGGGCTCCTTAACCCACACTCGCCGGAGTTCCACTTTTGTGTTGCTCTGTTTTTCGTTGAATCGTTACTGTAAAGCATGGGATTGTGCATCGGGTAGCCCTTTTGTTTTCCTCCCAAATCAGTGTGCAGGCTACTGCAGGTATAGAGCTCCTCAAGTGACCACCCTCATAAGGCAAAACCTTATCATGGTAGGGGCACCTCTCTCATAGCATGCGTCGCACCGTCAACAACAACAAACGCCGATAACCATTCTACCAGGCATCATCGATTTCAACAACAGCATCACTATCACTACAAGCACCCTCCGGAGTGTACCCCCCACAGGATTGACGAACGCAAAACTGGCCAAACATGCATACATGCGCCAACCATACCATGTGATCCGCCCCAGACTGGTTAAGCATCCGATGCCCACGCCGTTTTTTGTAGATAGGTGCTGAAACCTGGCACACGTGTTCTATGAATCCCTTCCAACCCTTTACCGGATGCTCCCCCCCCCCCCCCCCCCCCAAATAGTTTTTGTTTGGAGTTTTTTGGGATTTTTTCTGCGCGGGGGGTCTTAGAGATCTAAATTTCCGGCACGAAAAAAAAAAAAAAAAAAAAAAAAAAAAAAAAAAAAAAAACTAAAAAAAAAAAAAAAAAAAAAAAAAAAAAAACAAAAAAAAAATAAAAAAAAAAAAAGAAAAAAAACAAAAAAAAACTTCCTTCGTCAACGGCTTGGCTTGATAGGGGCTCATAACACACGTGTGCCAAACTTCTGGGTCTATTACCCATAATACGGCGTGGGCTTTTTGACTTTTGTGTGATAAACGTGCAAAAAATAGGCGCTGCCTCGTAATTACTTAGTTTCGGTATATGATCAACTTTTGGCGTTAAATATGACTTATTACTCGTCATACATGCACAGTTCTTCCAATACCTGCTCGATTTTTTTTCACAGACACGCCTTGGAGTATCCGGAATCGGTTCGGTAACAAAAATGAAAACAAAGTGGTTTCTTGATACCGAAACGCCTGACTATATTGTCCTTTTTCGAAGCACTGTGGTTGGTCTGGACACAATTTCGCCGCTATGATAGCGCCAGCCCTGAGCCCTTAACAAAAAAAAACTGGCCTGTGCCAACCTCTTCCGCTGTTCAGTACGGTCAGTATGATACCTACTATCTGACACTCGAGGAGATATTACGATCGGCATTCGTGGCTGACGAAACGTGCGTTGGTACGCTTGACCCAGCTCGTGTTACGTTCCTATTGTGTCCTTGCGCCAATCCAATGATAACAATGCTATTCATGATTGTGATCATCCTATTTTGTGCCCACGACCAGGCTACGATCCACGCTGCGGAATCTAGACCGCAAAAACCGAGCGGGGAATCAGCAGCCCAGGAGAAGAAAGGAGGCGGGAGCGGAGAAGGGGATGAATCAGCAGCCGAGGAGACGAAGGGAGGCGGGGGCGGGGAGGGGAGTGGGGACGGGGACGAAAACAATGAGGGGAGTGGGGCTGGTGAAGACCGGGCAACCGCAGGGGCATGAATGCACCACATTCAGCACCACCACCACCACCACCACCAACACCAACACCACCACCAACACCACCACCACCACCGCTGCCGTCCGATCGCCATCACCACTTTTGTGGTTCCACAGGAACAATCAACAGTGATCATAGCATTAGTGCCGTTGTTTCTGGTGCTGCTGTTGTAGTGTTGTGATGGATATCGGAAGATAAAGCGTTCGATACGGAATGATACCGAGAAACGAGAAATCAAATCGATACGATTTCAATCGTTGATATCGTACGTCGCAGGATTTTTCGTTCAGTATGAGCCTGCAGTACGGGGATGCCGGGGGGTTGGTGGACACGCGCATCCGATACGATATACATCGACAGTTCGATATTGAGGTATATCGAAACTACGATGCGATATCCATCACTAAATACCTGGTAGAAACGTTTGTGCCGTAGTAGTTCGTGGACGGTTTGTCGTGAGTTTCACCGACGGTGGTGAGGGTTACAGGATTAGCGAGCGGTGTAGTTTATTTACATTTTTATTTTATTTTTCGACATCCCCTGCCCCCCCTTGGGTTTCTGAGGAGACTGCTGTGGTCACTGTGCCGTACACATTTGTATCGAACGAGCATTAACATGTCTAGCATGGTGATCTGTGCTGGTCGAGCAAAAACTGACAGCGCACTAGGGAGAAATCTCTCTCTGTGCGACTCTGAGAGCCAAGTGGTTGATTGCAACACCAGGCATCATGTTCTACTACTGTAAGGCAACACCAGGCAACATACATGAAACCGTAAAAGGCAAGAACACGGCATGCAGCAGTCATAATTCACCCCTCCCTATTTCTATCCCGTATACATATACAACAAGCAGTATGATCTGAAAATGCAGCAACATATGCATGCGCAGCAAACATGGGCGGTGGCTCCTAGAAGCACCCCGCGTTGCTCGAGAGCGCAGCGCACTCACTCGTAGGGTACAAGCTTTCGTGGACCTCGATTGCCCCAAAAACTAAATCACTACTGTACGAAGTGCCAGGTATTCTCGTATACAACGTACTACTACTGCACATATATCTAGTCGTCGCCCTATCCGTATATGCGTACGACAGCAAAAACCCAAACTAGCCCCACAAATCCGAAACACCCGAATCTACTTCAAACCCGTCGACCTATTTATATGAACAAGCATGTATATATGCCGGCACCTTGTGGCGCTTGTAAAAAAAAAAACGAACAAAGGTACATCACCCTCCAGAAAAAAAAAAAAGCCACGCATACCTGTAGTCTGTAGTGCCAGTCATATCGTTGGTGTCTTGGAAGACTGAGCCGTTCAGCTGCATAGCAAGGATGTTTGCTCCCGCATGTGCTGGTTTCATGCATGCAGTACAGCAATAGCGCCCCCCCCCCCCCTATAAATATATGATATATTTATAGGTTGGGTTGGCGTCGGTTGGCAACGACGCTGTAAAACACGCCACTCGCTGCGTGAGCTAGACAACCAGGGTGCCGTTTTTTTTTGTTATTTTTTTTTTGGCGGTCACCAAAGCTGGCGGTCGAGTAGATCATTTGTGCGGGGTGGAGAACCTTTGTTCCGCACAAGGGGAATGGTCGTATCACGTAGTGTTAATATGGTAAGGCGTCCGCGAGGCAGTTACATAGTAAAACCCATTGCTGTCTCCGGAAGTGGCCACACCAGAAATTAAATTAACTCATTGAAGCTGTCGTCCATATGCAAGTCCGCCTCAGAGGCGGTTCTTAACAGGATGCAGCTCACCCTCCATGCGACTCGCCCAATACCTCATGGCGTTTCGCGCTTGGTGCAAGCAATGTCGCCTGGTTGGTTGAAAACCAACGCGCTCCGTCCGGCATTGTAGGGATGCGAGGGTCTATGGTCATATGACTACGGCCGTGACAACATGAGTACCCCCCCCCCCCCCCCCCCCCCGCGTCGTCTCGAAAGGGACGCGTGGTCAATGGTCAAAGGACTAAGGCAAGCAACAAAATGAGTACTCCCCCCCTCCCCACGCCCCACTCGACCGACGACACGTTTCACGCCCGACCAGAGCATGTCCGGGCGAGCCGCCGCTGCTGTTGTTTTGTTGACGACAGCAGCCTCTATGCGTCAATCCTGACCGTAGAAAAAAACTCAAAATCCGTGAACTTTTTCGAGCGTATATATTTCTAGTTGCCGCCCTATCCGTGTAGTACATCATGTCTAAACCCTAACAAACCCTAAAACTCGAACATACTGCCGTCTTCCAGTCGTCGCTCAATCCGTACGCATACGCACGTATGGTACACATACTAGCGGTACCATGCGGCACCTGTAAAACACACACAGAGCCGTAAACCCCCCACGGACACGCACCACCGAAGACATCGTCGATAGACTCTGAAAAAATGCAGGCAACTTTCTTGCCAATCACAGCGTCTCGGCCTAGCTACGGACCAAATCTTCCACAAATAGACTAGCAGCCGAAGCACGTTTCTGCCGCCCTCCGATACAGAGAATGTGTTTGGTGCTATGAATATGTGGGTATGATCCTGCGATGCAGATATCCCTCCCAGCGATCCAGATGATGATGCCTAGCAACCCCAGAAGCGGCGTTCCAGCAGCCCTAAAACATGAAGACGTCCAGCGACCCCAGAAGCGATCTTCCAGCAGCCGCTAAAACAATTATACACATACACACACCCGCACACACCAGGTATTTTGTAGCAGTACCAAGTCTAACGTTCGTGTCACGGGGGGACTGAGCCTGGCGGCTGCATTAGCAAGGGCGGTGCATTCCATACCATACCAGTAGTATTTTACTGAATTTGGCTGCCCCCGCCCAAACCATGCGACCGACTGACCGTTCACGCTCGCCAGAGTACGTCCAAATCGGAGGTCGTTGCTGCTGCTCTGTTAAGACGACTGCAGCCGCCTTGCACACCTACCATCGCGCCTGGACCTTTTGTGGGGGGGCACAGGCGGGAGATTTCGAGTCTACCGCTATCTTCCTCTTCACGTTTCCGGGAGTGCTCGAGATGGCGGTGAGATCCACGACCGTCGCTGCTGCCGTTGCAGATGCAGAAGGCGGCGAGGGCGACAGAGTGGCCCCGCCGTCGCTCCCAGTGCAGTCACGGGGGGTGTGGAGGGTTGCGTCGCGCGTGGGGGATTGCCCGCCATCACGCCGAGGCGACGCTGCACTGGTTCGGTCGAGAGACATGCTTGACCAAGCCCTCGCCTGCGCCAAACCCTTTTGAGAATTTGCCGGAGCTGGCGACTTTGCGTTCCGCTGCCTCAACGAGAGGCGCGACAGTGACTGGCGGCGAGGGCGAGTGCTTTGGCCAAGGCCCTCATCGCCCTTGCCCCCCCCGCTCGAACCATCGTGACCAGTCCCCGTCACCGCCGCCGCCGCCATGCGCCCGCGCTGCATGTTCTCCGCGTCCGGGGATCGGCGGTTGCTGGCCGGCGACGCCGCCGGTGCCGCTCCAGAAGAACGAACACGGCTGACTGCTGCTGCCGTGTTTCTCTCGCCGGCCGCTGCCGCTCCTTGCTCGCTTCCCCCGGCAAGAACCATTTCCGCGGTTTGCGAATGCCGGTTACCAGCTGTCTGCAGTGGAGCTGGAGTCGAGCCTACCGCCGCTGCTGCCGGGCTTACCGCTGGCACCTTGTCCGACTTTTTCTTCGTGTTCTTGTTCTTGTTCTTCTTTTTCTTTTTGCCTAACGATGCCACTGTCGACGTCGCCGCAGTCGCTGCTGCAGGTGCCGTCGCCGCCGCCGCTTGCCCCCCCGCAAACTTCACCTCGGCCGAGCTGAGAGTGTAACCGGGCTGGATCACCAACTCGCTGCAAGGCACACGAAGAAGCCAGAGCAGAACAACAAGCAGGCATTCTTGGAATCAACGGCGGTGCAAGCAATCGTCCTCCAAGATATAACACGGAAACATCCAAACAATCAGGCGGGAAGCAAATATACCTTCTGTTTTGGCGGGGGCAGGGCACATGTTGTTGGATGTGCTTACGATGCTTTCGAATCCAGGCAAGGAAGGGCAATCTGAGGACAAGGCCCTAACGTTTGGTTTCGTTCATTTTTTTTAATATCTGCACTCGAACATTACCAACGTATTCCGTCCTCGGCCCTATGTCAACGCTGTGTGTCTCCCCCCCCACACGCCAAATGTCAAATTTCAGTGTAAACTAAAAGGAGATTCCTCACCCGCCGTCACCGTGTGTAACCTGTGTCGAGAAGAAGTACACCTCGTTCTCCTTGGAATTGCGGTAGGGCGACCCCATCTCGTCCTTGTGCTCCAGGTCCGCCCAGCGATCGCCGATCTGATCAAGAACCTCTCTGGGCAACACCTTATTCCAGATAGGCCGACATGGAAGGTGCAAAGCGGAGACGTCGAAATAACGATACTCGTAAACATAACATTAAATGACACATCGATGCGAGTCGGCGAGGGAAGAAAATTCTGAAGTCTTCTCGGGACAAAAATGCAAGGCAAGAACCGTAGTGGGGGAGGAGGGAGAGGAGCCTACTTTGTGACCCCGGATCTGAGTTACGACTAGGGAGGAGAGATACAGGAAGGGCGAAGATAATAAATGGGATGGAAAAAACAAAATGGACGGCCGGACTAAACGAAGCGATTTACGAGTTAATTGATTTGGCGAAGCGCGGATTTACAGCTACATATTAATCATAGTGGCTATTCTATACGATATTCAAGACGCGTGCAACGACGGCAGGCTTTTGCCTTATAAGGGTGACGCCAAACTATTCCGAGGCTCCTTACTTGGTTATAGTATATGGTGTAGGAACTCTATCCTATTGCTGCAGTCTATACTTTTATTGGCCAAGTGGCCGAAAAATGTATATGCCCTCATGTCAAACCGGACAAAACGTACGAAGATGAACGTTACACTACAAACGCCACCCAACAAACGGCTTTGAGACCAAATACAAGCTATTGTAAGCCCGACAAACAAGCCCATGGGCGAGGTACCTAACAAATACACAGCACGGATCCTAATAAAGTTATAGTAAATAGTATTGGGTAGTGTCACTACTCAGGCGAGAAGTATCGTTAGTAGACAGAAAGGGCCCAAACGTGCAGCTCCAAAAACAGAAATGGGGATTCAGTTGGAACGCGCCTAACTGCCGCTTAAGTTTTAACCTGTGGGCTACTAGAGAGATCCCGTTCAATATATGCAACACAAACCTTACCGCGAGTCTGCCACCGAGCCGGGTCGTCTCCTTCGGGTTGCAGAGCCCCTCAAGCCCCCCGTGCTCCTCTTGAAGGTGCTTTTCGAGCCCTGGCGGTGTAAACAGCGTGCGCTCAAACTTCGCCGTGCAGTCCGAGCGGACGATACACCGCAGGAATGCCGATACGTTGTCGGCGTGGCAAAGGGCCTTGTGGCGATCCCTGTACGACCTTTCAAGGCGCAGCCCGTTCTCTTGGTAGTCTTGGCAGGTACTGGGACAGGCGAACATCATCTGTAGTTTCCCAGTAATCTGCACATACCATCACCAAAAATAAAGCAAAGACAAAAATACGGTGTCTGCTTGTGCTCATAAGTACAAGAGTTCTGCGGCGCCTGACAAGGAAGGTTCAGAGGAGGGACGTTGCCTACACGTTTTGTGAGGTTCAACGTGAAGCTGAAGGGTAGACTTTCTTTCTAGCGGGGGAGGAAAATATGGTTGAACTTTATTGGATGCCACTTACACGCACTGTTATTTTGAAGTTCTATGCAGATCAGTTATGTTTGGAATTGGCAGATCACCACACGCTATGTCGAAACCCTCGCGAGTGGGAGCACACGACAAGCACGCACATGTAGGCAATCCGACTAAGGCGCAGTGGTCACATACGTGGCATACCATCCATTTCCCATGTACAAAAGTGAATCAATCAGTACGTGCAAAGTGTGTGATTTTCGGGGTTAGAAACTGCGTTCCCGTCACGGTTTGCACGAGTCCAAACGTTTAAAAGAAAAGCTTGAAAAGCGTGAAGTGAACAACACGCATAGGCTCGAAACATATCACATTCGTTTTTCACCAGCAGTATGCGGAGAAGAGGGGGACAGTCTTAAACACCTCACCGTCCGCTTGATGGCGAAGGATAGGATCACGGGGCGCAGGGGTGCTCCCGTCGGCAGATGGACGCCGAGCTTGGTCATGCACTCCGGCACCACCGTCAAGGCTTCCGACCACAGCGAGACCAACTCGGCACCGAGGGCAGGAGGTAGGGGATCTCCTCCATTCTCTTTGATCTTGGCCGATACACTGGCGAGCTTGTTCGAAATCCCACTCAGGCTGGTACTATTGTCTAGGCGCATCTTCGCCTACGGGGAGGGGGGGGGGCTTGTTTGTGTACTGGCACGTACTATTACGGGGGACCATAGTAAATACTAGTAAGTAGGACCAAACGTTTGTTGGTAAACATAGGGAAATATATAGGTTTTGTGTTACTATTAATACTACGGTCCCCTGTAATAATATGAATCCCTTTAAAACTGCACCCTCGTTTTGTGGGGACTTGCGATATGTGTGGCGATATATTTGCCCACCTTTTCCTTGTCCTTTTTGTTTGTGCAGATGGGCTAATGTGGTGGGTTTGTTTTGGGGTCACGTTTCGCGCGCATGATCGCCTTCCTGCCAACTGCTATTGCATGCATACAGCAAACGTTTGTCTCTGGGATGCACGGTGTGTCATTTTCCTATTATTTAATTCGTGGTGTTGACTGTCGTGCAGGCTGCCGCAGTTGCTGCTGTTGCTGTTGCTTAAAATTCTGCATGCCGAAGTGGGGTTGTGATCACTGCACGCNTGCAGTGATCACAACCCCACTTCGGCATGCAGAATTTTAAGCAACAGCAACAGCAGCAACTGCGGCAGCCTGCACGACAGTCAACACCACGAATTAAATAATAGGAAAATGACACACCGTGCATCCCAGAGACAAACGTTTGCTGTATGCATGCAATAGCAGTTGGCAGGAAGGCGATCATGCGCGCGAAACGTGACCCCAAAACAAACCCACCACATTAGCCCATCTGCACAAACAAAAAGGACAAGGAAAAGGTGGGCAAATATATCGCCACACATATCGCAAGTCCCCACAAAACGAGGGTGCAGTTTTAAAGGGATTCATATTATTACAGGGGACCGTAGTATTAATAGTAACACAAAACCTATATATTTCCCTATGTTTACCAACAAACGTTTGGTCCTACTTACTAGTATTTACTATGGTCCCCCGTAATAGTACGTGCCAGTACACAAACAAGGCCAGTCGAAATACCGTACAAACCTCGGGTGCCGGTTCTCTGGTCTTGGCCAGGTGCCTGAAAAAGGTCTTCGGGTCGACTAACTTGCTGATCCCGGCGTCTCGCAGCTCGACGCATTGCGGGCATGAGCATTCGTACCTCTTCAGGAGGTTTGGGTCGGCGAGCTGTTCAGGGGTGTATCCGTGCGCTTCTGTCGGGGAAGCAAGCGAAAATACGAAGCACAGAGGCGGGGATTGGGTGGACGTGAACACACCCGGGCAGAGTCGAGCTACTCGCATCGGTTTTACATGCCGTACCAATCAAAAACTAAACTCCCTGCTTTTACTACCAAAACTTTTCGTGAAGCCAAAGGAGGGAGTTTCGATAAGTGTATCCCTCAACGCTCGGCCGTCCACGCGTTGACGAACTTGCAAGTCGCGCCGTGTTCTATACAACACACCAAGGACAGCAGCAATCTGTGTAGCCACCCCTCCCCACCCACCCAAGCCCTACTCTCATGATAACTTCGAACACATAAATATACCCAGCGCGCGCCTGGAAACATGGGGCACACTACTCACTCTCGAGGTGGCTCCCCAAGTTCTTGTTCACTAGTAGAGCGTCCGTGAAGACACCCGTGCAGTTGGCATCGGCAAAACACTCTACGACGTGGATGCTGCCGCTTTCTTGATGGAGTATAGAGACACCCGTCTTGCTCGGCATCGACCCCGGCTTCCTGTTCTTGTTGGCTCGGCCCTTCCTCCGGCCCACTGACCCCCCCTTCGGCTTGCTGGCCGTCGGCGCTGTATTTTATGTTCGTTTTGGTAGGCATTGCTAGTACAAATGAGGGGAAGGTGTTAATGTGAGGAGTCCATCAAATCCATGTTTCGCAGAGGGGTCTCCAGTGTAGCGCAGTGTGACGATCCGAAACACAATTGCAGCGATGCAAAAATCGCATTTCTAGCTTGAACGGAACGATCTTGAGATTTTTACTCTTGAATAGATAATAATACACCCGGGAGGCCGAAAATAACATAATCTTGCGAGTAGTGTACTAGACAGGGATTCGCAGGGGTGCCATTGACTTCTCTACCTGGCAGGCTGGACCCCTTTGGTTCGTTGTCTGCGCCGATCAGGACCCCTCGACGATCCTCGGGCAGAGTGGACCCTGGGAAAACAGTCCCGGTGTCCCTGTTCAAACACGTGCGATATATCAGACAAAGACACGAAGGCACCCGGTAGGCTCAGTGCGCAGAACATTATTCTGTAAGAAAAACCCATCAGCGTCGTTTGCACGCCAAACCCGAACCTTCTGTGCGAACCCAACGTAGCGGCCGCTCGCTCGCTCGCTGCTGACTCGAGTGCGACAAATGCGTGCAGTATGCACTCTGAGGTGAAGCCGTCTGCCACATCGAATAATACATACAATAGACTAGACTAATCGATGGGTGTTTTGAACTTCAAACACTGCTGCTTCATCTGCTGAGACTGTGCCTTTTTTTCGAATAATCTACAATATTTGAATTTTTCGTGACATGTCATGGCAATGCCACGGGTCATGGCGCACTATGACGACCCATGGCCATGACGGCCCATGGCATTACCATGGCATTGCCATCGCAGACCTCCATGGTAACACGCCATGACAACGATATGGCGGCACTTGCCACGGCATACACCATGGCACCTGCATGATTGAACACAAGATGGTCTGTTCATTGATGAACTACATTATTAAACTATGACGGGGCATTGTTTTGGGCTACCGTGGCATCCCGCGGCCTCATGGAATTGGTATCAGCCATTATGGCGCAATGCTACGGAGGCCCATGGACCTTCGTTGTCCTCCACGAACTTCTCGATGGCATGTCATATGGGTCTGCCATAGCATCCCATGAAGGTCCATGGCATTGCCCCTACATTGCCATGGCATTGCCATGAACCTTCAGGGCACGCCATGACTGGCCATGGGTCTGTCATGGCGTACATTGAACTTCTTCAAGGCCTGCCATGGCTTTGCCATAGTTCGTGGCCTGTCGTGGCAATGGCATGGTAACCCATGGCGACACCATGCCCCCCCATGGCAATGTCATGGCGACACCATGAATACGTCAGGGTAATGCCATGGCAGTGTTTGGCAGGGCCATGACATTGCCATCTCATTACCATGGAATTACCACGGGCCGTTTCGTGGTAATTCCATGAGCGAATGCTATGGTAATACCATGGAAATGCCATGGTGTTTTTCATGGCATGCTATGAAAAAACGTGCCTTGAAACCCCATAGCATTGCTATGGATATCCATGGCTATCCCATGGCATGGCCATGAAGCACCATGGCAGTTCGTGGGAGCCAATAAAGTGCCATGACGTACAATGACAACGGCATGGCAATGCTATGGCAACGCTATGCACTGCCAGGGCAATTGTCACGACAATGCCACGGCTCACAATGACAGTGCCATGGCATGGCATGGCAACCCATAAAGAATACCATGCCGCGCCATGAAAACAAAAAAAAACAACGTACATCCCCGTTTTTTCGGCACTGGCGCGACCCCAAGAAAATGTACCGGACTGCATTTGTCTACTGCTGAGAAAGATCCTGCAGCTTTTAGTCCATTTTTCTGGCGCTTGAGTTTAGGCACTGGTTACTCTATAGGCGCGCGATCCCAACCTGTTCACCAGGTAGTTGTTATTCACCAGGTATTGCAGTAGCCCCCTTGGAGAAAACGTGTACTACTGAAGTATATACTGTACAGCACCGGCCACACGAAGCAGCCTACCGCAGGCTGCTCATACATACAAATGTACTGTACATACCAGCTACGATAGGGATGCACCTAACTTTTCCTAGGCGCCTCGCTTGATTATAGCCTTGGAGGTCTATACCCCAGCTTTGATAAAAAATGAACGTGCGGCCCGACGGATATTCCCATGGCCTCGAAGGAACAATACAACACAAACCAATAGACTTCCAGCGATATTACTGGCTATAGGCACATTAGTGCAGGCACATTAGTGTAGGCACAGCAGTACTTCAGTTGAGGAGTGTGGTATAATATTAATAGTTATATTAATAGTCATATTAATAGTCATATGAATAGTCATATAAATAGTCAGACATGCATGTTTGTACCAAAAAGCGATACCTCAATCATTGTACGCGGCTGCTGGAGTGGGGTGGAGTACAGGATGCGCCCGAACTGCAGCATGGTGGGTACGCGTACGTACTGCGCCGCGCTCTTTGTTTCCAGTATTACTACTGTAGAACAGTAGTAGCCCGATTTGATCGCGCTCGCAACTTGATTTGGTCGGTATGCATGGACAGGTCTCAAAACATTATACCCACAGGTAGGTACTGCCAGGGAATACGCAAATACTTACTGCTGCTTCGAATGGGTCTCAAATACGACTCGTACATATGTAATGAATACTTACTGCTGCTTCTGCGGATGCCCCACTTCAAAGAGCCTTTTGCAACCAGGTACCAGGTACTGCCAGGAAATAGATACTTTACTGCTGCTTCGAATGAATGGGTCTCAAAAGCATGCAATGGATACTTACCGCTGCTCCTGCGGATTATCAAAGCGTCTCTCGAAACCCTCCACGGCTTGCAGTTGCTGCACCCGTCGGCTCTCGTCCCCTTCCTGCGGCCCCTCCAGCGCCGTTTCCGCCTGGCGGTGTCAACAGCAGCGTGAAGCAACCGGCGGCAACATAAGCAGACGCAATAGCAGCAGCAGAAGCAGCAGCAGAAGCAGTAGCAGCATCCGAACGAGCGGGACAAAGTGAGTGGTACTATAGATACACTTGCTCGGGTTCAGGAACCGAGAGAGAAGCGGAGAGATGGCGAAATTTGAATTTCATAAGTTGAAAATACTGCAACAAGGCTTTTTCGACGAAGAGCAACACTCACCCTTGCAGGGAGCCGGATATCATGATCAATCAGCACGTCTAGATCTGGCTCGTCGATGCTGACTCTCTCCATCAAGCTCTCCTTCAGGTCGTTGCCACCATGCACCGCTCTTCGTTCCAGAAAAACGTCCAAGTCCATGGGCTTCCCGCCCCCTGCTTCGTCATGTTCACCATCGTGGTCACCATCATCCTCGTTCAGCGATGCAGCAGTAGCAGCAGCAGCAGTAGCAGCAACAGCAGCAGCAGCAGCAGCAGCAGCAGCCTCCGAGGGCCGAGACGCGTCGTATTCGCCCCGGTTCTCGGACGGGATCTCTGCCTCCTCGAACATCTTATCACCGCCTTTTTCCTTCTCATTCATCTTCGGTGGTGGCATCGGATCATCAACCTCCATCCCAGCACACCGATCTATCGACCGATGCTGGAGCACCGGCCCACCAGCAGCAACAGAAGGCAGTGCGCTACTCGTACGTGTACTCGCAGCGTGCGGCAGAAGCAGGCAGCGCAGAACAGGCCGTGTATAGCAGCGGCGGGCCGGTCAGCAACCTAGCAGCTACAGTAGATCCTGGCGCAATCGATGCGGCCTTGCTGCTTGGTGATGTTGCTGCTGATGATGATGCTGTTGTTGCAAAATGAAAATTTGAATTTTGACATCGTGGGCGTCTCCACGAGTCTCTGCCATCCGTTTAAGTCCATGCGTTTTCTTCGTGGAAGGCGGTTTTCTTCGGGTGCAGGCCAGGCCGTACAGAATACAAAATATTTGGAAAACGGACCATTTCAAATTTTGTAAAAAGTCACTTTGTTTTTTTCCCCATCCCATTTATTATCTTTGCCCTTGATCTCTCTCCCTCTTTAGCTCTTTAGTCGTAACTCAGATCCGGGGTCACTAAGTAGGCTTTTCTCCTCCCCTCCCCACTACGGTACGTGCCTTGTATTTTTATCGCGAGAATAATCAGCACTTTCTTCCCTCGTCGACTTGCGTCGGATTCCGCCTACCCACGCCACGAAGGCGCTCTCAGCAATTGGTTCCCTTTTATTTTTTCAAATAAAAGTATAAATCTCACCACGATGGGATTCGAACTTGGGTACCAATGACCCAATGCCAGTAGCCTTCGAAGTTGACCACTACAAGTAGTCTACCGGGGCGACCGTTTTTTTTGTTTTTGTATGTACTGCTGTACAGTACAGGACATCTAAAAAGAAACAGACTATAGTAATAAGAAAGCCAGGCTGATATTTAGAGGAAAATAAGAAGTTCGGGAGTCGTTATCTTGGAAATAGTGTAGAAAGCACCCTCTCCCAACTAATAAATCCAGCCTGCACAATATTTTCTGTTTCTTATTAGGTGTCCTGCACTGTACAGTGTAGTACAGGACACTTACTACAGAAATAAGAAACTGGAAAGCTGACCCAGACTGAATTTCAATTTTGAGAGAGGGTTCTTTCTACAACAGTAAACTAGCTTCGAGAACAACCGACTCTCGGAGTTCTTATTTCCTCTAAATCTCAGCCTAGCTTTTTCTTATTTGCCCGTTTCTCAATAGCTGTCCTGTACGTACGGCACTCATTTTAGTTTCTTGGGTTTTAGTGTAGAAAAAGTTTTAGCCCGGTGATGGGGAACCTCTCTATACGGCAGTAGCAGCAATTCAACACCTTGTCCGCACTCATTTGGACGGTGCACATACATCTTACAGCTGCGTACGTAGGTACACCCTACATCACCATGTCGTATATACGTACAGTAGTATCGAGGTTTTACCGCCAAAAGCTTATACCGAGGAATCCTGAAACAGTCGAAACGCAGGGAGGAGAGTAGAGCTTTGAAACGCAGAAAACCAATCGTGATACAGCATTATGGGCCCGCCAACAAGTAGCGACTACTCTGGGCAAGTCTTGAAGCCTTATTGTGATACCGTATTTGAACATTCTCAAACTTGGGATTGAAATCCCCTAACGGCAATATGTTTCGCGCGACGGGTAATCGAACTGACGCGCCAGAACTACGATTACTAAAACAAGCGAGCCGGTACTGGGGTCGGTTCGAGGCGCCCAACGAGAAGAGCAATACTGCTGGCGAGGCGTCGCGGCACCGAGACCTTTCGGCAAGTTTGCATGAGGCAAACATCAATATATTTTGTGCGTTTCTAAGAATGCTTCAACTAGAGGTATCGGGACGGCCGCATTCGTAGAGAGGGCGACCGCGACATCGACTCTGACGGCAGCGCACTGATCATGGCGAGGAGGGTGGCGAAGAAGGGGAGAGCGACAACTACAGTAGGAGGGACGCAATAAAATACGGGGTGGGGGGTGGGTGTGTGTGTGTGACAGCGAAAGCGGGTTTGAAGAGGGCGTCAGGAACAACATCAATGCCCGCGAAATCGAAGAGGGTGGAGATGCGAAGAGGTGGAAGAAGACGAGGGACGAGGGTGGCGAGAAGGAAAGGAGGTTGGCCGCAGGTGGGAGATACTCGTACGTGGACAGTAAAGGCGATAAACAGGGGTCTCAAATATTAAAGAACACTACTGGGATTGAAAGCGAGGAAGAGGGGTTAGGAGGGCAGATGTTCCTGACACCAATGCCGGCCTCGTGGTCCACGGAAACGGGAGGGGCGCAAGCAGGAACGTGGGGAAGAAAGGAAGGGGCAATGAGGAAAGTGGAAACGCTCCAAATTCGTTGCTGACCATGGCTCTTCTGCAACATACTGTTGGCACAGGGGTTCTCATTTGATAATATTATTGTTTTTTTTCAAGATCGACCAGTTGTTGTAGTGCGTTTGCTCGTGCGCAGGCAGTAGGTAGTCATACTGTCTTAACTGCCTTATTGTGAGGCGATATACTAATATAGCCATGCTTATCTTTCAATCCAGCGTTTTCCGAGTCCCAATCTCATTGACCGAGCTTCCCTCCCGCCCATCCTCGGCCGATTGGGGGGCGCGGGGCGCGCGGGGCGAGCTACCGCTCGGGAAAACGTCACCTGTGTTGCANTGCTCAACAAATATTGCATGAAGGCAGTGCATTTCTTTTTTAATTTTTGGTTTGGCGAGGGCATATCAATGAGAGGAAGAGATCTGCAATACAAAAGGCAACATGTTGTGTTGCTGCTGTTGTGATGAGCACGCGGCACACGCACGACCTGATCCAAAGAAAAAAGACAAGATCGCATCAAACCACACGTACTTGTACGTACGAGCAGGCAAATCGCCGGAGGCATATTGTTTTTTTTTATTTATTTTTTTTATAGAATCAGCTGGGTTTTTTTTGGACGCTGATGATTACATACTGCTGTAGATGCGCAGCCTACTCGTGCTCGAGCTAGGAAGGAGGTATACAACTAAGACTTTGCACGACGACTCTCCTCTGGTAGAGGGGTCGAGGCGAACTCTGTGCGAGGCAAATGGTCTCACCTCTCAGACTTGGTGATGTCGTCCGTGATGGTATACCCAGAGAGATACGTACACCCAAACGGCCCCAAGCAGCACCGACGGCCGGGAACAGCAGACCAGCCCGTGCTCCACCCCCAGAGCACGCCACGCAACGCTGCTGCTTGCAAAGTGCTCCCTGTGACCTCGGGCCGTGTGACCAACCGTTTGAAGCGCCAGAAAACGCTTCGGAGGCGAGCTGTCAGTCGGTTACTATCGTGAGCTGTAAGAGCAACGACCAACACGCAGGTTCCGCCGCGTTTCTGGCCGGACCGAGGGCAGAGCACTGCACGCCCCGCGGGCCGCGAGCCTCTAAACAAAATTGTGTTCCCGGAGAATGCTCGCCCTGGCTCCCAGGGTGGACGCCAACAAGAGTTTACGGGTGCGGAGCCCCCCCTGATGGTGGTGAAAGTTTTCCCGGCAAACGAAACTCGATCAACCAGTTGCAGATTTTAAACAGAAAGCAGAGACAAGCCTTTGCGGTACGTCCAACCGCAGTGCTTCGGGTACAAGTGCTCAATCGGGCCGTGTGTTTCTTCTGGGCCATGCCTATGTTGCTGTCTATGCCGGGCTGACCTCTTTTTCCACAGCTTGAAGCACAACACGAAATATGTGAGATGGAAATGTGGATCTTCATTTTGATATTTTCGGAATTCTTTTCTTGCCACAAAAAATGAACGGCAAATACCGTTATTTAAAGAAAAAAAGTATTGTTCTCAGAAGGTTACTACTGTAGTACGCAGCGCGAAACCACAATAGACGTGTCTAATGGCCGAAGACCCTTTTCAAACGGAAATTTCCACGGAACCATGGAAGGTTCTTTACGTCCATGAAAGTAAATACGGCTTACTTCCATGAAACTCCGTGAAAGTTTATTGAAGTAAAACCTGTCATGAAAGTAAACCCCCTTCCATGAAAGTGAAAACACTTTGATGGAAGTAAACGTTTACTTGTTTTACTTCCATGGAGGAAGTAAAATTTACTTCCATGAAAGTTTCTACATACTTCCATGACAGTGTTTTCCTGGAAGGAAGTAAACTTTTACTTCCATGGAAGTAAATGAAAATTGACTATAATGTGGTAGACCCGGCCAGCGGCACTCGAGGAAGATAGGGTGCCATCGCCGGATCATAAATCCCTCCATACATTCACAACGTCGACTACCCCGTGACGAACGCGGTGATCCTGCGGGTTGACGCTGCCCCGAACGATGTGGAGACTCCAATCCCATTGACTGATTGCTGAGTGACTGGCGTTTATAGAGCTAGCGGCTCTCGGTGAAGGCAAAGGTCCCATCCCCGGATCATAACTCCTTCCATACATCTACAACTCCGACGAACCAGGGGATGAAAACAGCGATCCCCTGAGTCGACACCGCCCCGCAAGGTGAGGAAACACCAACCCCGCTGGCTGATCGCTGATTGGCTAAATCTCGTAGAACCAGCGGCACCCGGGGAAAATAGGATGCCGTCCCCGGACCATAACTCGTTCCATGCATCTACAACGCCGACGATATGGGGACGAAAACGACGGTCGCCCGGTTTGATACCGCCCGAACGGTGTGGAAACCAACAAACCCCCTGGCTGATCGCGGATGGGTCGGGGTTCGTTTAGTTCCACCGCACCCGGGGAGGATAGGGGGCCATCCCCAGATCAGAAATCCTTCTACACACCTACAACTTCAGCAAACTGGGGACGAAAACGGTGGCCCTCCCGGTCGATACCACCCGGCACGGTGTGGAAACCCTAACCCCACGCTGGCTGATCACTGATTGGCTGGGTTTTGTGAAGTTCCACCACACCCGGGGAGGTACATTCCTGTCCCCACATCACAAATCCTTTCACAAATCTACAACTCCGACAAACCGCGGACGAAACAAGTGGTCCTCCTGGTCGACATGGCTCCGCGCGATGTGAGTACCACGACAATCGCACTGGCTTACGCCGAATAACCGGGCTTCGTGGTGCGACCGGCACCTGGGGAGCTTAGGGGCCCATCCCCACGTTAAAATTCTTCCATAAATCTATAACCCCAACAAACCGGAGACGAAAACACTTGCCCCCCGGGTCGATACCGGCCCTCACGGTGTGTAAAGCCCCACTCCGAAATCGGTCTCCAGCCGAAGCTGGCGGCAGCGGTGGCGGCAGCCGAACGATCCCTTCGGACGGGCCGCTTTATACGCGGCGCATGCCCGATGCTAAGATTCTCCACCGGTACGGGCTTGTTGCCTGCCACCGAGAAGGTGGGCAACACTACCCCACGGCACATGCATCGACAGTTCCTTCGGGAGGGGGGTGGTGGTGACGGGGGTGAAGCATGCAACTGGGTTGGTGGCAACAGCACGTGCTCCATCGCCTCTGAGGAGATGTTCGGCCTCTTCTGCGCTCTCGACGGTGGCGCTAGCCTGGTCCTGGTAGACGAGTGCTTCATGATAGAACGCGTGTCGCCGCCTCATGGCCAGGAAATCCTTGCCGAGCATGAAAACCGAGGCAGCGAGATAGGTGTTGGTTTGCTTTACGATAGCAGTTTAAGTCAACAGTAATAGTGCAGCATTATCCACTTGATGTTATGTGCTCCGACAAAGAACGAAACATGCACTTAATAAAATAACGAAAGCTACGACTGATTTCTCGATTTCTCACCAGGTGACGTCGCGTG
The DNA here is from genome assembly GCA_008828725.1 of Saccharina japonica. Lineage (NCBI taxonomy): Eukaryota > Phaeophyceae > Laminariales > Laminariaceae > Saccharina > Saccharina japonica. The sequence continues at coordinate 372,714 of MEHQ01000080.1, forward strand.
TCATCGGACCGGGACTTCCCCAACCAAAACACCGTGATGGGGCAAACCGAGCATGCCGTCACGTTCGGCATTCGTCCATGGGCCGCCGGTCTATTCGAGGACGCTCTCGAGCAGCATCTTGGAGAGGATTGATATAATTATTGATTCACTCGTGAGATAAGTATGAGATTCAATTTCGAAGCTTGCGACTATATCTCACCGCGAGCCTGACACTGAGTATATCGTCCGCCTGTGGCTTACACAGGTGCTCGAGGCTTACTCGGGGCAGTTCTGGATGTGGGCCTCCATCATGTCTGATGTGCTCCCATTCTTCGCCTTGCAACCCGTGCCAAAATGGGCATCGCATGGAAAACGAAATCCCGTTAGCGAGACTCACTTTCTGGTGCGCTTTTCTCAATGCGCCTGTCAGACATAGCCCGTCCCTCTTGCACTTGCCGCAGGCCGGAAAAGCGAACATCAATTTGGGTTCACCACCCTTCTTCGACTTCTGGCATTGCCAAAGAGAGAACAGACAAAACTAATGTAGTATTAGTGTAAATCGAGGAAGCAGCAGCGGCACCAGCACGAGATCACAGACAAAGAAGAATGAGAGTCGCTCTAAAGAGGGTCGAGAATGACAGCAATGAGCCCGGAGACATACAGCGCATATTCGACGACCATATTCCGATGCGAATTCTGTCCTTTCAGGTAGGCGTTATTTTTCAATATTGTTTTATTGATTTCAAAATATGGATTGATATTGCTTTTGTGAAACGGACGAATACTCTTGCCTTCGCGGTGGCAAGTGCCTGGACTTGAAAGGGACTCCGTAACGAACGACGCGATGTCTCCAACCATAGCGCATCTTGTAGGGAACAGTGAAGTATGGCTCGCACGGGTCGGATACAATCTTGATTGATCCCCTTACCTCCAAACATATATTTTCGCTACGTTTGCAATACAAACAAATACCGTTTGATGCCTCAAAGTCGTATTGAATCGTCCAAAGGGCGATATTGTGCCCCCCCCACGAAACAAAACGGCTGCCTTTCCACCTTTATGTTTGGGTATGTGTACGGACACGCCCAGTCGATATGCAGCCAATCAGCGGGCCGACGAGGTTTCCCGTTTCAGGCAAGTCCGCGCTGAGGTCTTAGCTTCGCCAGTGCAGTCAGTGGTGGAAAAGGGTCTCGTATGCCAACTGACTACATCGAGCTCGCGACTGGGCCCATCTTCCAGCGCTCGATCTTCTTGAACCCGAGACCTTTGGTCAGATGGGGTGGACGAGGTTGGGTCAACGGCCTGCGTGAGTCTCGGAGCACGCGCGCCTTAAATATGTAACTCGGATGGGGCTGCGAGTTATGAGATTTTCGGTTCGGAGTATCGGCGTGGGCGCGCTCAATAAACATATAATTAACAGTAGAGCTTAAGTTTTGCTAGTTGAGTTTGGCGCGAGCAACGACGCTCTTCATCCATCATGGACAGGTAGACGCGCTCGAAAAACAAACCCCTTTCGTTATTTTGGGACGCAAACAGGTTTCAAATTCCGTTGTATTACTGCATCCGACGGGGGTCCCGCGCATCTACACTTAAACGTGTGTTAGTTATTCAATGGGAAGGTGCGTCAAGCGATGATGAAGCCACTTTGCATAAAGCTTTCGGTTTGTTCAATTCAAGGTTTATTTCATGTTATGTTTTTAGTTTTTAGTTTTGTTTATGGTCGTTCAATTGGTCGCAAACGGCAACCAACAGAACAAGTCGCAGTTTTCATATTTTAAGTTGATACATATAAAACGTAAGGTGTGAGATCTAAGATGTCGCCGAAACTCATATAAGCATACTACGTGGGATACTTCGATATGTTTATTGTGATGGACGACTATTACGCGAGGTACCATCTATAATAGCTCACACTACCAGGTATTGTGCAAAAAATTTGCTCCACTGGGGGGCAGCGTTTAACGGCAACGTGTGGTTACTGTGTTGTTGGTTATGGTGCGAATGTTTCGGATAGTAATCGTGCGGGCGGCGTACATCAATCGGTAGCGTGTCTCCGACAATGTCCGAGGAAACAGTAATCTGGTGTTTGGCATGTCGTGTGCGCCAGATACCATTAAATCATTTTCCACGTAATACTTAATACGGTGTGTCGCAAGGGTGCGCCTATCGCCCTCATACGTGATCTATTTAGTCTCAAATTATGATAAGGTAAGGGGTGTGGGGGTTTCCCCTCCGTTGTAATATGTTACGTTCCTTGGGCGAGTGGCTCTGTATCTTCAGTCTTAAGATTGCTAAGAAATGTGGTAGTCATTCGGCCAAGGGACTCTCAAAGGCTGGACATATTCGATTTGTGAGTAACCCCTGTCGTTGCCACACTCCCCTCTCCCCTCCCACCGTATATCACTGTAGTGTGCACACATACATTATTGTCATTAAAAAGTTATTCAGTTTTTTTTTTGTTGTTTTACAGGCTAACCACTCGCTCCGGTTGATTTATCGAACCGCACAGCGCGCAAGCACAGCGCGCAAGACCAGCACGGCCACGGTGGGGGGCAGTTGGCAGTTTTCTAATGAATGCACGCAGTGGCAAATGACCAGCAGTCGCATTCACTGCGTAGGTGGCGTCCGAAAGTTTCGTTCACGGGCTGAGTGCCAGTGAAAATTGCGAGGCAGTCTATGAGGGTGAAGCACTCGGCGACGTCGACCTTTGTCCCGTGGATAGTTTGAACTGATACACCCGTACTGGGTAGGCGGAAGCCGACGCAAGTCGACGAGGGAAGAAAGGGCTGAAATCTTCTCGCGATAAAAATACAAGGCACGTACCGTAGTGGGGAGGGGGGAGAAGAGCCTACTTAGTGACCCCAGATCTGAGTTACGACTGAAAAGGGAGAGAGAAAAAGAAGGGCGAAGATACTAAATGGGATGGACAAAAACAAACAAACTGCTAGCACAGGTGGAATCTAAAAGACCTAAAATCTCGTACTGATTGATATTTGACACATTTACATGAAGCCGGGTGGGAGGTGGGATTTACAGGATCTATATATGTTTCGTCAGGACAGCGGTATGGTCTAGATGATCTAGATCGTGATACGTATATATTCTTAATAGTTGTGAAACCTTGTATTTATGCTTGAGCCGAGCTATGGGTGACATACGTCAAGTATAGCGTTTTTTTAAATGTTTTGTTTTTAACCAGTACGCAACCATCAAATGACATTACATAGCGGGGCACGTGGCTTCCCAGTTGCTAAGCCATCTTGCTTCGCGCGAACTAAAATGGCCATGAGATAATGCGACGAAACAGTGGCAGGCGAGGCGAATTCACCCTGCCTTAATACATATACCCAAAAACACACACGGTGCTGCTGTGTAGGTGGGGTACTAATATAATATAAGACATGAGAGAGATTATGCGTCAACCAATCACGAGAAAGCGACAGAGACTTGACGTCAGCTGACGCTCTTCAAGTTGGCACCGGTGAACAGTACAACGCTACGTGCTCGCGTTAGACATCGCATGTACTGTGCGTTGGTTTCCAACGAAACGCTTGATTTCACGCCTATTTACTGCTGGTACATTCGAGTTTCGACTGTGCGTTGAATATCTCACCCCGAGCCGGAAGAAGAGACTGTCTCATTTGGAGTAGACGAGCCTGTACCGGTGGCATCGGAGGCTCAGACTCCCTCGGTGGCCACTTCCGCGGCACTCGTATCCCCGCCGCCAACCGAATTAGCGGCGGTGGGCTTCTAAACGCCGGGGTTTGGTGTCGAGACTCAAGCCCCTTTGCGTTCAGCGGTATCTGCTGTAAGCAACTCGTTGATCACCCCGAACTTCGTGGGCAGCATCTCGGGGTCTACGTTGACATCGCCTGGAAGGGATAGCGGAAATTCTACGCTCTAGCCCATGGCCGTCACGGTGTGCCCTGGTAGTGGTTTGCGAACGGGATAGAACGAGAAGGACTGATACAATAAGATCCGTTGTCCTTTGCATCAAAACCAATCCACTATGAAGCTATAAATCTAAGAAAATCGATTAATAACCATGTTTCTCGAAGGGCAATCTCTGCCATAAGTAGTATTGATGTCCTCTTTTAAACGATAGCTGATATATAATAAAGTGGTACAACAAAACGCCGACATTAGGATATGGGTTGGGAACGCGATATATATGTATCAAGTTTGGTAGAACATTATGACGATACAAAATGTTCGAATAACATAGTGAAAATATATCGGCCACTTGCAGATATTCGTATTGTGTCTAGACGCCTAGACAGACGTAGAATATATAAATATATAGAGAGAGGGCGAGAGAGAGAAGTACGGGGGGCAGGAGGGGATGAGGGGGGCTGCTAACAAACCTCGGAGCATTCTGCAGCACCGTTGGGGCAGCCGGCCGCTGCCAGTGCCGCTGTCAGCCTTTCGAACTGCGACACGAAATTCACCCCCCCCCGCTGAAAGATCCGTTCGAGTGTTTGCCGCAGGCTTGTGGAGAAGCAGCCCTTCTTGGTTGCCGCGGCCCAGGTCCTGGCAATAGCGGGAAGGGAGGTTCGTCCCATTTACCGGGGATGGTCTGTCTGAGATTGTCCGCGGAAAGTTGAAACCGCCGAGCAGTATGGGTTTAGCTAAGACTATCAGCTTCTCGCACCTAGCAAATCAGACCTTCGAAATAAATGAATCGATAAGAACGGATGGTATAAGAAATAAACCGTAACTGCGAAGCCGCAGGCGCGGGGGGGGGGGGCATGCCGTATGTACCGTAATGCGGAGTCGCAGGAGCATGATAGTGAGGGAGGGAAGAAGCATGTGGGTTTATTTCGTGTACGATTCGTTCTTATCGAAGCATTGATTTCGAAGGTCTGATCTACTAGGTGAACATATGAAGTACGACATTTCCGTCTCGAAAGGGATGCGTGGTCAATGGTCAAATGACTAAGGCAAGCAACAAATGAGTGCGCCCCCCTCATTACCCTGCGCCTGCGACTCCGCAGTTGCGGTTTCTTTTGTGTACGACTCGTTTTTATCGAACCATTTAATCTTTAATGTATGATCTGCTAGATGCGAATATGCTGGCAGTCTTCACCAAAGCCATACTACTCGACGATTTCGATCCCTGCTCGGACAAGCTCAAGAATATCATCCACGTTAAATGGGACGAACCATGTTCGCTTTATAGTAATGTGTGTGTCTGTGTAGGATACACGATATCCACAGACTGCGAGACAAATACAATCCAAACAAGAAATAATTCCAAATGAAAGGATGAACCGAGTGAAATCCCAGCATACAAGTTGCGAGAACATAATGACACAAGCAATGAGCAATAACAGAAAAACAAAACGAATTATAAAAAAAAAACACATATTTGTGAGGTTGAGGGTATGGGACACCGGAGTATCCCCTGCCAGGTTTGCCTATTGACCAGGTACTCGTTGGTACTCACGTGTGCTGTTTGCTTAGCGATATAAGAGAAGAGCAGTTTATTCCTTTTCCCACGATGAAGACTGAAAGGCTGAAGGCTCGAGTTGCCTCGCCTTCAAAACCCCTGGTTTCCATCTAAGATACGCCTTCCAACGATTCTTACACCTGTTACCAGGTAGTTACCGGCGTTTCCACACCATTCCAGAAATACTATGTAACATGATACAAATGAGGCAAGGAGACAAGAATGTCTACTATTCATAGAAGGCATGCATATGTACGTGCTCGAGAGGGACATATAACTGCTACACGGACGAGGCGTCACGAAAAAGTGGAGGAAGATAACGGAAGAAGTACGGCGGGGGGGAAAGGAAACAAGGAATAAAACATGGTAAAAAGCGCTGACCCATATTTACGTCATACTCGCTTCTTTCCTCATGTGTGCTCTTCCAAATAGTATATTATATATACTTCGTTTTTCTTCTAATAAACCGTCACCCTATTCGCCCGATCCTTGTCTACAGTAGTTGGACATGAAAGCACGCTAAACGCCGTTGGCCCTCGACTTCGTGTAAAACCGATTTCAACGGGGCATGAAGCGGTTTATGACATACACTCTTGGAGCAATACCTAGGGGAGAGCTTGAAGCCACGAAAAAAAATAAGGGTACATAACGTCAAACGGAATGTTCCGAACAAAAACAAACTCAACAACACCCCCCCCACCTCCAGGCAAACCTCGGACATACGTCCACAAAAACATGTGGATGTATACGTCATACTCGTTTCGTTCCTCACATGTGCTCTCCCAGATGGAATATTTAATATTACATCTACTTTGTTTTTCTTCTAATAAACCGTAACCGTATTCGCCCGATCCCCGTCTACCACAGTAGTTGAACATGAAAGTACGCCAAACGGCGTTGACCCTCGACTTCGTGTGAAACCGATTTCAATGGGGTATAAATCGGACCCTGACACACGCTCTTGGAGCAACACCTAGGAGAAAACTTGAAGCCACGGAAAACAAATAGGGTACATAACGTCAAACGGAATGCTTCGAACAAAAATAAACTCATCACACGCCCGCTCCCCTCCTGGCAAACCTCTGACATGAGACCACAAAAACATGTCGATACACGTCATACTCGTTTCGTTCCTCATACGTGCTCTTCCAGATGGAATATTGCATATAGTTTGTTTTTCTTCAAATAAACCGTGATCCTATTCGCCCGATCCCCGTCTACAGCAGTAGTTGAACCTTAAAGTACACCAAACGCCGTTGATCGTCGACTTCGTTTGAAACCGGTTTGAATGGGGTATAAAGAGGATCATGACACACGCTATTGGGGCAATACCTAGGGGGAATATTGATGCCATGAAAACAAATAGGGTACATAAAACAGACGATTTTCCTAATTGAGAAGTGCCTTTCCAATGAGAATGAAAATCGATTTTAGTACTTTGTTATTTTTTTTCAAGTTGTATTTCGCTCACGATCAAAATCTGACCTAGATTTTTTTTCCTCGATGGCAGGTATTAATCTACGAAAAAAAAAATTGAAATCAACCTTGACAGGCTCGAAAAATCAAGGATTTAAGGGAATTTGGATTTATGAGCGAGGTGCCTCGCCCAAAAATTCAGAGTTTCTGGGATCTTCGATATCTTGAGACTGCCGATGCCGTTTTTTTTTTGTCATTCACGGCTGACACAACTGACAACAGTTTACAGTGAAGAAAGTGACTGTGGGGGAAGTACACCTCTTACAATTAAAAAAACAATATTTTCGATTTTCATTCTCATCGGAAAGGCAATTCTCAATTAGGAAAATCGGCTGTTATAACGTCAAACGGAATGTTCCTAACGAAACAATCTCAACAACTCTTCCAGGCAAACCTCTGACATAAGTCTGCAAAAAGATGTGGATATACGTCATACTCGTTTCGTTTCTCATATGTGCTTTTCCAGATGGAGTACTATATATACTTTGTTTTTCTTCTATTAAACCGTAATCCTAGTCGCCCGATCCCCGTCTACCACAGTAGTCGAGCATAATAAAAGTACGCCAAACGCCGTTGACCGTCGACGTCGTGTGAAACCGATTTCAATGGGGTACAAAGCGGATTATGACACACGCTCTTGGAGCAATACCTAGGGGATAACTTGATACCACGAAAAATAAATAGGGTACATAACGTCAAACGGAATGTTCCGAACAAAAACAATCTCAACAACACCGGCCAGACTACGACTGAGCTCGTTAAAGTAGAACATCATCTTGGTAGAACACCAAGCAGATGCAGGCAAGGCGTTTTGTGTAGAGAATAAGACAATCAACCTGGGATGTCTAACTTGTTTTTCAACGAAATGCAAACACGTTCCAAACAACCCTCTCTCCATCCATATCCCCCCCACTCCCCTAACTCCCTAACTAACCCCCACCCTCCCTCCCCATCTCCTCAGTACAGCATGAACACAAAAAAAAAGATTTTGCTAAGGCATTAGTCTGTTGGGCTACTGATAAAAGGTTGACCAATTACCTACCCAATCTAAGCCTTGTAACACTCTTCCTGCCTAGAACGGACTGGATATATATATACGGGTCGACGCGTGTGACTAACACGCGATTCCTATTTATGGGGATCCACAAGTGCTTTTCAGATTCTTGACATGAGGAAATTCGCTTTTAAAAAAAAAGCGTTTTCATGGTGGGCGTGAAATTTGAACTCACGACCACTACAATCGATGTCCTGCCGTCGATGCCATTCGTTAAGTGTTGAGGCATCACTCCGTTGGGCTACTGGTAATTGGTTTGGCTGCAGGTGGGGGGGCTCAGCGTACGTTGTGGTAGTGAAGCACGAGCTGACTACCACGTTCGAAGGTAATACTTCAATAAAAAGTCCCGCGACGAAAGGAAGAAGGTGCCGAGTCCACAGTATCCCCCATCCGGACGCGTCCACCAGAGAGGGTTAAGGTGGACGACTCGTCGTAGCCGTCCCTTTGGCGGCGGCTTGCTCGACTCGTCTGAGGCGACGCTGCAGAGTACGCATCACCCTTTTCCGTTCGACATCAATCGCGACCGCCCTGGTCGCTTCGGCCGTGGACGCTCCCTCTGCCGCCTCTGCAGCCCTCTGTAACTCCTCGTCCCCGGCCAACCTCGCCTCCGGCCAACCTCGCCTCACTCGAGCCGTCAAGGCTGTACCCCGCCTTCACCACAAGTTCACTGCACGTCACAATAATCGAGGAAGGATCAAGAATGCAATTAAAATATAGTACAGTTGTCGCTAGGAACTCGCCCAGCAGGATACTGTTCAGCTGTCGTCAACTTGTGTGTAATGGTGGAAAACAATAACAGTAATAACATGCAGTCTTTACTGACGGCGCTTACAGCAGTGCGTTCATACTAATAAGCTTGATATTAAAATTCGAGATGTAGTTACTGCTTTATCGAAGCGCGAATACGCCGTTTCCAACCCCGACCCCCGACTATCCGTCCTAATAATTCAAAATACAGGCATATTCAGTGGAGTTTTGTTTCGACTACCCGAAAAACTTGTTGCTGACTCGTTGGATATCTGTGAAAACAGCAAAGTAGTTAACTCCTGAACTGCACAGGGTATACTACCGGCGGAGTTTCATTCCTGTGCATCAATTGACGAACGGTCACGTGAAATTACCTCTCAAGAGGAGTTCTGATTTCTCCATAATCTATTGTTCGTCGACTGATCGACCGTGCAAATTAAAACAATACGCTTGTGTGTGAGTGCGCGTGCAGGTTCGCGCCAGGTAACCACCCCGCCGCCTGCTATTTTCGGACTTGTGTTGAGAAAAAATACAGGGAAACTTTGCGGTGACTATGATAGCCTAAAGTCGTTCTGAGAGTTCCTCGTTAATCCTGGGTATTCATGTTCAGTAGCGAGAACTAGAGCAGTTGGTTTCGTTCACGTCGAATACGACAGTAGGATCGAATACGTATGGTGCGTTTTCGATGTGGGGACTGTGAACAATCATGTCGTGTCCGGAATGCAACAACCTAGGTTATAGGAACAAGACATTGGGATTCTCCGTGGAGCATACTATAATAGCAAGAACGGTGAGGATAGGCTACTTCAAGAGCTCTTAGGGAACATACAACGGAGGCCCATCTCGTTTCCTGGCCATTCATACGCCTGGCCCACGTTGAATTCACTCTCAATACAACATAAAAAACTAATAACTTCGGGACGCTTTATAAACCCAACAAGCTCATGCAGCATTATATAGACGATGCGTAGTCAGGGTAATCTTGGATACTAGGTACATTATATTTAAGTTGAAAGCGCGACCAGTTTGATTCGAGCGCGCGCCCCACCGATAAGTTTTTTAATATCGCGACCCCATTACATTGCAACACGGCAAATAAGATTACGGGAACGACCATAACAATAGAAGTGAACACAAAGAAAACACTGGGTCCGCTCACACGCCAGCACATGCATCCTGTCTTCCGTGCGGTCGATCAACATTGCCATGATTTTATCCTGAAAATCTATAGTGAGCAGCAGAGAAGTGAATATTGACCAGAGTGCTTATGTCCATAGGAAACAGTATAAAATTAACCCTAAACCGTAAACTTACGATGCCGACGTATCAATCGCACCACGCTTCTAGCGCGCTTCTGCTCATCATTGAAACGCGGTGGAAGTAGCGCACACATAATGGCGCACGGGTGCTGTGTTGCGCGGGGATTGGTTGTACGTGGTAACACATTCATTGTTTGTTTTTATTCTGTAGTCAGTCAACACAAGTGTTGGACGAGCCGCGCAATAGTAGCCGTTATGCGATATTTCCACGGAACACCGAGCCTCCGTAAGCACTACACATTACACCAGCAACGACATAACTATCACTGTGAGGTGTCGTCTATCTCACGGAGGCGTTACCCGGACATGTTTAAGGAGCTTGCATGTACCAGCCAAGTTACGAGCCAATTTGGAAATCCAACTTACATATATTATTTTAATTACTGCAGGCAGTGTGGCTTTAGATGGTATAGAAGATTTTGATGATTTCTTGACAATGCCGGAAGATGGGCGCCGTCCAGCTCAATCGGCGCCCGGGATCGTCGCCCAGCGACACAGGATTTTCTCTACAAACTCTACACGACGCGAAGGCAGACGTTATGAATGCTCCGCAACCCCAGACTGGCTCGCGGTCTTCACGGGCGCCCAGCGCGTCAACAAGAATTTGAAGAGCCACCTGGATAGTCACTATGCAGGTGGCTCTCCAAATTCTTGTTGACGCGCTGGGCGCCCGTGAAGACCGCGAGGCAGTTTGGGGTGGCGAAAAAATCACAACGTCTACCTTCGCGCCGTGGAGAGTTTGCAGAGAAAATCCTGTGTTGCTGGGCGACGATCCCGGGCACCGATTGAGCTGGACGACGCCCATCTTCCAGCCAACAGCCCCCCCCCGTGGCCGTGCTGGCCCTGCGCGTTATGGTAACAAAAACATCAATCGCGGTGTGTAATCAGCACACAAACCATAAATGAAGCTAATGCGAGAGACACCAATAGTGTATGAGCGTACACTGCAGTGATTCACGGTGTCAAGGGAGGGGCGAGTGTGATAACGAAAGGGGTGGCTCAAACGAAGGGTATCTCGCGCCGTTGGCGGTCTCTCCTCATGGATTGACTGCCTTTGTTATTATCAAGCTTAATCAATGTTAATACTTACGTATGTTTGACACAAAACATCATGGATTCAATTTGCTAATCCGGGACGATGAAGTTTAGCCGAATCTTTGATCAACCTTCTGTTGATATTCGAATTTAGAACTCAAACTAAAGTAACTACGGCCTGTTTGGCGAATGTATGGCTTGCGACCACTCGACGCTTCCCTAAAGAACACGAACCTACAAAAAAGAAGAAAACGAAAACAGAATGAGAGTGACCGTGACTTTATCAAATAGAAAAAAAACATTCAAAAAGGATTCATCAACCCATGGTTCGCTTTTTTGTTGAGTAAGTCACACACCAGCAATTGTAGATGCGCGGACCCATCGTCTTAATCAGCAACACAACTAAACTAAAAACACAATCGTGTTGCAGAATACCGAAACTGGGTCAGTTTTTCAAACATTGTCGACCTCTTACTGGCGGGAAGAGATAATTGTTTTTGTACCGCCATACCCTATCTCACCTACCAAAGTTGTAAGTCCTACTATCCATTGAACCGTATATTGGGCTTGACTACACTGATACTTTACGCCGAAATACTCGTATCTCGCGTTTCCAAACGAGTTACACATGTACTGCATGCGTGCACCAAGACTGACGTAAGCCGCTGACCCAACCCCGCCATGACCGCGAGAGTATTCCACTCCCGAATGGCAGTGGAGCGGGGACGGATTACGGGGTTCGAAAAGCGATGAGGGAGAACATTGGGACTACAAAAATAAGAACGCCCGAGAAAAGATCGGGAAGGAGGAGATGTGCCACACACTTCACGAGACCTGGACGAGCGAGGTGGAGAGATGATATTTTAAACTAGAGACACATTGTTATGAGACGATATTTTGAACAGCCTGGCTAGTTTCTTTATTGTAGTATTGATAATTTATACTGACGCTTCTCGGCTCGACTGCGATTATGATTACAGTCCGGAACAAGCATCCGGCACATATGGAAGAACTCCGACACTCCTGTTCACGTTTTACATTGAGTGGTACCCGAACATTTGGTGTTCTCGCTGTTGTTTATTGTTTTAATCATATGCTCTTTATAAATATACTTTTTATCGTCCTCATTCTTACCACTAGATTGTTTTGTGGTGCAATTAGCGCAGCATCCGTTTTTCAGCCGCCATTATCAGCCTTCTGGGGTGTTGGGGCGTTCGCCCGGGTTGTTTTACCGGGATGAAGGCCCAAGACTTCCGCTTAGACGTCGTCCGCAAGGAGATGATTGACGCACCGGCGGCGGCACAAACAACATCTTAGCCGAGGTGGTCAGGCTGTGGTGAGTGGGCGGCCGTACCCACACCTCTTCTGTGTGCATGTAATGGATATCTTCAACGCCTCATTTACGCTACCGTCAACATTAGACCGTGGAGAGTTCGGCTAGTGTTGACACAATACGCACAACATGGCCCGCCCCAACCCCCCACCCCTGTCAAAAAACAAAATACCTTTTCATCGTGCCTCGTCTTCGATTGGCGCAACACGTGTCGTCGTCGCTGTCACAATTACCTCTATAGTGCGCACTTGTATTTAATTATACTGGGCTTCGATGGGTCAGGGAATAGGCAGATATACACAACGATTCAGTCGTGGCCCACGCAAACTGCATTTGTTCAACCGAGCGATATGTTACCCTCGCTTGTGATATTCGCGCGACGGTGTGAACAAAGCATGGTATCATCGATGAAAGGGGGAGGGCGTTCGGAAGTTGTCCACTCGACCGCTAAGACAGGATCAACGGTCAAAAAACAGTTTTCTCAGTGACCTCATCCCCGGAAATGCCACCCTGCGCGGACCCAGTGATGTAAGTACGCAAGGCGGTGTGCTCAGGAAACGAAGAAGGCCCTTGAATCGACATTGAGTTTATTCCGCCGTCTATGCATGGCGTACACTGCTCACCTTTGAAAATAATTATGTTATCGATAACCTTTTTGCGTCCTCCACGATCAACGGATAATGTTGTAAGTTTCGGTGTTCACCCATGTGGCAGGTGGTTCGGACGTTCCCGCTTGGCGGAGGGCGTGGCGACATGCCTTGAGAGAGAGAGGAATTCATCTTGGTCCACAGGCCCTTCAAAGGGGGTCGCGACTGCGCCTGCAGCGATGAAGAGACTAGACACCTTGCTCCTACACAAGGGATGTTTTTCTGGGGGGAAACCGTGAATCCAACACACTAAATAGTAGATATTTCTGTGTAGTCAGCACATAAACTAGAAACGATTGGGTACATTCACATTGATGAAGGCACGTGCGTGAGCTCGTCATTCACATGCCCGCAGTGTTCGCATAGGATCTTCCTGCCTAATTTGTCTTTTGTAAGCCCCGAAAAGAGGTTGCTCCAGCTACCAGCTGACTTTTTTTTCAGCACTGAAGAAAGACAAATTTGGCAGGAATAGAACACTGGACGACGAGCTTACGCACGCCCCTGGATATACCTAGGCGTTTCTGGTGTTGACTACACAGAAAGTGTCTACTATTTAGTGTGTTGGATTCACGGCTTCGTCCCAGAAAAACATCGTTTGTGGAACTCGTAATTTATAATCGTCGTTTACTACGATTCGTTGAAGAATGGCGGCACAGGCTGGTTCAAGCATACCGCCCAAAATGTATTCAATGGCCAATGTCCACGCCGTTTTTTGGAGATAGACCCTGAAATTTGGCACACATGTTTTATGCGCCCTACCCGAGCCTTTAAGGGATGGGTGTGTTTTTTCTTTCCGTCAGATATTGTTTGTTTTGTAATTTTTTGGGAAATTTGGGTCTTGGGAGATCCAAAATTTCCGGCGAAAAAAAAAATCATTCGGAAGAAAGACAAATTTGGCAGGAATAGAACACTGGACGACGAGTTACGCACGCCCTTGGATATACCTAGGCGTTTCTGGTGCTGACTACACAGAAAGTGTCTACTATTTAGTGTGTTGGATTTACGGCTTCCCCCCAGAAAAACATCGTTTGTGGAACTCGTAATTTATAATCGTCGTTTACTGCGATTCGTTGAAGAATGGTAGCACAGACTGGTTCAAGCATACCGCCCAAAATGTATTCAGTGGCCAATGTCCACGCCGTTTTTTTAGATAGACCCTGAAATTTGGCACACGTGTTTTATGCGCCCTACCCGATGTTTTTTTTTTCATTTTCGTCAGATATTTGTTGTTTTATATTTTTTTGGGAAATTTGGGTCTTGGGAGATCCAAAATTTCAGGCGAAAAAAAAAAACATTCGTAAAAAGGCTCGGGTAGGGCGCATAAAACACGTGTGCCAAAATTCAGGGTCTATCTCCAAAAAACGGCGCGGACATTTGGACTTTTGTGCGAACTAATAAACACAAGGAAATATGGGTAGGGCCACCGACCGGGGCAGGAGGCCCGATCCAATCCGACACTTACATTGCATGATCGTTGGCAGCCTGAGATAATACTGTAGTACGAGTAGTCTTTTTATTTTCGGTCATTTCAATTACAAGGATGGGCGCGGCGTCTTAAGCGCGAATGTCACCCCGGAGTTTATCCTGGGCGAGGCCCCCTGCTTCGGAGCAGGGGGCCTCATCCATTACAATACTTACATGAAATGCTATTTAGCGGCTTAAAAAACTACTGTCGTACAATATTTCACATTTGCGTAATAAATATATATATAATTATATCTGAAGGGTTTCATAGCACAAATGAGCTGTGGAGACACCAAGTCTTTTGTTAAGGTTAGTAGAAGAGATGTCGCTGATGTGTGCTTGAGAGGGGCAGGTATCTGCTGCACGAGCGATTGAGACGAAGTAGATTATAATACCTACATAGTAAGCAGTGCGTCTAAAATATTAAAAAGGGCGGGAGGGATGGTATTACTCGGCCCCGAAATGTAAAGGCTATTATTGGTGAGCAAATAAATGTCGGTTGCACAGATGACATGCGTATTCATGGGCAATAACAATGTCCACGATTTGCGTGCGCACGCCGATTCGTGCACTCGCACGTGAAATCGAATAAACAAAACCAAAAGGTAAGCTTATACACACTAGCGTCTCCTCTTTTCAATTGAAAGAACGCCAGTAGCCGACGCACAATACAGCATCAGCAGGTACAGCATCCAATGTCATTCGAGAACGTGAAAGCGATGCTCCGATTATGTTTAGTCTCTTGCAAATAGTTTTTCACGCAACTTTGTAGTCCTTTTCAACGGAATGTCTATGTATAAGACACGTTTGAAAGGAAGGCGAAGGGCCCACATAGCATTAGACCTCTATTCGATATAATCACGGAAGGGCGATGATTGATGTGGTCTTCGTTCAAGCCGACCGCGAAACAGATAGGTTGCGGTTAAAATCAAGGTGAAAGAGGACTTATAAAAGGATCCTCGTCTCAGAAAACCTCCCCGAGAAATAATATTCGCACGAGAACAAGAGGATTAAGCCGGCACACATCATTATTTTTGTGACGCGTTCTACTTGGGAGGACAAAGAAAGAATCAAACAAATAAATGAAGTTACACCGAACAGGGCGAATATTTGGTATACCAGCTACCCACGCGGACTAAACTCAAACAAACAATAACACAAATAAAACAAGTCCCGAGGTTGGGAATAAAAAAAACACAAAGTACAACAAGAGGAAGAGGTGGCACGACTTTAATAGCCAGTGTGCGGATAGTATAAAATATATAGTACATGTGTTGTGTAATATAATACACAGGAACCCTTTTGATAAAAAAAAAACATCCCAAAAACAAAATGGCATCAAGCAACAATAAAAATACAGATTCATAATCAGAAATACTACACGCGAGAAAGCATTGCAAATCGTTGCCCTAATATTCAGTGGCGCATCTTGGTTTGACTATATTGGACGCAAGATTTCAAAGCTCTTCGTACTGACGTAGATTTCAAGGATACCATGCGCATATCGTGCGCATGACTTAAATACGATACAAGCAGAAGGTGTGTTTCGTCGAAAAAGCAATGTGATGAACAGCAGTCTGCCGTGCGTAACAATAGAAACGGTTTCCTGTTTATTGGCCACGCGCCCTTCGTTTCGACTGTCCTGTCTATCTGTAAAGAGCATATCTACAATGTATACTGCTGTTGTACATATACATACTTCGTGGGGTTTATCTTGTATGTTGCGTGTGATCTTGAATTAAACGCCACAGAACAACACTATTAAATATGTGGTAAATGTGTCCATCCGGGAAACGGGCGACTTAATGCTACGCCTTTTTATCCGACTGTTGTGCGAGCTTAAGTTTTCCGTATGTCGTGTTTGAACGGGATAACGAAATTTAATGTATGAAACGCACGACTGCTTAGGTATTAACAGGTACCAGAAGTTGCCCAACGACTCCATTACCCGCCCAATTCCCCTCTCTGTTTCAACGCCCTTGAATTGAAATGATAATTACCGCGTTTGGTATGTGAATTTACCTTTAGGTTGCGATGAGATGCATCCCGAATGAAATCTCAGCATGCAAGCAACACCCAAAAATAATATTGTATACCTAAAATCGTATATATATATGTGGCCAAACGAGCGTCGTAGATCCTAAACGATTTACTTAGTTGCAAGCTCCATATAGATATTCATTTCCACAAGCAAGGGCCGACGAAAAAGCAGGCTTACCGCAACTCGCCGTCTACAGCCTGCCCGAGATCGATGGTTTTGCGTGAATCGCCGAAAACAAGTCTCTCCTTCTGGCGTCTCGAGATGTCCCCGTCCTTGACGCCCTCGAGCACCAAGTCGACCTGGAGGTGGTGAGGGTGTTGTTGTACGGGAGGGGTACCGAGAAGGTGAAAATACAGAAAGAAAGGTGTAAGGCGCAAAACAAATGGATCTTGTGGAAACAACTACAAAACAAAACAATCATTTGGAAGTCGACAGTACGAGACGCGCTGATATACGGCGGATAACAGACCGGCGTGAGTTGAAAAACACACCCTGCTTAACATCTCGTTTATGCCTCAAACTTACACTGGCAGGCCAGCAGATGTACTTGTGGGCGACGCATTCAGCTTGTCCCTCGGGTATGTCGAGGGTTTCGGCAATTCCATTCACCACCATATCGTGGTCGACCTTGCACTGGTGGAAAAACTCCTCTACCGAGTCGTCATCACCAAGAACGGAATATCCCTCTTCGTCGGTTTCCGCTGAATAAAGAGCCTGGAGCGCATCAATGAAGTCGGCGTTGCCTGCGTTGGCCCTGGCGACATCGACGATGGGACACGAATCCTCCACCTCCCCGCCTGCTGAACCCCTGTCATCGTTGGTGGTGACCAGGCGTGCAGTCCCCCCGTCTGTAGAACCATCGGTTACGCCCAAGCAGCAGAGGCGGCCCCGGGAAACGTTGAGCCAACCAGCCCCTCGTCTCCCTCATCTCCCGACTCGTCGCTCGCGTCCTCGCGGGGGGCGAGTCGTGGCGGTGCGTCGTCGATGTCTGGAGCCGACCCCAGGCCTGTCCGATCCGGGGGCGCACTCGTGGCCATCCGTCAATCGTCAGACCGGTATCGCAGACGATGATAATATGGTTCGCGAGTGCAGTCGTCCCCACGTCAAACAACGCCCACCCGCCAACGAATCAACCTTACCAGGAGATCGTAGGTGTTAGTCGTGAGGGAGCGTCGCGAGGCGTGCGGTTGTAGCTGAGCGGCGCTATGCGTGGAGATATAAGGTCTTCGAGAACACGCAGAGATGAATGGCGCTGAGGTGTCCCTTTGAAGGGTGGGGATCTACGGCAGCGGCGGGTGAAGACAGAAGCTTAAGCTGTGGTGTGGTCGTACGGACAATGATAGAAGAGGGAGGGGTGGAAGTGCGGATGATACTGAGACTGGAGGGGTGGGGAAGCGGTTTGGAGGGGGGGGGGGGGGGGGGTTGTTGTTCCAGTATAGAGAATTTTAAGTTTGGGCACCGAAAAACATCGGCGTTGAACTCTTGATGTCCGGACAGGGCGCCAAACGTGTGTAATTGGCCGAATACATTAAACATTTCAAGCTCTGGATTGGCCTGGAGGCCTGGGCTCTCGCAGACCACTAAATTATAATAGGCCGTTATTTTGTTTTTAATTAACGGTTGTTGTTGGTTGATGTATTGCAATGGCAGTCTAACGGTTGTGATGGAGACGAAAAACAAACTAAATCACTAATCTATGATTGGGTATAGGTCTTGGCTCTCGTGGGCCACTCACGCAAGTATATTAAATTAAGGTACTATTGTTTTAGTGTATAGGGCTCTCGGAGACCACATATATCACTATAAAGTATACATCGATAATCGTGTGCAACTATTGTTGATGAAATACGCATTATTGACAGTGATGTGAACCGAAAACCGAAAGTCGGTTTATTCGGTCGGTTTATTTCGGTGTTTCCAAACCGAAAACCGACTTTTATTTTTCGGTTTTTCGGTTGCCGAAAAAAAATGAAACCGAAAAACCGACTCGGTTTTTTTCGGTCGGTTTTTTTTTTCCTGTCCCGAAAATCAATACCGCCTACATATCTACATGGAAACCCCGTCATGAATTGACATGGACACACAGCACACAGCACATATAGCACACAGCCCGCACCAGCAGCGACAACAACAGCCGCACAGGGCACAGGGTACAGCGGTACAGCAGTGCGTCGCGAGACTGCGAAGGATAACCATCTTCGGTTCAGGCGGCAGTGCTGACTCTGACCTTGAGCCGGAGGCAGAGGCGGGTATACTTACAGCCCCCCCTTCAGCAACCTAGCGTTCTTGATGGTGTTGTTACGACGTAGCTGTACGCTGCAAGATGCATCTATCATCTATCATTACATCATACATGGTATCTAGACTACACATCAGCAGTGCCCTCGTATAATACTATCCTACTATTTTTTTATTGTACGTGGCAACAGCTGTTACATGTACCTGTATGTAGCTATTGTCGGCTGCAGATTCTAAATATTCATGTCGGCCTGTACCGTGTGTGGCGCAGCAGACGCAGGTACTGCAGGAGGGCTACTTGGCACAACACCACGATCTCATCCCGTCACATTATGCCAACACATGCGCGCCGAAACCCTTCGAAATGTGGGCCAATTGGCTAGTTTAGTCGGGAAACCGACCGAAAAACCGACCGAAAATGTTCGGTTTCGGTTTCGGTTTTTTTCGGTTTAAAATAAAAAACCGACCGAAACCGACCGACTTTTCGGCGAGAAACCGAAAAACCGACCGAGTCCATTTTCATTTTCGGTTCACATCACTGATTATTGTACGTACTGGAGCGGTCGAACGGTTTTTCTGCGTGTTGCTTAAAATCAAAATAAACACATTTGTTATTGATAGGGGGCAGACCAGGGCATTCGAGGGCCGTTCAGAGTAGTAAACGACCGGGAACAGTTTTGAATGATGAGGAGCCACATTAACGCAATTATATCGGATAGGAGAAACCGAAAAATTGAGGTAATACTGTTTTAGTGTAGAGGGCTCTGTATTTACCGCAAGAAGAAATAATACGGAAGATAAACTCGATATATACAGCTAGCTGTATATTAAGTACTACTGAAGGAGATTAATGAATGGACACAATTTGAATGGACCGGAACAACAGAAAACAGACTCACTGGCGGAGACCTCGAACCACCCCCCACTCCGCCCCCTTGAGCACCATCACACATTTACTCGTGATGGATGCATCAGGCGGGTGTGGTACTGGAGGTGAAGCTGGAGGTCGTGGTGGGGGTGGGAGCAGCAACCCCTATGACGGAGGCGGGGCAGCCATCGACGTGAGGACATCAACACCGATCAGCGACGGCGACGTCGTGTGTGGCAACGGCGCTGCGAGCGCTTTGCCGGCTGGTGCGAGAGGCTCGGAAAACAGCCACGGTCGTACAGCCGCGATTGTCCGGCTAGATGAAAAGTGGGCCAGGGAGAGAGCGGAGGCGGCTGAGTGCGGTGAAATGGGCGCAGATCTACTGCTTTTCTACCTGAAATGCATAGATGAGGGTGACTATCAGGCTCGAACTCGCGAGCTCCAGAGAGAAGCCAGAAAGGCGATAAGGGAGCGTCTGAAGATCAGTGATGTCCAGGCGACACTTATTATCGACAAGGGTGTTTCCTACATTGCAGAAGTGAGTTGCTTACTATGTGTATGTCAGAAATTTAACTCACTTGTAACAATCGTATAATACAGTTTTAAAGCTGCACGAGCAGTAGTGCCCACGTAAGTAACCATATTCGCAGATGTTATGTACCGACCAGTAGACACACCTCTACTGTATTTCCCTCTGTAAAACAATACTTGTACTTGCAACATGCCGCTCCGTCTATCGTGCGCTACTAGCTCTTCTCATCCCAGCATCTCCTTTTTTTTCGGCGCCTGCATCATCCGTTCTTACTGTTTATGATTACATTGTTCTTTAACTCGCATAAATTATCCGCTCCCCTTGGGTTATGCCTAGTGTTTATAGTATGTATGTTCTCACACTGCTGCAATGCTGCTGTTCTTCTATATATAAGCTGCTGTCTCATGGTTTCAGGACGAAAAAGACATGCTGGAGGGCGTCGAGGGGGGGTTGGAGGGGAGGCGCACCCAACAACTTCGAGTTGTGCGTGACTTTGAGTCGCTAAGTGACAACCCAAAGTAAGTGCCACTCGTCACCAAATATACATGATGTATTAAATATATAGATGTGCAGGGGCGCCCAGAAAAAAAAGAGAAAACGACACACCACAACCCCAGAGGTCGGAATAAAAAACCGTTGCAACCGTTGTGATCGCATGATGAAATAAGAAAATGGTGAAAACAATTATCCATATTTTCATTTTTTCACTTGGTTTTAGTAACCCCCCCCCCCCTAACGAACAAAAAATTATGTGAGATGTCGAAAAAAAAAATCGACCACCCTCGAGATGTGTGTGTATTTTTTCATTCATTAATGTGGAGGGAAAACAACGTGGCAGCTGCATCGAAACTCGCAGTGTTGTTTCATTAATCGGCCGTTTTGGAATCCACACGCATATATATACACATGGGTTCAAAGGTAGCCTTGTTACTAAACATAAGACCCCACAGCCCTTATCAATTCAGACACGGAAGAAATGCTTTACGGCAATAGAGGCGTTGCTACTCTGGCTCAGAGCAGCCCGCACTCCTGCATCGACCACCACGGAGAGGGATAGCAACATCATAACCTTGGCCGATAACGCGTGCGTTGAGGCCATCCAACAGCAGTTTACGCCACCAAAACCAATTCGAGCAAATCGAAACTTGGAGTCTATGACGGGTTTTTTGTGACTCGTTCGGCGTCCGCAAGCAACTCGTGCTCCTTGAAAGCGAGAGCTCATTGCTGCTCCAGCCTTACGCTACCCCTTAAACAGGTTGCGCGTTACGTCCCCTTTCTCTAGAAGATGGTAACGAAGGTTGATCGTCCAACCGGGCATGAATAACTAGTTCGTGTCGTGGAGTTCGAAATCTGAACTCTAATCTGCTTCTCCTGATCCCCCACGATATCAAACCATAATCGCCATGAGATAGAACGACGAACAACGAAATCGTGGTGCGAGTTTTTAGACGGTTGAAAATCAGACTTCCTTTCGTTTTTGCAAACCATAAAATAATGTTACATGAAATCCAGCCATATTGAGTGTAGAAGAGGGTGGATCCTTCCCACGCAACAGCTCGTTCAAACGCCACAACTTTCGTACTGTCTGTGTCTAAGAATCTTGTGCAATGATCTAACATTATTGACATATAGTTTGTACGTAACTTAAACATATCTTGCATTCTTGATGCCTCCGTTTCGTTTCCGGATAGATCGATCTTCGTACGGATCGCCATGCGATATACAAAGGTTGCGTGCCGATCCAGCTATCTTTCTTTCTGAAAATATGTCCCCCAAATTATGAATCGACAGAGAAATGCCATACTCGTACCGAAACTGGCTACATGTTCAACCCTGGGTTTCACACCGGTACAAGCGTACTGTAGTAAAAACCCAAGAAACAATGTAAAACAAAACAGTAATATATCCTGCTGTGCCGTGCCTTTTCCACCAGTTCCATCGCAAGTAATCGAACACATACCAGGGCAACGTTAGAGGTGAACCTCGTAGGTGTCACAGGTTTGTGGTGAATGTTGTGTGTGGGTGCGTGCGCTCGTGGCCATTGGTACCGAGCGAAGGTCCCGTCGTTATCTTGAGCACGTGATGACCACGTTTTTTAGCATAAATTGTGTTTCTTGCGAGTTCGAGCAAGCGCGTTCGGGGGACCTGCTCAGAACAGCACGGTGGTAAGTACAATCTACCTCATGGGCAACATGTCGTCTCTAAAGCAGCGAACGCAGCAAGGGCTATGGTACAGACGGTGCAACCTAGGAGGCTATGGCCATGGTCGGGCCTCAAAATGGATGCCTGCAGCTCTCGACACACAAGCAAAGAGAAGACGCCGTTTTTGGGCAGACGACATGACTGAGAACCTCGGTGACGCTCTTACCTTGTGGGCCCTCCATGGTGCCGCTGGCGCACGCCGCAATGATGCCCCGAATAAGCCACCCTGTTGATTTCATCGTCCGTCTTGTGATTTTTGTTTTCGCACGAGTAATATCGTTTAGATGGTGACCACCCATTCGCCAAAGTACACAGTCTTTCGTAACCGTCGTTTAATTTGTTTTTCAGGATTGTTGTCGGAAAATTGCATCCAAGGTCCAATGCTGGTTCGAGTTTCCGCGTGGTCTTGAAGATATATTGTATAGGAGAAGCAAGGGACAATGCTTCGCCTCTAGCAACCAATACAGACCGAGCCGGTCAAAGTCATGACGGAAAAATTGGAATTATTATTAGCAACAATAACACCTTGATTTCAAGATCGCATGGCGAAGGTACACACTCTGTGTGCGTGGGATCTCCGTGTGTTGTCGATTGGATATGCTGTTCTCTCGTGATAGATACCTCGATCTCGTTCCTCGTGGTTTTCTACAAGACATGGGGGAGGGTTCTGAACGTATGCGTCGTTCTTCGCAGTCCCATTGCGCCTCGGAACGGTGCATGGCCTTGCGACGGTAACCAAATGGCGTTGATATGACACGCTAGTCCATAATGACACGGAAAACATTTGGATATAATTCACATTCCCAAGTAGGAGCATAAAGGTTCAAGGATGTGCCGTGGGTGGCGAGGACACGGAGTGTCATGGCAGTGCCCATGTGTCGTCATAGCCACACATGGTAATGGCATGTGATACGTTCACGGGTTTCCGTGGAAGGCAGGTAGGCAGTGGTATGTTGTCTTCATGATGCAACTTGATCCTTGGCAATTTCTTGGCGCGTCATCACATTCGAAACTGTTCTGGTCAGGGCGTGTCTTGACTTATTTTGACCACGTTGGAACGAGTGGAATGGAACGAGATTATTCGTGGTCATCTGGTCCATTCCAACGTTCCAACCTGTTTGTGTCCGAGGTGAACTGCGAAGTCTCGGCAGCGCCCCGAACATAAATGCCCCAATTGACTCTTGTGGCGGACTCCAACTGAAGTTTTCTGCGGGACCACGCAGTTGGAAACTTCCAGCACCAATCAATTGTGGTGAATATGGTTCCAAGTGGGCCGTTCGGTCCTACTAAACAAGGATTACTGTTTTGACATATCCGCTTCCTCTTTACAAAAATACGGACAGGGTGGAACGATTGGAATCTGTTCGATTTAATTAACCCATTCGCAGCAATTATTGGCGTGGGGACCATACCGTTCCAAGCGCTCCAATGCCTTTTAGAGGAAGAGAAGACACGCCCTCATGGCGAAACGGCAAGACAACCCCCAAACCCCTCAATGTCGAAGATAACATCAAATAGTGGTAAAATCGTCGATGGTTGCCCTAACATATCTCTGATTTCAGGAACGTTCTCCTGGCGGCCAAGGTACTTTCCTACTTCGTCAAAAGGACCACTATTCGCACCCCCCGCCCGGCCTGGAGCTGGTTGGGGATACTAATGAACACCGACTGGGACAGGCCCTGCTCTATGTTTTGCATGCTACGGCTCAGTGCAGAGGCGATCGGAGTCAACGATCGGATTTTCATGTATCATTTCATGCGTGACGCTGATGACCACCTCGGGGTCGACTGGTCCGAGGATGCTAGCCGTACGTTGAAGCGGCTTGGCGAGTTGGGCTTCGACAACGGCGACGCTTTCTGCCTTAGAGGTCAGTACATAATGTCATTATTGCACTATCTGTACCACAAATAGGATTTCAGCGTAAATGGCGTGCAAGCATGAGCGAAATGTTTTCCTTCAGCTATTTAAGACGCAGCGGATTGATCCGAAGGCTAAATAAAACATCTACAATCTAGTGTAGAAATAACTAATACCTGTTGGCATATATTGAATCAAGAGTCTCAGCGCGGGCTGTCTACCTGTTTGTGCACCAGGCGCCACGCACACACACCATATTCACAGAGACATTTCGCTTTCCTCGCTAACTCGTTGAGTGTATAGACGGTGCAGTTCATTTATAAAATATAATTGATACACTAGCAGGCGGTTAAAAAACACCAGTAGTAGGCGGCTGAACCGTTAAATCAACCCAGATGAGTTGAATTTTAGAGGGGACATGGGGGAGACGAGCAAAGGCAGCAAAGGCAGCAAAGGGCGGCGGCTGCCTGTGACAAGGTGCGATTGGTAGGTCACCCTAGTTTCGCACCCGGGATTTGTACATGCGTCCTCGGCTTTTTAACCGTCCATTCACTCGCTCGCACTAACGCGTGTGGTGGCTCTAAACTTGACCAGGTCGGGCACTTGAACTAGACGGTTCAACGATCGAGTTTCCTTTCGTGCTCCCTAGCGACCGAAACAACGCCGGCCGTGTGAGGGCATTGCCCTTGCCCGTCCTGGACGACATGCTTGAGCGCGCCGCCAAAGCAAAGACTGCGACCAAGAAAGCCGCCGACGAGTTAACACTCGCTGCTTCTGCCTCTCCCGCTGAAGCTGCTGCTACTGCTCATGCTGCTGCTGCCGACGCCGCTACAAAAATCTTGCGCCTCCTCCGCCGCTCCATCCACTTCCGCCGACGCGTCATCCTCTTCTGCCGCCGCCTCGTCGTCCTTCGCTGACGCCTCGTCCTGTACCGCTACCGACACCCCCGCAAGCCTGGCCGCCTCGACATCGAACGCTGATGATGACGCCTCATCTCTGGCTCCCAATAAGTAGGCCCCCTCCAATGTGTTCGAGGTGATTATTTTGTACTGTCTGTAGAATGTCAGACTCGGAAGCAACAGCGAGGGGTTTTGGATAACATTAGAACACCATTCGCGGTAGAGTCCGCACCACGTCCTGGTTTTGTTTATTCGTGATCCTCGTCTAATAGTGCCGGCCCATCATCGTCTCCCAAGGAGTCGGCTTCCACCATTGCATTCCAGGGGTTTCCAATATTGTATTCCAGGGGCTTTTAGACATAATTGCATCGAACGAAATATTAGGTAACTTCAGCGATGGTTTTAAAGATAACGTTGAACTCATTAGGGCACAGGTCGACACCCCAGTTTATTGCCCCGACCATGTTGAACTTGTGGCATAAAAGAAACACATTCTTGGACGAAGAGAAGCGTGGTGAAACCATTTGATTCCGTTTGTTTGTTTTGTTGGTATCTATGCCAACGCTAGTCCTTCGAGCCAGGACGCGTACGAACTTGACTGTCGGTAGATCGGCGTTTACTTGCGGTTTGGTAGAAGGACGACGTACAGGCACGCTCAAGAACGAGACAAGTGGTCATGTCGCACATGGTACACAAGAAATACTGGAGTTGTAACCTGTGCAAATCGGATGATAGGGATACCGTCTATTGAATTGAGCCCGCTTCACGTATCAGGTTGGATTCGCCCAAACTCCACTATACTAACCCCCACTCTACCTCTCTTCCCTCTTCCACCGTCATTTTGCGTTCGTTGCTCTTTCCGAAAAAATAACAAATCGTTTTTCCGTGTACGTCAGGCACTCTGAAATCGAGGGCAGAGGACCTTCAGAGATGGCTAGAATTTGTATAGTGGTTTTAGATTTGGTTAGTTGTTGTTTCGTTGTATTAGCGTATGTGTTGGCGACGACAAGAACAATGGGACTGCAGGATAGAAGGTCGACAATAGTTGTCCTCGATTCGAGCCGATACACCCGGCGAAAAACTACATCTGCCTTTGTAGTCTACATTGTCAAGGATGATGTGTTCCTTAATATTGATAGGATGGTGGGACGGGTAGTGTTGATCTCCACCGCGCCTAGTATGTCGTTCGAGAGCGCCAAAACTCTGTTGTCCAGCGGATTTCATTTCTCTGTTGCTGCAAATGATCCGGTAGTCTTACGTATTATGAGCAGCAGTACAATGAAGCATCACCTGTAGCATGAATTGAAGTGGGTTTAGTCGTCTAGAGAAAGTATGACATGCGTAGTGGGGCCAAGTGCAGGCGGAAGAACGCGGCAATAGCCTCTGTTTGGCTTCATGGGACCGTTTGCCGACACTCCTGTTTAAGCTTCCACAACAGGTAGGAGAGGTGTGATTATCCTAGTTTTAATGCGTCCCTGGTCAGCGTGGCCTAGCCTACTACACATTTCGTCACATTTGTTGCAATGCGTATAGCGTAGTCTAGGACATATGCACTGTACACTCTGGACTGTTCTTGCGTGTCGAACTTCTTTAGGAACACGTACCATAAAAGTCAACCAACAGAGTGTCCTTCTTCTACAGACATTGTCGCGGAGAGCAGCATCATGGTGTTGGTGAAATACACCTACCTGTGGTGGTTTTAGTTTTGTTTGGTTTTCAGTTCGAGCGAATCGACCGTCGACACCGCGTAGAATGATGCTGCATTGGGCGTGAGCGTGAGTTTTGGGGAATACCGAAGTATATATATATATATATATTTCACAACACATGAGGGTGGGACACATTGTTGACAAATACACGTGTACTATAGAAGGGTGTTGTTCTTTAGCCCGGATAAAGGGCAGCGGCGTACTCTTAGTTTGTATTGTCACTTTTGCCACAAGCCGGCTTATCATGTAACACGTTTAGATGCCGAGTCGAGATTTCATGCTTAACGGTGTACGGTTTGTTTTTGTTTGTTGAATTTTTACTTACTGGAGGCGACATCCATCGACGACACGCCCTCACCGCGGAGTTGTGGGCTTCCAGGTGGAATGAAGGAAACCGTCGACACCAAAAACAAGTGTTTACGGAAAATTGCATGATGATTGTCCACAGTTTGCATCTACGTACTAAAAGAGATAGGCGTACCCGATCGTCCCCCTATATCCACGAAGGCCTGCGATGTCTCTCCATCCACCACCCACGGATGCCCCGTTATTTTAAGCATTTCGACCGCTCGAATAAATGTTTAGCAAGCAGCTTTAAAAAAAAAAAAACGTCGACTATCTGAGAAGGGCAGCGGACAAGGGATGTGGCTATCATACACATAACTACCCCCCACCCTCCCTAGTCACCGGTGGAGCGGCCGCCTGCTGTTGCACGATGCTCGTTCAAATCTGAAAACGTCGGAGATGGGTCTCGGACGATAAGTGCACCATGGTCTTGACGTTCGAGATGGAAAATTTAAACACCTTGCGCCTACCAGTCTGTCTCTAAATATAAGGTAGTTTCGGTAATCTCTAAATATAAGGTAGTTTCAATACGCGATGACTTTGCATGATTTGCGTCCCACGAAACTCCTGACAGGGGCTTCAATATACTTCAATATGCTATGGGAAGCAAGGGGAAGCAAAAAAACGGGGATGGATCGATACCACCCCCCCCCCCTAAGATACAGGATGTTTTTTCAACTTTTCCCAGTAAGGAATGTTTGTTTTGTCACAACCCTATTACGAACGCAATGATGGTCTTTTTTTACTCCTTTTATATGTGCGTTTGTTCGTGGCCTCCCCAAATCCGGGCCCGTTTTGATGGGGATCACGTCTCCATTATACTTCGGGGGATATACCGAGCCGAAGAATAATTATTTCATTTTTGAGCCGTTGGACTATGTGAAGAAAACAAAAAACATGAAAATAATCAAAGGAACAAACATATAAAAAACGTGACAATGCCGAAGGTCGAACCAGCGATCCTAGGTTCACAGCTAATCGCATGAAACTTGAGCTACTACACTAGCAAAACTACCTTATATTTAGGGACATAGTGGTATGATTCTACTGCGTAATATGATAAGTTGATGACTTGCTCCGCCGACGAGCGCGCTTAGGTGTTTGTGCAGCCCAAGCACTATTTGTCGGTGCGCACGGTTCTCAATGAAGGCGTTACTGAGATGGCCCCGCAGTGACAGCGCCTACTTCGCGCCATGTAGTTCGTGGAATACGGCGTCCACGTCCCCCAACTAATCCAACATGGAACACCCCAAACGAAGATTCGCGGTGTTGAGATACAGCCTTCATTACTACCAGTACATGTATTCTGCCTATATTGCACGTCCATCACCGAGAGCCATGCCGTCCACAAAGGCATCATCAGCCGATCTGTAAACACCACGCGATACGCCCCCCCCCCGTCTCCTCAGGATCTCCTTCGGGAATAATGTATCCAACCGTGTTCCTGCCAATCCCACAGCTCATCTGGACCTTCTGGTCCACCTTCGAGCGAT
This sequence comes from Saccharina japonica, assembly GCA_008828725.1. Taxonomy (NCBI): domain Eukaryota; class Phaeophyceae; order Laminariales; family Laminariaceae; genus Saccharina; species Saccharina japonica. The sequence continues at coordinate 401,401 of MEHQ01000080.1, forward strand.
CTCATAGCTATCATGATACACGCTCACTATACTACTACTCAGCCCTAGCTGATACTACACAGCTGAGGCCTATAGGTCGCCGTGCCACCCAGTAGAACTGCTGCACTATGGAAGAACTTGTAAAAACCAGCGGAGGAGAAAGGGACCGCTCTCTAACGTCACTTGTTTTGATATTTATGTAGTTGTTGTTTAGGCGAAGATTGAGAGGTCGGTGCAAGGTACCCCAACCCCTCTCCCCACTGTCTCGAATGTCGCAGTTGAATTGCTCGACGTGAGATGTCGGAACAACTTTTTGCGGGTCTGCCTTTCAACCACTTGAAGGTAATCAGCATTCGCTGAAATCATTCTGCCCGTTAACAAGATAGTATTGGCGAGTTCTAGGGCCAATACGTGTCGTCTAATAATCAATGTACAAAAGTTAATTTAATGTATGCAACAACCCAACAGGTTGCTATCGGGGTAGGCGCGTGCCTCGCTGTGCAGACACATCATCTGCGAGTGTTTATACACACCAGTCAATGCTCGTGTCATCAAAACAGTGATAACTTTTCGATGTGGGTTGATTCGTATATAGTTTGGGAACAATGGGGTTTCCCGCTGTGATCTGCCGGAGTCTCTCACCCGTTGTTGCTACTGCTGTGTTGATTTATCTGGCAATGAATGCGGCACTGTGTGGCAGAGCGATACCTAGTCTGGTAGAACAAAAGGAAACACAAATGATACCTTAATCGACAATAGCAACCTACGATGGGCGGGCGAGGATTGCCTGTTATTTACCTACAGTAACCTTTTTTCTAACTAGTCGTGCTTCCGTCGACCTATGCCATCGCCCACGGAGTGCCTCACCTACACTCTCGTTCAGTACAACAATGTGGCCTTCCCTAAAAGGGTTCCCCCTTCTAATGTTCTCGCCTTTTTTCTGGTATCTCAGATTACGTGTCGCCTCCTTATCGAGGATTTCTTTTTTTCATTTTTTCCCAATAGTTGCCCTCAACCTTATTCCTTCTCTCCCGGCCTATTTGGTAGCAACTTAGATCCGGCGTCAGCTAGATAGGCTCATCCCCTGCCGTAAATTGCAGCTGCGGTGCGTGCACGCTAAACGTGGTGACAAAGAATCACTATCTAGGTTAGCCCGAAAGGAAAAGAAAATACCTCAGCGACAACTGAACAAGTGTCTACAGAAAGCCAGACAACTAAGAGCGCGCAGAGCTACAACAACCGCCATTGATCTTAAGAACTCGTTGTAGTAAACAATTGACTGCGTACTATACGTAGCTCTCCTCAACGATGTCGGTGCCTGGTACACCGAGACGGACGTAAACATACACGACCACAAATGAAACGAGCCATATTACGATGGAAATACCAACAACGATACAGCATGGAGGAAGTACCGTTTTAATTTCACCAATAATTCCAATTATGAGTGGACCAGAAACCAACAAAGCTGCTACTGTCTCTAATTGACGAATCGGTTTTCTTTTATATACTTCAAGACACCCTGATAACAACCCCCAAACCGACATTATCCGCATGTACTGCAACTGCCCCCCCCCCCCCCCCCCTCCATTCTTCGTCCCCCCCTATAAATATATGATATATTTATAGGTTGGGTTGGCGTCGGTTGGCAACGATGCTGTAAAACACGTCACTCGCTGCGTGAGCTAGACAACGAGGGTGCCGTTTTTTGTTTTTTTTGGTGGTCACCAAAGCTGGCGGTCGAGTAGATCATTTGTGCGGGGTGGAGAACCTTTGCTCCGCACAAGGGGAATTGTCGTATCACGTAGTGTGTATATGGTAAGGCATCCGCGAGGCAGTTACATAGTAAAACCCATTGCTGTCTCCGGAAGTGGCCACACCAGAAATTAAATTAACTCATTGAAGCTGTCGTCCATATGCAAGTCCGCCTCAGAGGCGGTTCTTAGCAGGATGCAGCTCACCCTCCATGCGACTCGCCCAATACCTCACGGCGCTTCGCGCTTGGTGCAAGCAATGTCTGCCTGGTTGGTGAAAACCCAACGCGCTCCGTCCCGGCATTGTAGGGATGCGAGGGTCTATGGTCATATGACTACGGCCGTGCACGACATGAGTACACCCCCCCCCCCCTCCTCCATTCTGCTAGGAAGCTATTTGTAGCTGCAAGACGAGCCACCATGCGTATATGGACATGAAAAAATATGGTAACCGTCTTATTATGTCACTCGTATAATACAACAATCCGGGCATAGGCATGTAATAATCCAACCTAACATATAATGTTTTAATAAATGTCAAAACACAAACAGGATGTAGACATGAAATTACTCGACTACCCTGTTTATTTTTTTAATAAATGTAAAAAAACAGCTTGTAAAAGAAGCACAAATCATCCCCCCTATCGTACCAGTATATGCATAGTCAAACATTAGGCGGCGCACAAACGTCGTTGACCTACCATGAGGATGGACCACCTTACATGCGCACACATAGGTGCGGCAAGGCCACTTCGACGTGTTCCATCCAAATGAAGGTTGGGGTTTCGTTGTGAGACACCGAAAAAGAAACACACGTCGTGTACTATCGGGCAGTGAAAATATGGTCTTGCATCGCCCCAAACAATAACCTGGTGCGCATAACATGAGCCAATGAAGGGGGGGAGGGGGGTGATGAATGACACTGAGGTGGGCCTGTTAAACTCATGAAAACAATGACCGACCACACCACCAAGGAGAAGGAGCATGATGGGGTGACAAAACATATTAAAGCGATATCTTGAAGGATAGAAGCCGGTGCACATTGTAGGGAGGGTTGCTGGTCAAGCTTTCGACGGCGACGGTGTCCACGGAATAACATTAGCTTAAAATAAAATAGCTTGCTACCCAGGAACAAAACGTGCATACAAAAAAAGGAAGCGACGTCCAGGGCATCCAGATATGTTAGTACGATTTTAGTGCTATGCAAGCTGTACATGAACCTTGCACAGTGAAAACGATCCCCCGGGATGAAAGTCACCAGTTCAACAGCGGGACACGAAGATAGAAGATATATATGGTCGTGGGATGCCATATAGGTATCCACACGATGGCCACACATAAACGTGGGGTATTTGTGCTGAATAAGGTGTTGAACTTGGCCCCATTCTACCAGCCCATGTTGGAGACGCCAGTTAGTGTGGTGATCCGGTAAAATAACTGAAAGACACCAGACCCTCAACCAAAATTGTGTAAGTTTGGAAGTCTCGTTAACGAGAACACGTTCCACCACAATATGAACACAAACAAGCTGAAGATTTTACCGACCATGAGTAGAAGAGAGGTGTTGAAGCAAGGCGGTCGGCGAGAGAAGGATTGCGAGTGTAACGTAAAAATAATGTTGGTATTCAGAGTTCCTGCTGTAGGGACACGAACGACGAGAATAGAGTTCAGGAGAAGGGCGACGAGGTAGGACTATAACTGCGTCCAATTTGAGCCAAGAACATAACAATGAAAGGACACTTCCGAGTCACGTCAAAACCAAAAGCCTGTATGGAGAGGCAGATAATACAGACTGAAACAATGCCAGCATGGATTCGAAGTCTAAGCTGGACAGTATGCATAGCCAATGCAATGGCGAATCCTACACGTAGTCCTAGAGTAAACGAGGGAAGAGACACTACTGTAAGCGGCACAAATAGCAGTTGGAGAGAAACACAGTGACGTTTATCGAGAAGACAATACTGAAAACAGAAACAGAGAGAAATATTGACGAAGATAAATAACAACGACGGAGAAGAAACGAAATTCAGTGGAAAATATAATCACGGGACGCACGTGGACTCGCGACGGAAGAGCGCAAGAGAATAAAAACAGCCGAACGGATAAGCACGCGAGACCTATTCAAAGTGGAAAAGGAGGGGGGTGGGTAAAGGGTTGGACAATCACTATCTCATGGCATCGCGTCGGTCGCGAAGTCACATATACACTAAAGTGAGGCGATTGTGCAGGGGGGGGGGAGGGGGGGGTCATTCTAGCTGTGGCATTCAACAGGCATCAACCCTGCTTGGATCAGGAAGTGGTAGTGTTGTCCGTAGAGGAAGTAATCGGCCTCACCGCAGACGAAGTACGGACAAAATGCAGGGTATGAATGGTAGAGAAATTGTGGCATGTCTGGTATCGAGGAACTGGGATAGAGCAAGTTGGGTTTTGGGATGAAAGGCCTCGCACGCAGTCCTTCAAGCAAAGCATCGAGCGTAGGTCAGCATCTCTACGCCGGGCACGAGCAAGCACGAGGTCCTATGACGAGCACGGGCAGACGTGAAGTAGTCGCTGGTTTGTCCATCCAAGTCAGGAATTTGTGCTTTCTTTTATTTCTGCCTCCCGTCGCTACTCCGGGCCCGCTGGACCATGAACTGCTGTGGCGAGCTGACGCGACTTTGGTGAACAGGGGAGATCTGCTGCAAGGACGGGAATCAGCGAGTCCCGGAAAACAACACGGTACATAGTATGTGTGGATGTGTAGGGATTGCCGACTGACGATAAGGTGCTATCTAAGGATAGGTGAAGAAACAATGAGTGGGAGCAGTGGCCGCGTCCCCGCAACGGCAGGCGGACCGTTGTGAAAAGAGAAAACCCAAAGGAAAAATAAAACATCGTAAGGGTTGGGGTGGGTGCATGCATGCACGTACGCACGAGAGCACGAGTATAGGCGTGGCTGTATGGATGAGAGGCAGAGAGACGGCGGTTTCCTCGTACGGATATATGTTTCGAGGTACTTACACGCACCATGAAAACACGTTATGATACATTTTCGAAAGTGGTAGGACAAACCGGTTGTGGAGACAACGGGCTAGCCACGGGTACACCTTATATAACCCAGTTGAGCCTGAGGATGTCCCAGAACGCCTGTGTACGGCCAGTTTTGTTCCGGCAGATCTCCGTGGAGTGGGCCCACTGCCCCCTGTTCGGGTACGCCTTCCGCGATCTGGTCGTTGTTGATCGACGCCTCCAGTTTGGATGACGGAATAGCTCGGGGCTCTGGTGTTTGTTTGCGGCCGCTCTTGAACGCGCACACGTCCGCACAACATTCCGTAACGCTGTAGTCACCCCCTTTGGTCAGGCGGTCACTAGTCACGTCACGGTGAGTGAGCCTGCCGAAGGGGAATGCCCCGTCCCCTTACCCCCGGGGTACCTGATACCCCCGGGGGATGGAGGGGGGGCGACTAAGCCAGTCTTTACTCGAATTTACGTGGACGACGCAGTCTTGGTAGAGCCACAGTGTTCCCCTCTAGGGGACCGGCGCGTGCGGGCATCCCAGAGTATGGGGTCCGCCCACGGTGGCCTTCTCGGTGAACGACAAGCGGGTGACGCGCCCTTGCTAGCACCGGAGAAGGTGTCCTCGTGGCACACGCGGCTCGAGGTCTTAGGATGGGAGCTCGATACCGTAGCGATGACGATTCATTTGCTAAAAGGAAAAATTGGCCAGCTTCGCGAGTTGCTCGCAAGGTGGCCAAGGGACCGCCGTAGCGCGCCGGAATCCGAGGTACGTTCGTTGATGGGGAAGCTCTTGCACGTGTGCAAAGTCTTGCTACCGGTTAAATTTTTCGTGCGGCGCATGCTTAATCAGTTAGGCATGCTCCACGTGCAGGCCTGGCACGAGAGAGTACTGGGTTCGGGGGGAGGGCGAGCGTTTGTCGCCGAGTCGCTCGCACGTTCGCCTCGGTGACGAGTTCCACGACGACCTTTCGTTTTGGCGGTTGATGGTAGAAAAGGCGAGGGGTCCGGGGGGCGGGCGGCACGCTTTATGCCCCGTTGCTGAGTTTTATTTGCAGCCCCATTCGCCTACGATCATTTGCGACACCTCAGGGGACGCGATGGGGGGTTTATGTCTGGAGACAGGGCGGTGGTGGAGGGTGGATTTCGATTACGACACCCAGGACCGTCTCCGGTCGCACGTGCAAAGGAGGGATGACTTGTCTATTAACGTGTTGGGATTGCTGGCCATGGCGGTCACAGCATGGGCGTTTACCGTAGAGGCCAAGGAGGCGCTCCGATATGTCGGCGAGAGTATCACAATGCGGGGCGACAATATGTCGGCCGTTCACTGGGTCAATCGATGCCGGGGGGGGGACGCGAGCCACGGGTGGGCGCACTAATGCGGATTATCGGCTGCCTCGAAATGCGCAGTGGCTAGCGTTTTAAGGCCAAACACGTGCGTGGCGTTGCGAATGTTTTGGCGGACGGTGTATCACGGTGGGACCGGCTAACCATCGCTCCCAACCTCCACGCGCTCCGTCCCGACATCGATTGGCAGGAGCAGCGCTTGGGGGAGGCGGGGGCGGATCTCTGTACCGACATCTTGGCCTCCAGTACGTGGGGGGCTCAGTTGCGAGCTCGACAAGGCGTGCGTACTAGTTTGATCGCCGATCTTCGAGTACGTTTCGCAGGTTGATGGGTTGTCAGGAGTTCTTGGCGTCGAGTGATTCTGAGAGTTTAAAGGCCTGGGCGTTGATCGAGTTTTCATCGTGGTGTTGTGCGTCGGAAGGTAACTTGGCGAATACGATTTCCGGGAAACTCGCGGCGGTGCAGTATTTCCACCTATTGAGGGTAGGAGTGGAGCTGCCGGTCACGGCTCACGTAGTCCAGTGTGCGCTCAGGGGTACTGCACGGGCCCACGTGACGGCAGGAACGCCACGCCGCGTTGGTTTACCGGTTTCTTTCGGTATGCTTCTCGCGGGGGAAACCCTCATTCCCATATGGGGCCCGGAGGGAAAGGTTATGTGGCTGTGTCTGTGTTTGAGTTACTTCCTGATGAAGCGATCGGACGAAATTTTCGCCGCTGATTCGGGGGTGGTGTACCCTGTGCTTTGCCTGACGCGGGGTGACGTGGCTTTTTTCGCCAAAGGCACACAGTTGGGAAACATGCGAGGGCAACAGCCTGACAAGGTAGAGGTGCGGTTTAAAGGGCATGAGGGGGATCAGGAACAGGTTGGCAGTGTGCGCGTGCAGACTCGGAGCGAGGTTCGTGGGCTAAGGTCGTCCTTTAGGGCAGACAGCGTGGCCGTTTCCCTTATGTTGGAGTTGATGTCATGTTTTCCTGGTTCGCCCGACCATGCCCCGCTTTCCTCGTAACGATAGCGCAAGGCCGTACGAGTGGTCAGGTATGGTCGTGCTCTTCGAGCAATGAAAGAGGTGGTGGCAGAGTCAGGTCGGAATCCCGATGTGTTCGCCCTGCACTCGTTGCGTATAGGTGGAGTGACCACGCTCGCGGTGGGGGGAGACATAGCGGAACGAGTTATACCGAGAGAGGGGAGGTGGAGGACCAACGCAAACAAGGTGTACACGCGTAATAACATGGACGATTCCACGAGGGTGTCACGTAAGCTTGCGAGGGCAAAGGTGGCAAAGGAGAGACAGCCGGCGGAAGGAACGGTTTGGGGTAGGAAATAACTAGGAGTACGGTAAACAGTAGTCTCACATCATCTCGGTGTTGGAGGAGTCGAATGGTACCGTACCATTCGGAGGCTTGGTCATCTGAGACAACTTGTATGCCGTACCAGTTAGGAACCCGGCCGGTATCATAGTAGGGAGAGAGACGTAAAATAGGGTGGTCGAGATACTCAGGGTATTGCAGGAAGCTGCGATACGGGTATCTGGCCGAGGCGAGGAACCTCTCTCTCCCACGACTCAGGAAACGATATATACAATAAAGGGTAGTTTTGTCCGTAGACGAAGTAACGGCCTCCGCAGACGAAGTAACGGACAAAGCAGGGTTTATTGGTAGAGAGAATGTGGCATGCCTGCATCGGGAACTGGGATAGAGCAAGTTCGTTTTTGGGCTGGAAAGCCTCGCACGCAGTCCTTTCAAGCATTTCATCGAGCGCAGGTCAGCATCCTCACGTCAGGCACGAGCAAGCACGAGTTCCCTATGACGAGCACGGTGCAGACATGACGTAGTCGCTGGTTTGTCTATCCAAGCCAGGAATTTGCGCCTTCTTTTCGAAAAAGCAAGAACACACTACGTACCAGGCTGTTTATTGTCGACTGCTATTCATATCTCAATACCAGGTACTACTGTACGCTGTTCTTGCAATTATCATATTGGAAGGCTGTTGTTATTGTACTTCGTATAACAATTATCATAATGGAAGGCTGTTGTTATTGTATTAAACAAAAATCAATAGCATCACCAGGTAAGCAGTTACCTCACTGCCAGATTTACTCGTATTGCTATTACCAGCATGGGAAGCTTCTTACTACTGCTGTGCCGTCTTAGCATATATTTATTTATGTAATTGGCCTTATACTACACTATGTTCAGGGTTCAAGACATGGCTACCCGGAGTCCCCGCTAAAGGATATTTCCCGCCGTATCTCTTGCCTACACCAGACGATGACGTCTCCCCAAGAGTTGTACGTAAAGCTAGAGGCACAGGGGGAGTTATAGTAAATTATTTGGGGGGGGGGGGCAAGGACCGAAGTCCAGGGGAAGCGCTACCGCCAGTACGAGGAGCACGGCATCTTCCAAGCACGGCCAGCACGGCAGAGACAGCAGAGGCCTTCACACAGCCTAATCGAAAGTGAGACCGAGGGCGAAGGCACTCCGAACCCCCTACGGCCGATGAGAGCGACGTATTTCCGCCGACCGCGATGGAGCGGCGGCTAGGCGCCAGGCGGAGTCCCTGTCTACCCGAGAGCGTCGTGTTACCGCCGATCGCACTCGAGCAGCCGCTAGGTGCCAGGCACGATTTTCTTCGACTCTGAAGCGGTACCTCCGCCAAAGTGCAACCCCTACCGCCACCGTGGAATGAGTCAGAGGGCATGAACCGATGGAAGTCGTACCAATATCGACCACTGGAAGAACGTAAGTGAGTGAGTGGTGGAGATTGCGATAGTGGTAAACTGGCCAACCGCCGTTTTTGGCGAAGCTTGGTTTTCGAGGCAGAACGAATCGGTACCGGAGAAGTTTCCCCTGTACCGTGTGGCGGTGCCAATCAGCTGTTGCATGAGCCCCGGCTTCATGTTCTCCAGCGGCATTTCCTCGAGCTCCTGCTTTTAATGAAAGAACACGCGACACTGGTCCCTAGCCTACCCCAGCATCTCGGTGCCAACGGGCCAGCACCCGAACGTCCAATGACTCGCGAAACGATGGTACGGCGCTCCCCACTCTGGCCTGTCAGCAAACTTGAGCAAGTGCCTTAGGTCGTCGGGGAAGGCTGCGTCCCTTGCCCGAGCTCTCGTGAACTGGTCTCCTTCGCCGCCTCACCACCCCTATTTTTCTTTCGAAGTGGGGGGGAGGCGAGTAGCTGGGGTTACGGATACTTTTGTTTTTCTTTCAATATGGTTTTACTTGAGTTAAATCCGAGGAGTCGAATGGCACCGTATTGTTCGGAGGCTTGGCCATCCGAGACAACTGTAAGCCGTACTAGTTAGGAACTCGGCCAGTATCATAGTAGGGAGAGGGACGTGAAATAGGGTGGTCGAGACACTCAAGGGTATTGCAGGATGCTGCGATACAGGTATCTGGCCGAGGGAAGGAACCTCTCTCCCCCACGACTCAGGAAACGATAATGAGAATGCAATTCGAAAGATATGCAATAACGAGGGGTAGGGACGGAACAACAAGTATAAGTGAAAAGGGGTCGAGCTGGTTCGCTAGTCAAATAATAACTCTGTGGTTACAAAATAGAAGTGATCCGAGACACGAAACTGAACAAAATGACATGGATACCGATGCAGGGGGTGTGGGAAGCGAAGTATAAGGAATTAGGAAACATATATATGCCCCAGGCGCCGAGGAGTACTGTACAGGATATAAAGAAGGCGATCGTAGGAGAAGCGGGCATATGTGCAGAAACAGACTGAAGACTAGTGGGAGACATTAATTGAAGAGATACGGAAGGCAATCAACTCGAACGAGAGGATTGGTCAATAAGCTTATCCAGACAAAGGAACATATTGGGGAAGAGAGGCCCAAGTCCATGAAGAGAAATGAGACGAAGACTCTGAACTGCATTGTAAAAAAGGCAGAGTCAAGATAGGACCAGACAGTGCACACAAAGAGAGAGAAATATCAATTCTTGATTTACTAGTGGTATAAAATGTAAGTAGTAAGGAAGCAAGACTACGTGTATACGCAGCGGACGCAGGAACTATAGATCACTGCCTAATACGGGCAGACAGTTTGCAAATGACAGTTATCACAAAAACACGCGGTAGGAAATTGCACAGGTGGACAATAGATAAATGGGGTGCATCCCATGAAGACACGACCAAAACGTCCAGACAATAAGTATACGCGATGTCGTAAGTAATAGTCAGGACTGACGACGATATCGAGAGGAATAACGCTGAAGCGAGAATATTACAAGGATAAGACAAAACGGTCAAATCTACAGCAAGTCAAGTAAAAATCAATGTTGACGATATTGAAAAACGGCGGGGTGAGAGAAGTAAAAGAGGAGATTACAGTAAAGAGAGGGGCACACGCAAGAGACACATCGGAGTGTAAAACTCCGTCAGGGCTGGCGGAGTAAGCCATTGCTAGAAAGGAAGTATGAAAAATAGCATAGAAGAAGAGTAAAGGTATGTGGAAAGACGCAGCTAATTAAATGAGCAAAGTCATTTGAATGGCGCGATGAAGCAGATGTGGTCAGGGATCAAAGAGACACCGGACTCACAAGCAGCAGAGACAGACATAGGGATAGCTACATTAATACTGTGATATATTTGCAGATTAGGGCCCGTTTTAACGACGAAAAACAAAAACAATTTGGAAAAAAAAAACAAATCCGCTTTTCATTGGTCAGAACCCGCACCACCACCCAAAATTATACCCCAATATCCTAATCTTTGGTGCTGGTACGTGTGTTGACCAATGAAAAGCGCATTTGAATTTTTATTTTTCCAAATTGAATTTATTTTATACTCGTTAATATGGGCCCTTATGGACTGTACGCACGACGTTGAGGTCGAACGATAGGGTAAGCGCGTGAATTATTTCACCGAAACCGGCAGATACCGGTGGAATCTACCCCGTCCGAAGGTCTCTTTTCAATCGACACGTGACGCGCACCAGCGCAACACAAGAAAATAGAAAAATCCACGCATACACATACTCACCTTCCCTTCTCTTCGAACGCTCGGAATAAGGTGTGTGTCGGAACCATGTATTCTATTGAACGAGCTCAATTCGAGGGGAATAAAAAAATATTCATTAGAAGGCCAGCGCTCGCGTCAAACGTCGACGTCGCTGAATCCCCCTTGAAGAATAGACACCATACACAGACCAAATATCACGAATAAAAATCTGCACACGCTGGTTTATTTTCCACATAAACACCACATCGACGTGGGAAACGTATCGGCAACAAATATTTCGTGTGTATTTGTTTTGACTGAGACTGATGGGTGCGCAATGTTCGGCCCGTCTTGTGGCGGAAGAACACTGCCTGGAATGCGTCTTCCCGCGTTGTATTTCCCTTTCGAACACATGATTGGGAGAAAAACAAACAAATGACGCATGCTACGATAGAGGTGCACCATGTTTTTTCTGCAGCTCCTCACTTAAGGAGCGTCATACCTCACCGAAAAAAGGATTTTGGAAGAAAAATAAAGTGCTGCCGGGTGCGAAAGCTCATGACCGACGTACACTCTGAAACATTATTCGTCACAAAATTGAAAGTCCGACGAATTTGGATTAAGGAGCCCGATTGTTCAGAAAATGATTAAACCAAAAAGTGCTACCTCTACCGCAGCACGCGTCAAATCAACCAAAAATAAGCACACTGATGAGGTTGGGATGACTGACATCATCAATCAATAAACACACCGAATCGAAACAGAAGTAAGGTTCATTGTCGACCACCCTTTACCTCCGACACTAGCCTCGGTCTAAGAAGAGAAACTTTATGGGCGCAAAAAATCCAGCACTCCGTATAAAACAGTGGTAGGGGTATCGAACGATAGGCAGCGTAGGTCCGATCCTGCAAAACTACGAAACACCCTCTCTACACTAGCGATTGATATGTGGTCCATACTCAACGCGCATGCAAACCGCCATCACATGCGCGCGCGCGAGTCCAAACAGTAAAAACCATAGTAAACAAACAAAACAAAACGAGCATTCGCATTCGCACGGACTCACTTTGTGTCTTTGTTTTTAAAAAACAGTGTGTCAGATTCGATCGACCAAGAAGAATACCTCTAAATGATCGAGCCATACGGTGACAACACCTACATAACCAAAACCCAGCGTGAGAAACCACCCACGGCGCCAAAACGCCCAACCCTGGGAAATGAGCTTTCCTAAAACAACGAAGAATTTCATGAGGTTTCGAGGACAAGAGTGACGCGAAATGGAAACAACAGCTGTCTCGTAACCCGGCAGGGATAGGTCATAATGGGAGAGAACCGCCAGAACGAATATAATTCCCCCGTGCGAGGCAGCTCTTCCTGCGAGAACCGACAATATATGCCATACGAAAACGTTCAAATGAACACACGAGGGCGTCGACGTGATATTGTTCCTCTCTATGCTTCTGCTGCTACTACTGTCACCACGCGGGCGGCAGAGGGCATTCCGCATAATTGATGGGTCTAAAAATGGAAAGGTGCAACTTGATGTATTCACTGAGCCACGGCAACAGCGGTATATGTAGTCGAAAGCATACTGCGTTGAACATGCCCCTCAACGACGACGACGCTGACCATTCCACCAGCTTGCTCCCTTGAAACGACACACATGACCCGCAACACCTGTGTATGATCTACGTCGACCAGCCCAGCTCCACTGTGTCCGCACGAACCACGAAACACGCACGTCCAACGAACTCGGGGTGTGACGTCATGGCCACACCCTCACGGAAAGCGATGCACCGGATGGATGGCAGGTCCCGGCGTCCACCACTTCTGCATGTCCGAGGGAAAAACGAAAACGTTTATACTTAGCTTCATTGTTCAAGAAGGGAAGGCGGGGGGGAGACCGAGAAGGTTATACATTAGGTTGTGTCGCGGACTAGTCCAAAAACACAATCGTCTTGGTCGAGACACCACGATCAGTGCCTCTATCAATACGTCGACGGAGTTACACGCGTTGTATTCGCTGAGTGGCCAGCTAGTACGCAAACGTAACCTTCTGCCTTTATCCGTATGTTCCTATTTCAATCTGCAACGCAACAAAACATATTTCTGGCTTAGGGTTAAACGAAATGCCGAAACTACAGCGGTTCAATCAAAGACACACAGTCCAAGACGTGACGGACAGAGGAGCGAAAGTTTCGTCATTGCCATAGGTTAAATGAAAAAAAAAAAAACGTGCCCTGAAGAGTCATCCCACGGTAGGGGCGCAGCAATTTTTTGTGAGCTCCTCACATGAGGAGCTCAATATCTCACCCGAAAAATGACTTCGGAAAAATTCGTTCGAGCAATCCGACCAAACCTTCCAATGCGGTAGTCCAACAACAAATATGCCAGTAAAATAGTAATAGTATCCGGTGGTTCCTCACGTGAGAAGCACAACCGGTCAGAAAATGTTGAGCCTAAAAGTGGTACCCCTACCGTGGGATTGCTCTGAACGTCACGTGCAACCTGGTGCAGTGCTAGTACAGCATTGATGCCAGTCCACACATCGTTGTAGCGTGCCATTTTATTAACCAAAACCTATTAGTGACCAACACCCCCTCCACCCTCTGTTGGTATTTGACGAGTTTAATTGTAAAAAAAAAAGTCAAGGGTGCTATTTGCGGAACTAAAGCGAAACGCATTATTGGATTGTGGCCCCCAAAAGAGACAACGCAACGGCACATCATAAGCAACCACGCCTGATAAGAGAACGCGGGATAAGGTCGACCCAGCACTTCCTCAATTCATAGGAGGTAGTTCATATTACCCAGATTAGACAGGGTTCGTCCCTACGTGAGGTCGATAGGCGAAATAAAACGGAACACCATACCTGGAGAGTGCCCGGGGGTGGTCGGAAACCGACTATGTGCCCTCGATGTCCACTGGCGGTCCTAGATGGGCGGGAGAGGAAGGGATTGACGAGAGGGGAAGATAACCAGCTGGTAGGGTGGAGCCTGGGAACGAGCCGGCCGCAGATTCGACATCGACACCCGAGGGCGTGACCGACAATTGGGGCGACATGGGGGAGGGGGGGAGGGCATCGTTTCCTCTTGGAGGGGCAGCTGTAGAAGAAGCCAAACCTTCCTGGGGGTGGTCATGTACCAGTCCACCAGCAATTTTGGAGTCGGCGCCTTGAGACGCAAGCATCCAGTCGAGGAATGTGAAGGCAAGTGGCAGTAATTGGCTACCTGCTTCCCATTGCCAAGGAAGAGCTACTGCCACTTGCCTTCCCATTCCTCGACTGGAGGCTTGCGCCTCAAGGCACCGACTCCAACAGTTCAGGTGGACTGGTACATGACCAGCCCCAGGAAGGTTTAGCTTCTACAGCTGCCCCGCCAAGCGGAAACGACGCCCTCCCCCCTTCCCCCATGTCGCCCCAATTGTCGGTCACACCCTCGGGCCGCGATGACGAACCCGATGCCGGCTCGTCCCCAGGCTCCACCCTACCAGCTGGTTCTCTTCCCCTCTCTTCAATCCCTTCCTCTTCCGCCCATCTAGGATCGCCAGTGGAGATCGAGGATACGTAGTCGATTTCCGGCGTGAGGGCATCGTTTCCGCTTGGCGGCGCAGCTGTAGAAGTCAAACCTTCCTGGGGCTGGTCATGTACCTGTCCACCAGCAATGTTGGAGTCGGCGCCTTGAGGCTCAAGCATCCAGTCGAGGAATGGGAAGGCAAGTGGCAGTAATTCGCTACCTGCTTCCTATTGCCAAGAAAGAGTTACTGCCACTTGCCTTCCCATTCCTCGACTGGATGCTTGCGCCTCAAGGCGGGAAGTCGACGGTAACCCCATCCACTTGCAACCTGAGTCCTGTAAGTCAAGTGAAAAACAAAAAGCACACACAATAATGTACGCAAATTTTAATGTGTGACTTGGAGGCAAATAATGGTGGCGTATTCAAAACGAAATGTCCTTTCGAAACATGCCTCATGTCCGGGGAATCGCAACACTCCGTACATTAATCATTTCATTTACAGTAAGAGTTGACATTAACTCTACCTCTCTGGAGGGATGTTTATTAAAGGGCAGCGGCCAAAAAAAGGTATACCTCGTCATTTTGCGGCCAAAATCAGGTACATACTTAAAACCAAGTCAAAAATGCACTCCACGTGCGCTGCCATTGGTCCAAAACTCGTTGTACCGGTTTTTTCCTCTTCAAAACCCAGGTATACCTGATTTTGTCTACTCTGCTTGACTTTCACCTTTTTTTTGTCGTTTTTGAGCCTATCAGAGGCCCTTCATAGTTCCACCCTATGCCCCCTATACAAATGCCGACGTACGCGGAGACCCCCTTCTCCCTTCGCACCTCGCACTACACGCCACTCGAGCGACACACACACATAATATCTGCCTGCATACCTCCACCGAAATAATACGAGATAGAAGGCTCCCCTTCGGGGTTGTGGTTGACTTCGAATACCAGGGGTGTCACAAAAGTTGAGAAGGGAGAATACAGCAGCAGACGTTCGTTCCTCGTACTATTAATAGCAGCTACTCGTATAAACGTAGCCACCGGGCGAGCACGAAGAGCATGAAAAAAACTCTACTTTGCATTGCAAGGAGCGGCAGGTTCGTGGGGTGCGTTTTAAAGTTGATTTTAGTATGTACCTGTGTTTGGCCCCGAACGGACCAGGTGTACCTGTTTTTGGCCGCTGCCCTTTATTAAACATTGTAGACAGAGATTGAAATGGAAGCCACCCGTTGAAGACCCGAACACATTCGCGCTTGTCAATCCAGATAACAATGTGTGTCATTAGGGTAGTTCCGGTTGAGTCTGGATAGGTCGACAATACTTGTCGCAGGCGCGTCGAGCGTAAGAATACATCCCTGTAGGGTCCACTGTTGCCTACATCAATCCCCAACCCCCCCCCGAAACCCACACCCCGTCCACCAACTACAACGTTGCCGATTGAACACAGGAAACAGTCGACACACAACATCATGAACCGCGTTAAACTATTTGTGCGTATTTTCGGGCCCGCTTCGTCAAGACGCGACTGTTTTCTTGGGACGACAATAGAGTAACAACAACGTTGCTTGTTTGAAATCCCACCTCTCAGGCATTTAGCGTCGGCGGTCGAATATCCGAGATTTCCAACTTGTTCAAGGATAGTGACAGCGTGAGCGATCCAGGTGAGCCGGACGGCAAATCCCGCCTGCGCGGTAAGCGCCGTGTGCTCGGGGAGGTCACCACCTCCCGCTCCCACGCAGAGTCCGACCAGCCGGGAAAAATGGATTTTCATTTTTTCGGGAAAAAACGACCGGCCACGTACCGAAGCTGTTAAAGATGGTATTTTTTCTTGCACCAAAAGCTAAACAACAACGAATGATAAGTGTATGGATTATTGCAATGATTTGGAGACGGTGGTTCTAAGCAGATATCACGTAACCTGTATACTATATTTTTCCTTTGCTTTGTCTATCACCCCTCGTCTCGTGCCCTACGCATTGCGTTGTTCCGTCCACCTGTTTGTTATAGACGCCCTCTGCTAGCCTGCAAGCTGCTCTCGAGGTACGCGAGGGCTGCAATGAAATACGAATGTGCTCCGTCCATCTCGAACGGCCATTGTCGTTCGAGAACGCGGAGAACTGGCACAATGCACGTTGTGCCAGTTCTCGGCGTTCTCCAACGGCCATTGTCGATCCAATGGACGGAGCACCTTCGTCTACCATTCAGGCTCTCGCGTATGCCGCGAGAAGCTTGCACGCCAGTAGGGGCCGACTATAGCACACGGGTGGACGGAACAATGCAATGCGTAAGACGCGAGGCGAAGACTGGCAGACTTAACAAATAAGACAAATATTGAACGGACAAATATTGTACGGGTGACGCGATGTCTGCTTCAACCCACCGTCGCCAACCCAAGTGGAATGCATACAGTTATCGTTTGTTGTTGTTTATATTTTAGTGCAACGAAAAAGACCACCCTTAGCCTTCGGTACGTTTACGCGCCGTTATTTCACGAACCAAAGAAAATATAAATGTGCCCCTGGGGCCGGCCATCTAGTATACTTTAATCGAGGAAAGTCGGAAGTCAATACCTTTATTGGTGTATACTGTTTCTGAGAGCAAGATGGGGCATTCGATACGACGGGAGGCTCGAGGTGTTTGCTAATTATTATTAGTTGTATTATGTTTGTAAATATGTAAGACTGATTCTCTTCACGCAGGAAAATATCCTACTGGGCGGCTACTAGTCTCAAGTTCTCATTGAGGGTGGAGGAAACGAGAATGCGGACGAGGAACATGTGGAGGGAGGGTCCGGGTCGGGAGCGGAGACGAACGAAAAGGACGTTGAGCTCACCGTGCATCGCAGGATGCGACACAAACCCGTCGTCCTCCGTGACTTCTTCGGCCAGCTTGGCTTCGGCGGCCTTCACGACGGGCAGATCGGAAAGTTGCGTAGACGTCAAACTCAGCCCCCTGGAGCATCTAGGTGGCCCTGGAAGGCCTCTTGCCGTCTGGAGATCGGCGTCCTCCAGGGTATCTGGGGAAACGTAGATGTCGGCGAGTCCCAATGACCACTCGGCCTCCGACCTGACCACCCCGCTCTGAATGAAAAGTGACCACACAACGAAGCACGTACAGCAACAGGTGGGTTGGAAACAAATGTAGAACGCTACATGGTTAGAAGGCGCGCGGCAAACTAGCAAGTCGTTCCTTTGACCCTTACAGGTCACTTAAAAACAAAACACGTGGTTAGAGGGGTACGTCGTTGCGCCGCGGGTGTAGTACTTAGTTTCATTAAACTTGTCGAATAAAGTCGAATACTCGTTCAAACAAGTATAAAGTTAATTGCAGACTCCAAAGAAAAAAAACGACCCGCTCGGCCGTGAAGGGAATACAGTCAAAATTAAGCGGCAACGGTACGCTTGTAGCTGAAAACCATACCCTCTGGATGAAAGTGTCGGGGTGCGACTACCTACTGCTTGTCGCAAAGAGACAAAATCGCATTATAAGTCAAAACATATCCATCAGAGCGCGAGTTTCCGTGTACACCAGCTACACTATCTAAACAAAAATGCTTGGTCGAACCCGTGTACATTCGCGGCTTCTTTTCCATTCGCTCACTTCGCTAGCGAAAGAGATGCCCGTGTGGTAGCCACACTCGGCCTGCCTCGTCTCCGAGGAATTGTAAACGTTGACCGTGCCCTCGCGAGTGTGCCCGAGGGAGCTAATCGCTGCGTCACGTCCACCTTTGCGGTAGGTCGTCCTCGCTTTCCAGCGCTGACCAGAGCAAGACGGGAGCCCTGTGTGGTTGTTGTGGTGGTGTTGGTCGGAGATGAACGATTGTATGGGCGAGGGTGAACTCATAAGGGAAAGCACGCGCGCAGCCGGAGCTTTCACTAGAGGACATTGGACGCCATGCAGGAAGTTTTCAGGTGGAAATACCAGATCAGCAAGCAACCCACGTGAGGCACCCAGCCCAGACAGGGCGAAGGAGGTCTTGTACAGCTGAATACCTGCGCTGCCAGACTTCGCCCCAGGAAAGGCGTGCTGCTCCTGCAGCTGTTTGCTGCAGCACGAGGTTGGAAAACAGAGAGAGGAGAGGGTGGGAAAGAATGTGGTAAATAGTTTTGTGTGAAGGAACATCCGACCGCGATTCGCCGGTGTCATTCAGAATCAACAAATAATATAACGTACATCTACTCACATCAGCTCCGGGTTGTGCGTGCCCTCCGTGTCCACCTTGCCACAGGAAGGGCAAACGATTTTCTGCCCATCCTTGTCTTCTAGTAGTGCGCTGTATACCCCGACCCCACGAGTCAAAAGAGGGCGCCGCCAAATGTGTATACCTCTTCCGGTTGCACCAGGAGTCAGCCCCACGCTTGAAGGTGTGGTATCTCCAAGGACAATACCCACTCTTCAGGCAGTCAAGGACGCTCGAGTCCAGTAGTCCCATCCCCTCTTTCAAACGAAGCATCTGTCGTGGCCAATACAGACGACCGAAGGGAGAATATGGTACACCAAATGGCATAGTCTAGTGTATTAATGCATAAAACCAGTGCAGTATACTCGTAGTACATTTCGAAAATGGTGGGTGGTGAAAAAATTGCTAGCATCAATCAAAGGAACTGCTAACTTCTTGTACCCACTGCCGTAGAGCCAGGCGAAGCGCACCTGTAAGGCCACGTCCATGTAGGGGGGCAACTCCGGAGGGCACGCGCAATGGAAATATGTTACATGTCCAACACCGCGATCCTGCCGCTCCATTGGCTCGGACCCCAGCGCGCGACCTTTGCCATCGATCGTGCCGAGCTTCTTGGTGTGAATCGCGATTCTGCACACGTTGCACACAAACACACAGCCGGGGTTGATACATAGGGGGAAGTCAAAACACACCGAACTGCGCTAGGTCGGATGATCGCAAGTAAGATCTGAAGGAAAATAATGGTCTGTAATCTACTCCTGCATGTGACTAGGCTCTTTCGTACACTAGTGAACGCTTGCATCATTTTCGCAGTGCGAGTATTCGCAGTATACACAGAAGGGCAGCGGCTGACAGAAATCCACGGACACGCAACACAGAACCAAAAAAGCAAAGAGATTAAACTTGCATCAGTCGAACTAAACAGCCACGAGACAAGTCTTCAAGTTCGCGCATCGGTGCCCCTACTACAAGCACTGAAAGTAATAGTTCTAAAGTACAGATCGTTTCATCACACCACACCCGCAATCAATATATACAACATACTCCCCGCGGGCGGATAGATAGTATATCTAGAGATATGACTATTACTAATAGGCGTTCAACAGTATATCATCGATTATGCGCAGCAGAAGGGCTTCAAGAACGGACAACTCTACAAAATGTTCCAGATTGATAAGACTGGACGAATTATTTACAGCTATATGAAAATAAAACACAAACGCAAATGTTGTCTTAGAAGCAAATGTTATCTTAGAGAGGCCCGCGAAAAAATCGTCACGTGCAGCTGTATACAAGCGACAAAAATGCGTTTCGGAGTGACACCGGAAAACGGCGGCACGAGCTGCAAGCAGCAAAACGCGTAAGTACACGCTGCCCTTGCCACACAACAAAACTCATATTTCAACGTAGAGAATTGCGGTAGGGGTCTCGCCTTAACCGAAAAGTGTGGTGCTCCACCGTTTCTGTGCGAGCATCGTGGGTGTTCATGTTTGTACTGGTAACGATGTCGTCGAAGTCGAGGTCCTGGTTCTTGATGCCTGTGATAACGCCCATCATGGAGCCGAAACTAGAAACAGAACAGGTCATTGCAGCAGCTGCCCGGAAACTGCACATGCGACACGTACATTCAGGGATAATTGAAAGAGATACGTAGAAAAAGGGGGAGGGAGAGAGAAAGGAGGGAGGCGCGGGGGTGGGGGTTGTCATTTGTTGAATGTCTTCGTAATTTCACGATAAAGCACTCACCCTTTTCAAAACTATATAAACGGTGATAACCTCAATCACACGGCAAAAAAAGCGCACATAAGCAAAAGATTATCCAGGGATCAGTCTTCTCAAGTGAAGAAACGGGTGACATTCAATGCCTTCTTTCCTAAACCTCGTGTATTATTCAACATGCATAGTGAACGCGCTTCGGTTTGCGCGTTGACAAAATCTTCTTCGGCTGCGAGACTTTTCTCGCGTTCAAGCCTGCTGAGCACCCACCCATACACACGTCAAAAATCAACTAATGCATGGGCCCAGGCTGGCCTTTGTGGCGCACGCTCGAGGAGTGTGACATGGAAAACACTGGCAAGATGCCCCTGCTTAGAACTAGAAACAGTCTCGGAGATACCCTCCGTTTCTGCTGTGCTCGTCCACTCTAGCCGTGTACCTTTCTGACAGTCATGAAAGAACAACTGTTAATATACACGGAGTGTGTAGTGTTTATGCGGACTAGTAGTTGTACAGCATTATCGGGTTGTCATTTGGACACAACACGCTCGATCCCTCATGATTAGGTCATAGCGACCCACGCCTTCTGCAGTTCGTTGCGTTACGCCCCCACCCTTACACCCTTCACCTGACTGTGTGGAGTAGGTCAGTCGATATCCAGGCTTTCACTGCTGAAGTATCGTACGAGGCCAGTACCTGTAACAACTACAGGTACATAGAGCGGAGTTCGATGATATGTATACATGATTCATGTAATTGTTTCATGGGTGGGTGGGTACATTTTACCCAAACCACACGCCTGATGCTGTCGCTCGTCTACGTTGAGCGAAGGCCGTGGCATAACGCTTCTTCGCCCAACTCATCTCTGGCGTAGGGGTCCTTGCGCACGCGAGGGTTCTCCCGAAGCGCATTATTTACGCTCCCAATAAAGCCCCCCCCCCCTCCTCTCAGCGACCATGTACTCCGTGGCAGTCATAGTGTCCGAGCCAGTGACAAAAAAAGTCCTCTACCCGAACGTTGATTGCGACTGTCGTGACAAAAAGTGGATTAAAAACACGGATAGAAGGTTTCGGCTGCTAAAAGCTTTTGCGAGGGTGGGGAAACCCCATTTTTAAATATTGTTACGAATCGGCCGGCTCTGCGCAGGTGGGGAAATTCCTCTTCTCGAAAAATGACTACTCTTGTTCGTGTGTTCCTATTATTAATACAACAACAAACATACAAAAAAAAACTTGAAAAAACACATATAAAAGTCTGCCCAACCGGTCTATTGATCAACGGGGACTCAAGCACAGCATAACCTTATTCCTGGTGACACCAGCGGCCGTGGCGTGTGCCATTCCACGTACCTTCTGGCTGGGAATGTGCACGTCCTCTACACCAAAATCCCTGAGCAACCCCGTGACGCACTCGTCAAACTCCACATGCTGAGGGGAGAATCGAAAGGGAAAACATAACAGAGCGAAGGCAACGATTAAAAAGGGACCGAGTTTAGATGATTGGTATCGTATTCTTAGGGCGGTATATACACAACAACTCCTAATGGTTGTGTGCAAGACACGGGAAAAAACCATGGTCCTGTCCAGTCGTCGTGAGACCATAGGCATTGTAGAGAAATACAGATATACTGGTTTGTACGCGGTGCTCCTAAACACGTGATTATTCGGGACGTGAACATCCTGTTTTTAAAAAAAGCATCAGTTTCACGAGTTTCGAACAAACCTAAACACGTCCTCTACCAGTTTGCTGCCCTGGTACTGCCATTAGATCACCACATAAAAAACATTTTCGTTCTCGGTCTGTGAACTGAGTAAGAGAAAAACAGAAAACTGTCAATTGAATCAGAAAAATCGTGCAGTAGAGGTCAATAATGCCATTGAACGGGCCGGGGATGCGGGTACTACCATGACTCGTGACCGAAACAATAACGACTTTCCCGCACACGTTAGAAACAGATAGCCATGGCGAAGGCAGAAAAATCGTCTTCCAAAACCAAGCCGCCTTAAACCTGTGTTTTTTCGTTGCCTTGCGAAAATATCTACATTAGTTTATGCGTAGTGCATTCGTCGATACAGAGATATAATTGTGCAGAAGCAAATCACTAAGCGGTCATCATGCAACTTGAAATTACTCAATACTTCGCCCGCGACTCTTACCCCTCGATGGTCACCGCCTCGGCTACTATAGACCCCGATAATTGTAATACCCTCGGCGAGGGTGGGAAGAGGTTGAGGTAATGGCCCTTGTCTCTTTCCGAGTCTCCGCTCGGGGCGTTCTTGTTGCAGAGTTCACCGGATCAACGCAAGTCGTCGAAGGCAGGACGCTGTCCCTCTATGCGCGAGCTGTAAAGGCCAAAGAGTTGCAATTTGCCCCCATCCACCATGATAGTGACTTGAATCGAACGGCGAAAGATAGGTTGTGGGTCAGCATCATGCAATCGCCTTCAACGTACATTGCCGATCATTCAACACGAACAAATATCAATGCCAATGTCGATTCCTAACCGTAGTCGGCACGCTGTTTCGTTAACCCGAACCTTAACGCCACCCCGGACCCCTACGTCTACACATGCAAAGTAGGATCAGTGTGCCATATGAGATTTTGTCCAACTGTGAGCATGCAGGAGATGATGATCAATCGAAGTGGGGGCGTAGTCTATTAGGCACCCCGTTTCACCCTTGCAACAAAAAACCAGTGTAGGCTACACACAAACGCTGCAGTTTATATGCTGAAAACAATAACCCTACCCTATGAAACCATCTCGTTGCTATTAAGCACCTATGGGCCCGTATGTACCGCACAATGACCTCCAGTGGGTGCAGATCCTGGGCATTAATTTAGCTTGCTAGTGGGTTCAAGCTGTCCTTACGTCTGGCATGATTACAAAACATGACATGGCTGTATGATACAGTCCCTTCATGCCTAACGGTTCAAGTGGGATATATACGTGGGGTCTAGACTATCAACATCTTGATCCCTGGTGGATCTGATATAAATAGCCAGAAAATATGACAGGATCGTCGCCACCACATCTACTGTAGATCAGATCGAGAACTTGTTTGCTTGGTCAAATATGAGTTATATGAACTGTAGTAGAGGTCACTATGTACGGAACCTATACTAATTACGACTGCTCAAGGCATGCCAGTCGAATGGAAGATCCAATACAAAAGCCAAAGTGAAAAGCAGGTCGCGCGTAGCTCGAAAAACGATAAATAATCCCCCCCCCACACACACAAAAAATGATAATAAAAAAGAGAGAGAGAAAAAACACAAATTAAAAGAACAAGTAAAAAAAAAAGAGAATAAAAAAAAAAGGGTACCATGTGCACACAAAGAGCGCCACGGAGTGGTTCGAAGTTATGGCGTCCCTCATAGGACTCAAACAACCTTCGGGTTGCGCAGAAACACCTGCCAGACGAGTACGGCACTGACCGCCGAATTTGGTGACGTAGGTGTTTCTGCGCAACCCGAAGGTTGTTTGGGTCCTATGAAAGACGCCATCACTTCCAACCACCGTGGCGCTCTTTGAGCGCACATGGTACCCTTTGCTTAAGACTCACTTCAACCTACACGGGCCCGGCCAAAGTGAGTTATCACCCTCCCCCAAGTATAACCAAAGTTGGAGTGGAGGGGGGGGGGGGGGGTAATATTTCTCGTTTATCGAGCTACGCGCAACCTGTTTTTCACTCTTGTTTTTTTAATGGGTCTTCCATTCGACCGGCATACTTTGAACACTGGGAGTTAGTATAGGTTCCGTAGGTGGTCAGCGGGACCCATAGTATTGCGTTCATTATCGGCACACTATGTCGTACAAAAAAATGTGACAAGAGGCAATGCTTTGGCGCTGAGCGGTGCATATGACAGAACAGCGGTGCATTTATCTTACCTCGGAGTGAAGAGCCGATCGACTCCGAAACGAGCTTCAGTTGAAACCGAACACGTCCCTCGGGCATGCTCGACCCCATGCGGATCGTTGATGTTTCGCTGGCCAGGCCGGCAAGTTGATATAGGGGGACACGTTGAGCCCAGGGAACAGATCCGAACAGATTAGGCGAAAAGTATGTGCCTCGCGGATACAATGCACACGAAAGATACACACACTCTTCAAGGTTGCCTGTGCATGTCCGCGACAATCAACGGATGGCAAATATTTTGGTTTTGTGAGATATATTCTCCTAGGGACTTTCGCCTGTCAAAATCAAGTTGCAGGGCGGTTCCTTCACTGACCTCGAAAAAACAAAGAGGAAAATACACCCCGCACTGCAAGCAGGTTGACAGGGCTTTACGTGTTTCCAAACTAGAGAACAACTAAATCGAGTATGCCAAAATCAGTGAGATATATATATGTAGAAAAATAGGTTAGCCGGATAATTTCTGATTATGTCGGCCCCAAGAATGGGCGAAAAAATATACTTCGTACATACTGAAGTGTATGTGCATGAGTTAGTTGATCCTTACATCGAAAAGGGGAGCAGTTCTGGTAAACATAACGTCACCGTAGCAAAGTGACAACCGTAATGAATAACCCCCCGTGTATGAGTGGAATTCGTGTCGCACCGCCGCGGCAGCGGTTTTTGTTGTGTCTAGTTAAACCCAGCTGAGCCGGTTTTTCAGTAATGTAGAATGTTTGACTCGGCGATGTCGCAAGGGTGAAATGAACTCCGTTGAATCAACGTTAACCACAAAAATTGTCTCCAAATATATAGCAGGTATGATTAAGTTGATGCTTGCCTAGATCGGAGTGTATGGCGTAGTTAAAAACTTCAACGGCTCTCCGCGTTCTCTGCCTACGAAACCTCGACGCACACACGAGGAGTTGTGCATGAAGTAATGGGTGGATCTGGTTAAATGTTGAGACAGACAGAAAAGGGCAGACAAAAAAATATATGTTTAAACAAGTAAGGAAACGACTCTGGCAATCTAGCGAGAGAGCCCTATCACGAGAGACTCGGTCAAAATGAGGCAACTCGCGTTCGCTCGTGATGGGCCACCTCGAAAGCAAGGAGGAAGCCGACTCCATGGGAGCGGGGAACGACGCGATATCATCAGCGAAGGACGACGGAACGGCGGCGGTGGAGGAGGTGTCTGCATCGGTAGACGATGAGGCGTCAGCGAAGGACGGTGAAGCCGCGGCGTCGGCGGAAGAGGATGACTTGTCGGCGGAAGTGGATAGAGTGGTAGGGGGGGGGGGGGGGTGGTTGGAGCGCGTCGGCGGCAGCAGCATGAGTAGCAGCAGCAGCAAGAGAGGCAGAAGCCGCGAGTATGTTATTAATGAGACACAAGTGGGGTGAATCTAAAACAACAGTAGTAGATGCTACGTCAGCGGAACGCGCGCGCGGGGGAGGGGGGGGGGGGGGGTGGGTCAGAAAAGGTGGGCGGCGCTGCCTGTAACATTATCTGATTAGTAGGACACTCTACTGTTGCGGGTTATTGATTTTATTGCCGTGCTCAGTTTTTCAACCGTCCCCTCACTCGCCCGCAACCCCTCGTGTGCTGGCTATATCCATGACCAGGCCGGGATGTTGAAGTAGACGGTTCAACGTTTCAGTTTCCTTGAGGTATTCCTGGCGAGCAAAACGCCGGCGGACGTACGAGGGACGCAATTAAACTGGAACGTTGAGCTGGCGACTTCGATGTCCCGGCCTGGTCATGGATGTAGCCAGCACACGCGGGGTTGCGGGCGAGTGAGGAGAGGGTTGAAAAACTGAGCACGGCAATAAAATCAATAACCCGCAACAGTAGAGTGTCCTACTAATCAGATAATGTTACAGGCAGCGCCGCCCACCTTTTCTGACCCACCCCCCCCCCCCCCCTCCCCCGCGCGCGCGTTCCGCTGACGTAGCATCTACTACTGTTGTTTTAGATCCACCCCACTTGTGTCTCATGAATAACGTTCAACAAGAATAGAGTATCACATGACACACATTCCAATTGCTTCTCCAACTCGTTGCATGCTTTAAAAGACGGGTGGCTTATGAGGAACACGGATTTTCCCAGTGAAGGAGTAGGGCGTGCGTGGCGCATGTTGAACATACGCGCTGGATATACACATTGACTCCTAATACTATAAATACAAGGAATAATATATGTTTCCCCTAGCATCAATTGTTCTATCTCTGATTTCAGCGCTACTCTTCGCTGGCTGCCAAGGGTTCTCTCCCATTTCTGTCGAGTAAAGTGGTACCCTCGAGTCCACGCCCGACCGGACGGAGGCTGCCGTTACCGAAGCTGGTTTCGTTGCGAGTTCGCTGACGATGTGGGAACAAACCGCGACTTCGCGGCATGTCTGGACTTAGGTGCGGCCTTTGTGCGGAGCCTATGGCAAGAGAACAGTCGGCGTTTTACCATGTAATGGATTTCCTGCGGTACCGCTAAGACAAACTTGGGGAAACTGGGCTCGAGACACAAACCACAAGCTAACACGATCACTTGGGAAAGATGGGCTTCTAACAAACGGCGCCGCCTTCTTCCTCCAGACGGTCAGTGCGTATCGCATGCTGTGTGTTTCAACATTGTTTTTAGCAGATGTATGTGGTAAAAAGGCGACAGATTATTCATCAACGTTCAAGCTGTAGCGATCTGTTTTCCGGCTGATAAACAAAATCTCGGGACCCGATTTTGTTTATCAGCCGGAAAACAGATCGCTACAGCTTAAAACGTTGAAATAATACTTAGTGCCTTTTGACGCCACATTTAATCTTAAATGCTGTTTGAAACACACAGTTCAATGCTGATGCGTACTGACCTCGGAGAAAGAAGGCGGCGCCGTTTGAGAAGCCCATTTTTCCAAGATCCGATAGCTTGGTGTGTGTGTCTCCAGCCCAGTTATTCCCGTAGTGTTCATTGGCGGATTCTAGGAATCTAGAGTTGAAACGCGAACTGTTCTTACCAAGAGCCCCCGCACAGAGCCCAACCATGCCCAACAAAGTGCAGGGTTCGTCCTATTCGGCAGCGACTTCCCGCAACAACCAGCTTCGGGTAGGGCCGGGGGTGGACTTGAGGGTCACTCTCACGAAGCACGAGAGAACCTTGGCAGCCAGGAGAAGCAGCCTGAAATCAGAGGTGAACAATGATGCGTCCGCGACAACACGTTAGC
Organism: Saccharina japonica; assembly: GCA_008828725.1. Taxonomy (NCBI): domain Eukaryota; class Phaeophyceae; order Laminariales; family Laminariaceae; genus Saccharina; species Saccharina japonica. The sequence continues at coordinate 428,941 of MEHQ01000080.1, forward strand.
ACAAACACGCCATGGCAAGGCTAATGGATAAGTCATGGAACCTGCCACGGCTTACGCTATGGACCAGTCAAACGTTTTGTACTAATATATACTTTGTTTGGTATAGCATGGCATATTGACGTGTCATTGACATGGTGCACCATGGCATCGCCATGGACCCCAATGAAAATTGAATGGCTTCTTGAGGCATGGCATGGCACTCCAATGAACGTTCATTGCGCGCCGTGGTATTGGCATGGGACCTGCCACAGCTTACACCTAGGCATTGTCACGGACCTACATGGTAACCCATGGGATTGCCATGACTCACCTTGGCATTGCCATGAGTCTCCATGGCATTGCCGTATCACTGCCATGAACGTTCATCATGCTCCTTGGCAAATTGAACATCACCCACACGTTTACCGTGGCGTTGCCATGGGCGTGTCATATAAACGCCCTGGTTGACCGTGGTATTATCAAGCACCGTTCAGTGGCGCATTGGAATTGACAAGCACAACAAACATGCCAAAAGCATCCACCACGCAGAAAATCACGAGGAATAAGACCTAGATATCAGTCACGAGAAAACAAAAACGTATTGAAGCGTAATAATTTAAGTAATTGAATGCCGGTGTACCTGCTGCACCTAATTTTGGATTTTAGACGGCATTTTGTTTGAAAACCAATTATGAAAATTGCAACCATTCGTATCATGACACGAAGGGCTAAGTCCTTTTAGTTTCGGAAAGGCGCGGCGTGGTCCTTTGCTTCGCCTCTACAATCTGTTTTTACTGGATAATCGCCACGGACACTTTGTGTGTTGTATGCCGTCCTAGAGCCTAAAGACAGTTGTAATGTGATAAAAATCACAACGTTCAAGCTACGCACACAGTATATGGTAATAAGGTTGTATCCTTGATCGAGATTCTGAGATACAGACAATATAAGGCGAAGCGAGTGTATAAAAAGGTAGTTTTTCGATTTTGACTTTTTGTTAACCATTTTAGAACTGGAGTCCCGTTTTGGGGACAAATTACTCATAATTAGATTGGTTTGTCCCCATAACGGGACTGCAGTTCTAAAAGGGTTAAGGCATCAGTCCGTTGGGCTACTGGTAAAAGGTTAACCAATCGCCTACCCGAACTAAGCCTTATAACACTCTCCCCCCCTGGACCGGCGGGGTATTCAGGACAGACCGGATATACGGGTCGTCGTGTCAAAGCCAATTGGCCTCGCGGTTCCAATGTTATGGGGACCCAGGGAGAGTATTCTCCAGGTTTTTGACATGAGGAAATTCACTTTTCTTTAAAAAAACGTTTTCATGGTGGAGGTGAGATTCGAACTCACCACCAGCAGCTCATGTCCTGCCGACGACGCCAAATGTGAGGTACCTAGTGTACGAGGACAGAGGGTATCCCTAGCCAGGTCAGCTTATGGAACGGGTACTCGTTGGTACTCACGTGTGTTGTTTGCTTAGAGATAGAAGAAGAGCAGCTTTATTCCCTTTGCGTGATGAAAGACTGAAGAGGCAGGCGAGATGGCCAAAGGCCATCTGGGAACCATCCCCGGTTCCCACATAAGATACGCCTCCCAAGTACTATCAATACGGTTCTTATACCTGATACCAGGTATTTACCAAACGTTTCCACATCATACCAGCAGTACCATAACAGTGGGCTATTGCGCGCTGCGCGTCCGCCCTCGTAGTCGCTTGGCTCTACCGCTTTATTTGAAATGGACGTGTGCCGGGGCCTACATGCCCTACGTGTACACTGGTCAAACCGTCAAGGTGGCAACAGGGCCATAACTTAGCGTCCGCGGCGAGCCGTCACTGTCTGCAGCAGCTGAGTCGGCTTTATCCGCAGGCACACCGAAGTACGCCTAACGTATACCAGCACATAGTACGAAGCAAGTTTGGATGAGACAACGCAGCTCCCGGAAGGTGGCTAAGGACGAACTAAGAAACACACGGAAGTATGGGTAGGACCACCGACCGGAGCAGGAGACTTAGGCCCAGGCCTTATAGGCACGCCGCAGGCGCAAATAGGCACATGGACGTAGGCACGCCGCAGGCGAAAAACAATTAAATAGGCACGATGATAGGCAAATGCCTGAAAGACCAAAAACGTGCCTATCTATGCCTGAAATAATGCCTTAGACGTGCCTGAAACCTGACGAGCCGGCCAAGGCACATCCCACACTAATTTCAAGTAGTTTAGGGTTTCAGACATAAATGCCTATCTTGCTCAATCCCACACTAATTTCAAGTAGTTTAGGGTTTCAGACATTAGTGCCTATCTTGCTCAATACAACACTAATTTCAAGTAGTTTAGGGTTTCAGGCCTAAAGGCCTATCTTGCTCAATCCAACACTAATTTCAAGTAGTTTACAAGTAGTTTAGGGCTTCAGGCATAAATGCCTATCTTGCTCAATCCAACACTAATTTCAGGTAGTTTAGGGTTTCAGGCATAAATGCCTATCTTGCTCAACACGCGACTCTGTAACACATTTTGAACTGCACCTTGGTTTTCGGAGACGAACCACTAGACGAACTACTTGGAATTCGCGAGCATTTTCCCTTTGGAACTGCACACCTGCGTTTTGAATACTTTATTTAAGTTTGGGAGCAACGAAATGGCATAAAATAGCTAATAATACGATTAATAGGTTAAAGACACACAACAGCAAACAAGGATGGAGGTGTGCGCGTGTAGCAATATATTCACCAGAATAATGTGTATGGCGCTACGACTAGGTATTTGGTACTGGCCCAACGAGAACCATCGTACGATTATGCCATCATTCATCATCGTGTACGACTTGAATAAACTACTCTCCCGCTTATGTTTTTTGGCTTCCGCGAAGTGTAGCGTACCGTATTAATAATAGAAGGATGTTAGACTTTGCGCATAGGTTTCCTTGGTTTCAGTTGTTTTCTGGTTTCAGGAATGTTATGAGTGATCCACGTTGAAGCTCATGCTGCACATTGTCGGATGGCAAAGATATTAATAATGTAACAGGGGACGCTCTCTCTAAAGCCATAAATCAAATACTATAAATGAAACAAAACGAGCTTTGATTCGCACTATTAATAAAAACAAATCGTCAGTTTCAAATGCAAAACTTGTGCATGCGCGGGTGAGCAAATTATCAAGCCCCAGCGTTGGTTCTGTTCTGCCCCATCACCCTTCAACGATATGATGATGATATGATCGGTCGATTCATTGGACACAAAAACCACAAGAAGACACAATCCAAATCATTGAAAGCCCGTTGCCTACTCGTAGTCTACATCGTTCCGTGAAGAGTCTGGGTATCAGAAGACGCCAAGCAAGAGTGTTGCTGCCACCAGGTGCATCTTGCGTTGAAACTGCTGGTGTGTGCGCACTTTCTTCTTCACCGGGCATGGTGCCACCCAGAAGGTGGGATCGTGATACTCTGCGACGACTACCGTCCCTGGCTGATAGCAGAGCTGGGGCTTGTGGCCGTGCGGGATGCCTTGACTGTGCGTCTGTGCGTGCACGCGTGCACTGTGTGACCGCAAAAAAAACACAACAAAGAATCCCCTTTCCCCTAAATTTGGGAATTCCAATATAACGGCGTTTTTTTTTCCTTTTTGTCGTTTTGACTGCCTGGCGGAGACCTCATCCAATCCAATACTTACCTTGAATGATCGTTGGCAGCGTAAAAGAATACTGTAGAAAACTCGTGTCGTACGTAGGGGTGAAAAGTTCGGACAAGAAGTAAATACCAAGCATACGTATGATACGGTATTTTCAGTACGGTAATTTGGCGGTGTCTATGATACGGCTAATAGTATAACAAACAGCAAACCCTGCAAAATAAAATAAATCTAATCAACCGATATATTTCGCACATCATATATGCACACTTGTGTGCGTGGGGAACTCACTTCTTGTCGCTGGCCATGAACTCAAAGTCTCTAAGTACTCGTATTTGCTTGGTCATTCTGCCCTCCACCCCCCCCCTCGGAGCCCTCCAGCATGCTGTCATCGTCCTTACAGTGGAGACAGCAGGAACAAGAGAAACAACAACAGCAAGCAGCATTGTTGCGCACAAAAAAAAAAGTTATCGACACCACACACCCCCTCCCCCTATATTGGAGGGAAGAAACCGGACCGTTGTGATCCCAGAAAACAATAAGTCAAGTTTTTTTTTAATTACCCCCCCCCCCCCCCCCCCCCCCCCCCCGACCAGCGAAACAAAAATAGGGGGGTCTCTAAAACCAAGTTAAAAAAAGGGAACAAAAAACGAAAAAAAATGGTTTTTGCTCATTCATTTCGTCCTGTGATCACAGCGATCCGGTTTGTTTTTCATTCTGACCTTCCTAGGTGTGTGGTGTCGTTTTCTTTTCTTTTTTGTGCGCCCTTGGGAGAACAGACATTTCGTGAATCCTTCCGTCCGTAAGGGCAGCGGGTTATTGAGAGATACAATAAAGTACAAAGCAAATGGAAAATAATCTCAGTGACAATTGTCACTGTGGTAACCAATTATGACAGTCACTACCACCTAGCTCTCCGATCTCGGCACGGCTTTCGACACGATCAGCACAGGACGGTCGGCACAAATAGCGGGCCTCTATCAGTCCCGAGCGTGTCTGAATCGGTTGAGTGTACGCGTCGCGTGCCAAAAAAAAACACCAAATAAAGAAAACCGAACGAGGGACGGACGTGCGGACGGACGGACGGACAAACGTCAATATTAAGGATTCGTTAAATAAAGCCACGCTGTGGCAGCTTTCAGAACTGTTTTTTGTCTGTTTGTGTCCGTTCGCGAGCAGGGGTACACCCCCACGGGGAGACACCCAACCCATTATGAAGAGCATCTATTGATGCTCGAACGCCTTCTCGCATCAATATCTCCTCATTACAAACGATGCAGCCGGACGAAGGCTGGGCTCGTAGATACCGCAAACGATGCATATATATATATATATGTATATACCAGGTATGTCGACAGGAGATACATATCATACATGTAGAAGTACTAAGCTCGAGGTGAAGGGAGGAAGGCAGTGGTACAAGGGAGTGCTGCAGGGAGCTGAGGGGGTTATGACCTCCTGGCACAAGGACGAAGAGGAGGCTAGCCGAAAACGAACGACCAAGCGAGACAAAGAGCGCAACAATCATAAAGAGACGCCAAGAACCAACGGGACGGGAGGGGCGCGGAAGAAGGGCGAATCGGCGAGGGAAGAAAACAAGCGAGAAATGGCGGACCGAGTGGCGTGATATGTGCCGGATTGACTCTCCTGGACTGTTTGTTTGTTTGTTTGTTTGTTTTGGTTTCCCCCCTCCGCCCACCGCCGCACCATTGCACCACCCCCTCGGGATGAAATGTCTGTGCTGTCTCTGTGGTCTTGTTTGTTTTAGTGTTTGCTTGTACTTTTGACTTGTCTCTTTGTCTTTGCCTTTGTCTTTTTCCCTCCGTTGTTTTTGACTTTTTTTGCAGTTACACTGCTCGCAGGCCGGGGGTACATCATCACACGGGACCATATGTTCCCTTCCCCCTACTCATGTCTGCGTTTATAATCTGGGTGGAGGACTCGATTTGTTTGCCTGACCGGCTGTGAACCCGGCACGGAACACCCCGGCATTATAGGGGCACCAAGATAGAATCAGGGGGGCGTGTACCCCCGATTGGTGATGTTGACTTTTCATTGTTATTTTTACCTTCACACATAGCGTGTAGAGGGGAGCGGAGGGCTCGCTCTAGACTATCTGTTTTTGACTGGCTTTGATCGCTTTGCGGACCCTTCGGGTTCCACTTTTATTTCAGTATACATGTTTTTGGTAAGTTAGCCTGTGACCACGGGAATCGACCGTGTCAAGTGTTGGATTAGTACGGACAGATGGAGGTACTGGATAGAGAGACCGGCACGGTTTTTAATGTGAAGACAACAACAACAACAAGAACATCGAGAACTAAAAAAAAAAAAAAAATCGGCATCGGCAGTCTCAAGATAGTCGAGGATCCCAGAAAATCTGTATTTATGGGCGAGGGACCTCGCCCATAAATAAATGCAAAGGCCCTTAAATCCTTGATTTTTCGAGCCTGCACGGCCGATTTCAATTGTTTTTTTCGTGGATCGATACCCACCATCGAGGAACATATTTTCTAGGTCAAATTTTGATCGTGAGCGAAATACAATCTTACAACAATAACAAAGCACTAAAATCGATTTTCATTCTCATCGGAAAGGCAATTCTCAATACTAGGAAAATCCGCTGGTTAAAGAACCGAGTGGGGGGGGGGGGGGGGGGGGGGCATAGTATAGGTGTAACCACTGGTTGGAACTGAAGCGAACATAAATACACACGCCGGCATTGCTGTTTGTGCAGTAGCAAAATGGGACTAAACGACCGTAAAAATAGTTTGCAATTTATAGCATACTCATTGTAGGCGACTTACAACTGCAGTGTAGAGGGCACCCTTGTCGACAAGATGTTTCGCCTGGACGTCGTCGACGTGTAGCCGCCGCATGATCGCCTCCCTGGCTTCTTTGTTGGGATCCGAGAACTGATCGAGATTAAACTCCTCGACACCCACTCCATCATCCGACAAACCCGATGCATCGTCGCTGCAATCGGCGTCTAAGGAGAAATTATCCTTCTGTCCGCGGTTGGTTATCGTCATACTCTACTGCAGCAACGTCGCGTCGTTCTCGGCATGCAGATCTTCCATCTGGGTGGCCTCGTAAGTACGACCGCCACGGCTTACCGTGCGTCTCGCACCATCCGGCGATGCTCCTACAGAGCCGTCGCCACACGAGTCGCCCCCGCTGCTGCCCATCTGTGTTGATGGACTGACACCCGTGGTTGCCCCACCTCCGCCATAGAGGTTGCTGCTCCCGCCGTCACTACCACCTCCACCACTACCACCTCGACCCCTACATTCACCTCGGTCTGGTCTATCCATCTCAGAAAAAAATGGGAGGTGGTTTCCGTCTTGGAACTATTAATAGGATGAAAAGGTCAATCAAAGTACAGGCAGGGCGAACGGTAGATACGAAACGCAAGTCGCGGACGCTGCGCTCGAAGGACCGCTACACAGCTTGCAATGGGCAAAAAAGCTGATGACGATGCTGACGCTGCCTCTGCTGCTGCTGCTGCTGCTGCTGCTGATCGAAGTTGATGCTGCTGCTGATCGAAAGTTGTCGTGATGGAGAAGAGGCCGTTGTTGCTGCTGCGTAAAACCAATTGAAAATCTGGATTGTTTTGAAGTAATTGTGATGCAGGGAGGGAAGGGGGGGGGTTCGAGATCTCCGCCCCGTCCTTCCGCCCATCTCTGCTGTTCTTGTCCATTCAAATTGGTATATAATTATTCATCTAGCCAATACATGGATGTATTATGTATACTCGTACCTCGTACATAAGCAGTAGGTATAATGCAAGCTGTATAATATAGCAGTAAGTTTTCTTGGTCCCTACGTTTTCTTTTTTTTCGTAGTCCGTCCTGAGTCTTGAATACAAAGTTTATACTCACAACTTCAACGAACGCTTGGGCGATCCAACGCAAAAAAAAACAACCAGGAGGGCAGCTGCTTACCATGTTGAAGAAAATGGGTGACACACACTTTACACAAGACAGACACAGGAGGACAATCAACGGTGAATGTCTACTGGACGAACACACCAACATTCGGTTTGGTATTGTTGACTGAAAAAATGGGGACGTTTCGAAGATCCACCCGCCCGTCCGTCCTCTACTGTTCTGGTCTATAAGGTACTCTACATCTACTACTTACCTTATCTCGATCTCTCCGTCTTATTTCTTGTGTGGTGAATATCGCTTCACTTCACTACTACTATTGCAGAAGCTTTTTCTTACATCTACAACGAACGCTTGGTGAGGAGCTCGCGTAAAACTGCCCGCGCGGGCACACTTCCTTAGGTGTGCCCGCATTGAAAATAGAGCCTTTCCAAGCACAACGACGAGGTGGCACACCAAGCAGGCATGCCTTTCGTTAGGGTTAGGGTTAGGGTTAGGGTTAGAGGTCAGAGTCGGGGTGGTGGCCGCCGTTAGTCGAAGCCAAGAATATGCGCATCGTCCGGAATGAATACCTTATAGGGTTTCGTGACAAAACGCTACCTCAGTAGAAACAGCATAATTATATGCGGGCACGTCTGAGAAGTTCGCCTGCGCGGGCAGTTTTACGGCCACTGCTTGGTGAGAGATCCACCGAAAAAAAGAGAGCTTGTAGAGTTGAAAATGGTTGATACACACAACGTACAAGACGAATATAGGAGGACCATGCCCCGGTCAAGATCTGCCGGGCGAAGGTAACACCCGATTTATGGATTTATGGGCGAGGTACCTCGCCCATAAATGCCAATCCCCATATATCCTCTGTTTTACGAGCCTGTCCAAAACGTTGACTTCGATTTTTTGTTCGTGGATCGATACCTACCATCGAGGAACATATATTCTAGGTTAAAATTTTGATCGTGAGCGAGATACAACTCTTGAAAATCAACAAAGTACTAAAATCTAGTTTTAGTCTCATCGGAAAGGCAATTCTCAACTAGGAAAATCGGCTGTTTACATGTAGGACAGACGGCTGTCTTGTCCAGTGCCTACTGTAGTACAAGTAGAGCTTTACCGGTGACGGCCGTCCTATTAATATTTGTCTCGTACAAAGCGTGTGTCAACCCTTGTCTCCTATTAACAAGCTTAATAGCTGCCTTTTTTCGGTGGATCGCTGAAGCGTTCGTTGTCGTTTTAACCGGCACATTGTTTTCTCTTATAGGCCAGTCTTCATTCAACTCAAGAACAGCAAAAAACGGAGGGGTCAAAACAAGCTCGACATTTGGGTCTATCTATATACTTCGAAGTATATTACTGCATTTCTTAAAATTACCGCGTGTATGCATGTATCGTGGACTGATGAATCATTAGAATGGACCAGAACAGCAGAGGATGGACTGACGGACGGATCTCGAATCTTGCATTCTGGTCCTGTCAGTCCACCATACATAAATACTGATTTTCTTGGATCTTCGATATCTTGAGACTGCCGAATTTTATTTTTATTTTTTTTGTCGTCGACGGCTGTTACAACCGGATCATATCGATTGTCTGCTGGCCTGGAACCTATTGTTCAGGGTGCTGTGTAGGTGTATATGCATGTACCGTCTCTAAAATATGTTTCAATAAATAAGTACAATAGAGAGGCTTATCGTCATCATTAGAACAACTTGCGTCTGAAAGTGACGGGGGCTCAACGACATCGCACGGCGGGGTCTGCTCAAGAACACGCAGCGGCTGTTCCCAAAAGTTCCAGAACTATTATACACTATTATAGCAATTAGGTACGTAGTCACAATTTCCCTGCCGATCCCCATCCGCGTGCAGCATCCGCGTGCTTCGCGGGCTGCTGCTCAAATTACGCCACGATATATCCAAGTACGTTGTCCCCGAAACGTGAGTACAGGTCCGGGCGAAGAACCTCGCGTCTGAGCCACGGTGGGCGGCGACGTTGATAGAGGGCATCGGGCTCTACATTATCGGACGGCACACGTACAGCGGCTGTGAATACGTCTCCGTTGCAAAACAAACACGGAGGACGAAGCATCCAAAGCACTGCTGCTGTGCAGCAATGTCGAACACATCGCCAACAGCCAACCATTGTCGCCCCGGCGGTCGCACCCTCCCTCGCCTAACCCCGTCGTCCAAATTACACCGACGCCAACACGGGTCGCAAACTTTGGCACTCGCCACAACATGCAAACACGCAAGCCGTGATGCGTTACATGAAAACGTGCGCTCGCCCACTGGAATTGACCCCGGCCAAGACATCCCGAGACGGATGGAAAACCACGACGCTCTGGATGGAGGTCATGACGTCGCCCCCTGTGACTTCCACCGCGGAAGGCTTTTTCCCGACTCCTTTATCGCCGTTAACGCTGTACAGGTGCACCTGTGATTTGGACGAAGGGGGGCAAGAAGGCGTTTGAGAGGGAAGAAATGACGAGTGTACACGACAACTACAGCGTCAGGGCTGCTAGCATAGGGAACGTCGCTTTTGCGGTCGGACTCTAAACGCAAATAGCTGTAAGACACGGGCGTACCATGCAATGATGATGACAATGACAATGTTCTCACGTTAGCTCATATCTCTGGAACCTAGCCCGTGGTCATAAAACAGGCTCAACCAAAAAGAGTCCCGACGGAATAAAACAAGTACGAATAATGCGTGCACCGCAGTACCAGTGCGCAATAAAACCGTACTAACGGGGTGTGGTATACCACCCCGTATCACTTGCAAACCAAATATTAACAGGAAAATATCCACGGCACATATACACCCGAAAAAAAGGAGTGTCCGTACGAAGAAGGCAAAAATAAAGGAAATTAAAATAAACAAAAAACTGGAACGACAAGCAAACATGCGCCCAGGGTGAAGGTGACGAGCCCCGAGGGGACATGGCTACTGTTTGCTGGTAAAAACAGTCCTATGCCCTGCTGGTTGGCCAACAGGAAGACCACACAAAAAGACAACAAAAAAAAAAAAAAAAAAAAAAAAAAAAAAAAAAAGCAAGAGACAAAGAGCTGAAAAAAACAACACTAACGTATGCTGTATGGCGTAGCATACTAACGTATGCCTCACGCTCACGCTATAATAAGACCGCACTTGTCATCTGGTGTATCGCTATACATGGGTCCCAAACGTTATCATAAATTAATGCTGCTGAAGGGTGGGACGGTGGAATACACATTGTATAGAGTGGACGCTGTCACAGTATGGGTGTACGTTAAAATGCTTCGAAGGAGGCTACAGATATGATTCTTCCGAGTGGTACGAAAGTACGCCGGTCAGTGTGCTGTGCAGATCGAGACACCAGCTACAATCCACAAAGCTACCACCACGTACGATTCAAAATAAAAGCAGCGACCTGAGTGAAATGTATCAACTTGGAATTAGAATTGAACGCGGTTTGCAATTCCCCTTCATCAGGGTTAAACTACGGCAAGGCGGATCGCAAGCAACCAACCAACCAAAAACAATGAAACTCCATACTTGTCGGCTGGAGAAAAGAACGCTACGTACTCATACCGTTTCTAAAAACCGTTTCTGAAAACATACTGCAAATACGTCACCAGTGAGTCCACCCGAAGTGATTAGCCGATACTCATATTTGCGAGCTGCGTGGGACGTCCGCCGCGCGTGATCTACATTCAGTATTGCATTCATCGTAAAGGATTTAGACCTGTGACTGCCCTGGACATTGGCAGGGTTAACAGGACGGATTAAATAAAAGAGCGATTTTGGCCTAGACAAACTCTAGGCACGGGGCCCCTAAAACTAAGTGAATCGCGCTACAAAAACAAGTGCGATATGGTACGTTGCAGTCAGTGTCTTACTCCGTGAGGGCCTCTCTGCATGCTGCCGATGGCGAACAGCCCCCTCGACCTAGGGTCCCACGATGCTTGAAACTTCGTGAGCCACCGGCCGGTCTGGTTGTTGTGCGGCAAAGCGTGGGTGGCCAGCACCTGTTGTTGTCGTTATTGTTGCCACAGAGCGGGTCATTGCAGAGAGGGTTGTTACAGAGCGGGCGATCTAGTTTAAGGGTTAACAATGTGAGCCATATTTCGAGTGTAACCTGCTTGGACGAGGGCAAGAGTACATTTCCACCTCGAGCGGAGCGGATTCTTGCGGTGCCATGGCGGCACAACTCACTTCACGCCACGCATCACCGGAATAATGTTAGCCAGCCTCGTCGAGCGCTATCAATCTATCAACAGTAGTACCGTAGGATTTGCCACCCCGCCCGGTATTCCGTGAAACCGTATCATAGGGTCAATGATAGCATTCAAAAAGAGAGGAATAAACGGATTTCGGGGGGGGGGCGATGCGACCGCCGAAGACAGAAAAATAAGACCGCGCGAACACTGACGGCAAATATATTACACGGTTTAGGCGACTCATCTGCGCGATAAAAAAGACGGCAAGTGCCGGGGGACGGGGGGGGGCACCTGTGACCACAGCCTGTCGAGAAGGCCGCTGAAGGTAAAGGCTTACACAAGCCAAGCTAAACGTGAAGACCAAAGACAAAACTCAAGTTTCCTTCTTCCTGCTGACTATGTATGAGTGGTCGAGGTTTGAGCGGAGGGCAACAAAACAACAGAACTAACAAAAATTACCTGTGACCCGCTTGCTTCGGCGAGGTCTTGGTAGAGACGAATTTTGTCGTCTTGTCCCACGGTCGCCACCCACTCTCCGCCCGGGCTGAAGTGCGCGCTGTTCACGCTGCGGAAGTGCGGCATTTCCGCCAAAGGCTTCATGCCGCCGACGCCACCCGCCCCCGTGCCAGCGCCCAGCTGCCTCGCGTCCCAAAGCTTCACAGTTCGGTCCAGGGACGCCTATACACAAGAACAAAGTTCGCGAAAACGATGTTTTACGTTTTGCCATTCATACCGAAACATATCATGCAAGCATGAGTGGGATAGGGGTGGGCATATGGGCCCAAACAAATAGACCCGACGCCCGTTTCTTACCAAACGTTACTAACAGTGCAGAAAAACTGCTCTTGACAATAAAACGAGCAGTAAGGAAGTCAAGCTAGGATTTTTACGGGTCGGAAGCCGTTCCAAAGTAAGGAGTCCAGCCTAGGTCAACCTTCCTGCTTCATACCATAAAAGTGTACGAGTAAATCAATACACAAGAGTGTCCTGTCTTGATAACGGCTGTACTGAAACATTGTTGCGGGGGGTACTCCCCAGTGTCAAGTGGGATCTCTTTCTTGGAAATTAATGTTTGACCATACGAGTGTGTATTCTAACGCGTTTTATATGAGAGACTTTTGGGGGAGTTGAAGACAAAGTTGTTGTTCTTTTCGAATGAGTGTTTGCTTCAACAGGCACTCAAATCTGGCCGCCCCTTCTCGGGATCCTTCTGACGACTCTCGGAGAAGTACCCAGATCGATTTCCCGCTTTTCGAGAGTCACACTTGCGAGAAATTCGGACTTCATACGACAAGCTCATCTATCATTTTTCTTATCAGAAAACGAACGATAATCAAACAGAGCCGCCTAATCGTTCAACTACGCATTCACTGACAACACAACTGGAAACGAGCAAGACCAAAAGTATCGTCAATGGGACCCTCGAGAAGCGGGGAACTGATATGGGTACCGCTCGGAGAATATCAGAAGCGCTAGCCTAAGTTCCTCAATTTCCGGGTCGAAAAGTCATTCGAAAGCAAAACAACTGTTTGCAAACTCAAAAACAAAAGTGTCGCATACAAACGGCCTAAACCGTTATTTCTACCCGTCGACATCCAGCATATCTAGTGTCCATGTTGATTTATCATCGTAAAGAGATAACAAGCTCTGTTCGTGCAAACTGTGAGGCCGAGAAAGCACTTCAAAATTCGGGTTACTAGGCACGAGAACGAAAACCGAAGAAACAAAACAAGCAAGGAAGAAAACGAAACGAAAGCAGAAAATGAAACAGAAGGTAATGAAGCAGTCCGAACTACAGTATGAATAATACTCGTACGTCTCACACCAGGCCAAAAATAGGTATGCCTATGCCTTTCGGGCCATTTATAGGTACACTAGATATTGACCTTTGGAAAAGGCTTCGTGGACCTTCCTCTGGTTGGCCAGCAGCGCCCGACCGTACCAATTGTTGGCTGAAAAGGCCAAGGTATACCTACTCAAGTTGGGCTTCACCTAGTCTTGTCTTCAACAGCACCTATGTGTGACTCGACCGAACCCTTTTCTGTTTCCTGGAAACTGAAATACGGTCAGGGCCGTCGGAACTGTCACTCAAGAGACCCAAGCTGTCAAAAAAAAAACACGGGCAGACGGCGAAGTCACCATTCGCGAAGGGCGTGTCAAAGCCAGCAAAAACATAAGAACCGAGTAAGAGAGAGGACTCCGTTGGCCCAGACTAGATTTATCACTGGGGAAAGAGTGCATTCCACAGTCCATTTATTTTATTTGGAGTATCGTGGGAATCTCAGTCCGTGTTTCTTAGTACTAAAAGATTAAACATCCTGTGTGCCATTGGTACTCCTGTTTACTATATTCCACTCGACCCCCCCTATGTATGTAATATACATACTCGAAGTATATAAATATACTAGGGAATAAGAGGCCCTCCCGCCCCCACGGCGGTAGGGCCATAAAAAAAGCAAAAGTATAGTAATGGAGATGATAGAGGCTCAAATTGAAAATAATATGTAGGAATAAATAGGAAACAAATTGACTACGTACGAATATTCTTAATAGGAATGATAGGAATACAAATATAGGGTGAAGGAAATAGAAACGATGGGGATTGACTCCGAATCAGTGCGGGTTGTTTGATGGGAAATATATTTATAATAGATGTGGCCAGGGGGGGCTGGCTGCTTCCTGAGAGCACGTTGTTTGTTGTTGTGTTGGCTGTCTCGCGGTCATCGCAAAAGGGGCTTGCAAATTCGCTCGCGAGACTGCCTGTGCTGATGATCGAGATCATTTGACTCGTGCATGCATGCATACCGATTTATTCGTGAAAAATATTTTACGAGTAGGGCACAAATACTACTCTGCAGCATTGATTGCTGGCTGTGTTACGTGCGTACGTCGTACATTTTTTTTTTTTTTTGTCTATCTCATGTATTATCTTCGCCCTTATTTTCTCTCTCCTTCCTATTAATAGTCGTAACTCAGATCCGGGGTCACAATGTAGGCCCTTCTCCCTCCTCTCCCCCACTACGGTGCTTGCCTTGCATTTTAGCGCGAGAAGATTTCAGCACTTTCTTCCCTCGTCAACTTTCGTCGAATTGTGCTCACCCACGCAATAATATGCGCTCTCGACAGTTGGTGTCATTTTGAGAATAAATAATCTCCATACGAGGAGAATCGAACCCCGACCTCCAACGCTAACAGGCTTCGTGGCTACCTGTTAGACCACCGGGGCGACCGGCAGTAGGCACATTGAACGCACGCACCATACGTACCGTCTGACCCGTACGACACTGTACTCTGTACCATGGTGTTATAGCAGCGCGCGTGAATCCGCACTAAAAACAGTATAAAAAAAGCGAGGCAGATCTCATCAATCCGCCCTTATGAGCACTGCCGTCATGGTAGTAGATAAAACAGCTGATATATACGTAGGGATGAGATATTATCCCTACCCCCCCTGGGGGGGGGTCATTGTGTCCCCGGGAATACGGGAATGCGCTGATCGTGTCCCTGGGTATACGTACGGCAGTAGTGTGGTCGTCGTACTGCCGCAGCAGCCTACGTAGTTTACACATTTTTCGTGCTCACGTATATACAACAGGCACATTTTATGTACGTACGTACATACGTACGTGCACAGACAGCACATGATGACATAATGATGCAGGCTCAGGGGAATGCCACGTGAGCATGTCACCTGAGCATCGCTCTGAACGTGATGTATCGTCGAAGAGATATGATGGTGTCTTGGGGCACGGTCTAACCTGGTCGTATGATACCGGTATCACATTACGAGTACGTACTCTCGTATTGCGCCGCATTCGACAAAATGGTCTATTTCTTGCCATCCCTTGGAGAGTGATCGAGATTTGTTGCGCAACCAAAACCAGCAAGCACAAACACCACCACCACCACCAGCGACATGTTTCTGCTGCTGCTGGTGCTCAGCTGCTGGTGGTGGTGGTGGTGGTGGTGGTGGTGGCGGTGCTTGACTTGAGGTGCTCTCTGGTATCTGCTACCTGGTACCTGGTATGGGGTGGAATACGTACGAGTATCCTTGTTTACCTCAGAGCCCCCCCTGCTACCTGGGAAGTAGCTCATGCAACATGACCAAGCTTCGCGAACTCGGGGCGACTTTGAACACGAGCAGAGGCAGGAGGAGGGGATGTTAGTTAGGGGCCTTCAGAGACCCCGTCCGTTTCTAAAGCAGTGGTGCTTTCGTTGCTCACGGCGACAGAAGGCGACGTACCTGGTACGTATCATACGATACGAGTAGGCGACCAGAGCGAGTATGGACGATACAATCTCAGCAAAGCAACCGCACTGCTGCTATACTCGTACGTAGCGCAGCCGCCAATCGCTGTGGCCACGACGACAAGCACAGCGCACGTACGAGTTGTACTACAGTATGCCAGCCTGCGACGTAAGAAGACGGTGCCGGGCATGCCGGCGTAGGGAGAAGCGTGCTTTGAATGTGTGGGAGGGAAAAAAAAAAAATGTTTGCTTTTGCTCCACTCTAAGTTGCTATGATAAAGTGGGCATCAAAGTTCACTTGATTAAAGTATTGTTTTTTGGGCATCAGACGAACTATATATAATAGATATAGATATATATAGGTTGGGTTGACATCGGTTGCGACGACGCTGTAAAACACGGCTCTCACTGTGTGAGCTCGACAACCAGGGTACCGTTTTTTTTGGTGGGCGGTTACCAAGACTGGCGGTCTCTTTACATCATTTGTGCGGGGTTGAGAACGTCAACTCCGCATAAGGGCAATTATCGTATCACGTAGGGAGTATATGGTACGGCACCCACGAGGCAGATACATATTAATAATACATATGGATGTCTTTGGAAGTGGCCACACAAGAGATTTAATCAATTCATTGGAGGCTGTCGTCCATATGCAAGTCCGCCTCACAAGTGGTTCTTAGTAGGATGCAGCTCACCCTACATGCGGCTCGCCCAACACCTCACGGCGCTTCGCGTTTGGTGCAAGCAATATCTGCCTGGTTGGTGAAAACCCAACGTGCTCCGTCCCGGCATTGTAGGGATGCGGGGGTCTATAGTCATACGACTACGGCCGTGCACGACATGAGTACACCCCCCCCGCTCGTGAGGACAAGATGTCACGCTCGTGAGGCGCACTTGCTCCGTGTTGCTTGCGTAGAGTGCGAGGCGTAGACGCGAGGTGTTTATGAGAGCTCGTCGTTGGAGGGGTCGCGCGCACGCGCACGACGTATGTTGACTTTGATGCGTACGAGGTGCGTCAAATTTTACGCGTCTCATGTTCAAATACAAGGGCTCCGCATTGGTGCCTGCCGGCACCCATGCTCCGGATAGGGACATACTAATCACTACCGGTATCAGTTTGTATACCAGGTATTATTTAAATGTACCGTTCATGTTTCGGTATCTGATTACGTATAGGATCAAGTCAATGACAAGTGTTACAGGAAAAAGGCAATGCCAAGTAGTACGCGAGTGTTTTTCACAGGATGAATGGAGGCAATGGAGGCAATGGAGGCAATGGAGGCAATGGAGGCAATGGAGGCAATGGAGGCAATGGAGGCAATGGAGGCAGTGCCAACTATTGCAGGATGAAGGCAATGCCAAGTGTGAGTGTTGCATCATGACAGAAAGTAGTGAACAAAATAAAATACACTCCGGAGTACATGTGCAGTGCCCGGCAAAATAAACGTTTTGGTGTGACCCAGTCTTGTTCATCAGTATCTATCTATGTTCTGAAATGCTGCTATTCTGTATTTCTGTCTGTCTATCTGTCTATCTGTATGTCTGTCTGCCTGCCTGCCTGTCTGTCTGTCTCTGTAATTGGGCAGCGCTATCCAGAGCAGTTCAACCCCACCTTGCCCCATGGGTAGGGAGGCTGGGTGCCACAACCCGCAGAACACCGGGTCCCATGCCGCGCCGAGCCGTGGCCGTGGCACAATCCCGACGCAGTGCTGACAGCCATCAAGCCAGCCTACCGTATAACACGGAAGAAAGCACACCCCGGTGATAACATTTTGGCATTTAAATATATTATCACCGGGTGTGCTGTTGTGGAGGGGTGTGCTATCTAACGCATCCCCGGTGATAAACACCATGCACGAGAGCCCTGCAGCTAGGGGGGGTGGTAACGAAAGGGTGTGACAACGACGGGGTGTGCTAACGGAATTATTGGTTGATAAGGAGAGTTGACAGACCCCGACCAGATTCAGGGGGTGTGGTAATGAGAGGGTGTGATAACGGTATATCAATGATTGCTATGGAGTGAGTGTGAACAGACCCCGGCCAGAATGCAGGATGTGTTAACGCATGACAAGCTTGGTCTAAAACCAAATTGTTTTTCTATTCTCACGTATTGCCGGTGATGGTAAGGCAAACGCTTGAAACCCGGGGATAACAGCAAAAAACCCCGACTTGCTACGATACCGCAAAACGGTTACCGGTACCGGTACCATACAGGTACTCATTGATGAAACCCCGAGAGTCGCACCGCAAGTGCTGCAGGTGCTTCACCGGTACCGGTACCTTTGCAGTTGCCTGGCCCTCATGGAGCCAGCGCACGGCGATAATTGCCCCTCGGGGCAACGGCGAGTCTCGATGATATGATCACATCCCCAAATAAGAAACAGTTCCATACATCTACAACTCCAACAACCCGGGGACGCAAACGGACACCCCCCGCGTCGATACCGCCCCGCAAGGTGTGCAAACCCCAACACCACTGGCGGATTGCTGATTTGGCTGGGGCGCTGGAGTTCATAGAGCCAGCGCGCAGCGAGAGTTGCCCCTCGGGGCAACGGCGAGGTCCCGCCGGCAATTTCGTAGTGGGGATCCTGCGAAAATCGTGACGTAGACCAATCACGAGCACCAAAACCACCAGTAATCGTGATAACTAAATTTGATTTTACCACTCAATCGGTCTAACTTACACCAGCTGACGTACAGCAAGCAGCAGCGGTTGCGAGCGAAAATAACAAAAACAATCAACACAACACCGGCCGAGCCACACCTCGACACCTTGACAATGAGCATGCATACGTATACGAGCTTGTTGGAAACTCGTACGAGTACAACGGCAGGCTGTTGTTGCTGAGTTGTTGCTGCTGCAGCGTGTTGCTGTTGTTATTTGTCACAACCAGAGAGGAACGTACGTATCATTCTGCGTCGGAGATGGCTGATTCCACCCACCACCCCTTGGTGGGTCCTTCATACCGCAACTTGTTTTTTTCAGGGAAAAAATCCGCCAGATGATACATATATCCTACATGCTCCCACGCATTGAGTTGATATCAACACCTTCGATAGCTCTACACAAGATCGTTCGAATGAGCCTGTTTTCATGCCGAGGTTCAAACTGCAGCGCTCGCGGTGGTCTCGCAGCAAAGGGCACATGGCATCGGCACGAAAACCAAAACTCGAAAACTTGAGCGATCCGTAGCCCGTATCGAAAAAAACCTCCGCAAACCTTGGAAATATCTTTCTCTCTCTTTTTCTTTTTTCCTCAGGTCCCCCTAGTAAAACATTGCTGTCCCGACGCACCCGGGGATGATAACGTCTCATCTTCGGATCAGACATCCTTCTATACATCTGCAACTCCGACAACCCGGGGACGAAAACGGACATCCCCCGGTTCGATACCGCCCCGCAAGGTGTGGAAACCCCAACCCCCCACTGGCTGATTGCTGATTTGGCTGGGGCTCATAGAGCCAGCGCGCGGATAGAGTTGCCCCTCGGGGCAACCGCGAGGTCCCGCCGTACCCGGGGATGGTTAAGTCCCGTCTCCGGATCAGAATTCCTTCCATACATCTACAAATCCAACAAGCCGGGGGCGAAAACGGACACCCCCCGGATCGATACCGCTCCGTAAGGTATGGAAACCCCAACCCTAGTGGCTGATTCACTGCGTTGCCTGTCAACGGCGAAATCCCGCCGCACCCGGGGATGATAATATCCCATCCCCGGATCAGGAATCTTTCCATTTCCTGGTGTGGTAGTATGTCCCCCCTGTATGAAATAGTATGCGCCTACAGTAGTGGTGTTTCTGCAAGCCTGCGCTTTGTCCTTGTGAGAGGGCTGAAAGCCAGAGCCCGCCGCAGGCTACTGCTGTGTCCCTACTAGAGATGGGCACCGGATGGCATATTCGAAAAACCGAAAACCGGATAGGAGGCGTTATTCTCAAAAATAAAAAAATAAACGGTTTAACCGGTTTTTTTCAGCCGGTTTTAACCGGTTAACCGAAAACCGGTTTAACCGGTTTTGATGCGGTAAATCATCCATAATATTGAAAACCATAGGCGGTTTTTAGTTGATTTGCACCCTTGTTGGGCACTCCCCAAGTGTGAACGTAAGATCCTTATCAGAGGACACAGAAATGTCGATGCTGGCCAGAGCACGCTTCTCCTTGGTAAAGTTCTTGTTGTGTGGATATTGCTTATGTTCGCAACTGTGCCTCTTCGAGATGGAATAATGATGTTGATCAACCAGATACATATATATATATTGTATTACCTGTTACCATTACTTGGAAAAGCGCCACGTCGATTGTCAGCGAAACAACTACAACCAGACCCGCACGCTGCATGCTCCCGAAACTGCACAAATCACCATCAGGTTTATAGCGTTGTGCGAAGAGTACAAGTAACAGTCGCCCTGCTCGTTAGTCTACCTGACACGACTAAAACCTTTTCTGCAAAATATAAACTTCCTGACCCGCATACTGTAAACGAAGGCACGAGCCGGTGGGTAGAAGGGGTGTACAAGGGGAAAATAACCTATTAATAGCTGTGAACAAGGTTTTTGTCCGGAAAGGGCCGTTGAGTGTGAACGCTCCCGCGAGTTGAACTGGAAAGTAACTGTGACAAATTAAATTAAAAACAAACTGCATTTCGAAAATGCTCCAACCGTTTAAATGCTCAACACATTTCATACGTCGTAGTGCAAATACTTCAAGATAATATACCGCCAGAAACAATGCCAATCACACTCGGAATAGTTCCACCTCTTGGCTCAGTGGTGGTGTGTGCGAGTGTTGGGCAGTGTTGGGTGTGCAGGGAGAGGGAAGGGGGTTGTGCCGCAGTGGATCCACCGACTCTACCTCCCTGTCCCCACGCCCACGTACTGTGCCTTGTTCATTGCTGAAGTAGTTGATACGTTCTAGATTATAGGCACAATAGACGTTGGATCAACCAGATGGGACGTTGTCACGTTTACTGGCACGTTTTACGTAGCGTAGATGGGTTATATCTAGTTTTCCGGTACAACCGGTTTAACCGATTAAACCGGTGTTTTTATCCAGTTTAACCGGTTAACCAGTTAACCGGACCTCTAAAACTGCCAGTTGTTGTTTTGAAAAACCGAGTAATCACGCACGCCTGCTGGGTTTCCAAGAACCGCAGTGAACCGTTTTTTTTCCCATCCGGTGCCCATCTCTACTCTTGGCTCATGTTGGAGTGGTGATGTGTTGGACTTGCGAGCAGAGATGGGTGGTGCGTGTTTGGTGTGTGCGAGTGTTGGGTAGTGTTGGGTGTGCGGGGAGAGGGGAGGGGGTTGTGCCGCAGTGGATCCACCGACTTTCAGGCTACCACCCTCCCTCTCCCCACGCCCACGTATATATGGTCGCCTTTTTCATTGCTGCAGTAGTAGTTGATACGTCCTAGAGTAGGTGCAATAGACGTCGGATCAACCAGCGTTGAAGTTGTCATGTTCACTGGCACGTTTTAGTGTAAATGGGTTATCCGGTTTTCCGGTTAAACCGGTTAACCGGTTTAACCGGTGTTTTTATCCGGTTTAACCGGTTAACCGGTTAACCGGACCTCAAAAACCGCCAGTTTTTATTTTGAAAAACCGACTAATCACACACGCCTGATGGGTTTCCAAAAACCGCGGCTAACCGTTTTTTTCTCTATCCGGTGCCCATCTCTAGTCTCTACACGTATATACCACACTATACATCTGCCCAGAGGCCAGCGGCACAGAGTTGGAGTGCATGCGTGCAGCCAAACCACAGCAACACCAGCACCAGACTACAAAACCAGCGGCAGTAGATTCGTCTCCGTGGATTCGAGCCCTGGCGGTTACCTGTAGTAGCGAGAAAACCCCGTGCTTGCAGGAGGCAGGTGGTGTTTTCCTTCAGATTGCACACAGCGAAAAAATCCTCCCTGTCCGGAAATATAAGATACTTTTTTTATGTTCCTATTAAGGCCCAAACAGTTCTTACATTCCTGACAGAGTGGTAAGCAGCAGTACCCATATGTCCGTCGATGTAAGAACATTTCGGTACTCATATTAATACCCAAACGTTGCATACATTTTCGGATAGAGTGGGGAAGCTCCAAGGGAACTTTAAAAACCAAGTTGATCGAACTCTCCCCTACTCGTAGTAAAACATCTCGATAATGCAATGACTCAAAAAAAGTTCCCTAGGTATAGGATCGGAGCAGGCACAGCAGTACTGCTATACACACAAGTAGCATTATGTCCCGGCAGGAGTACGCATACAAAAAAGAGGGGACAAAATGTATCGCATCTTCCGGCCTACTGCGGTGACTCTTGAGCTTGTCAGGCATCGGCCGGCTCGTAGCTTCTCGTGGGCCCCTGTGCGTTGAGTTGCCTTTAGAAACCTGCCTACGGCCAACTATGGAAGGCGTTACGTACAACTCACAGCAACAACAACCAACGACGATAGTAAAGACTCGGCATAAGGGAGCGCACGGTTTCGTTTGGCGCAGATGCGAGAGAAGGTGTTGGGCACAAGTCCAAGGGCACCGGCCGGCTCGCTGCGTAGCTCGAACACATAAATAGACAGCGTTATCTGGCACTGAGTCTGAGCTTTTCGGGCGTCCGGCTCCACGGCTTAACTTCTCGGGGCACCCTGTGCGTTAGGTTCTCATCTCCACCAGGTATACCCCACATTTTGAACCCTCGAGTCTCTCAAAATCACAGAACAACTGCCAAGAAACCAGGGGTACGCGCGGTAAAGGTCGGGACGGGAAAATGTGGTCGGGACGGGAACGGTACGGTACGGGAATGGGAAACCGTCAGATTTTTCGTTCCCGACCGCGATTTCCCGACCGGTACCATCGTCAGTTTCTGTTCCCGAGCTCTACCGTCCCGCGGTAATGGCCGTGTTCCCGTTCCCGACTGTTTCCCATCCCACTGTCTGCCCATTCCCAACTATTTCCGTCCCGCTGTCCGCCCAGTCCCGACTATTCCCATCCCACTGTCATGTAAGTGATTCCCGTCCCATCCCGACCATGGGGCACAGCTTTCCCATCCCGCATCTCACTATTGGGGCAGATATTCCCATTCCATTTACCGCCGATTTTTTCGTTTTCCCATCGCATGACCATGGATGGATGCAAGTGCGTATACTGCATTTTTACTCGTATATATTTCCGAACTATAAAAACAAATCGTCTACGCGCGAAATATATGTTTCCTTTTTTCTTTATTTTCCTCTCGTTTTTTTTAATTCAAAATTTAAACACTGAACTTAAAATTTGTATCAACCATTCAATCGGCCCCGCTCACACCTCGCTATTTGAAATAATAGTACGTACAAGGTTCCCCTCCGGGACGTGCCTGGGGGAGTGGCGCAAGGGCGAATCGAAAACCTACTATTAATATCAAAACAACAGCATGCGATATTGTATCATACGCATATCATATTGTATACCTGCCTAAGAAATCCACTTAGTTTTTGTGTGCTTCCTGTCTTATATTATGGGGGTCTGGGTTACGTACAATACAAAAAAAAAAAAAGTATCCAGAGTCATCGCCAAGGATCGAACTCAAGCCTTCAAGCATAAAATCGTGCATGGTGACCGTTTGCCTATACTTTCAAAGATACATTTTCCTGTACTACACGATTATTTGTCGCGGCCCGCGTCAGCCACACGACAGGTCGCACATACATGATGCAAGCACAGCAGCAAGCAACAACAGAACAGCAGCAGAAGAGAGAGAGATGGTGGTGCCTGATGACGGATGCAAGCCTGCTGCGATGAAGCAACCACTAATTAATAGCCACAGCAGTATACGGTGGATCCGCCACAGTCACGTCTGCTGCTTGTGCTTCTAGCCGGGGCTGTGGCGTTGCTTGTGTTCGTTGCATGTTGTGTGATGTATCGTGGTATTCAAAAGCGGTCATTAATTTCCGGTCAGAGTGGGCGTGGCTCTGTTCACACACAGCAGCAGAACAGAAAAGGGTAGATAGATGGTGTGGATTATGGACGGTAGGCTCCGATAGACACAGCTGGCCACAGCACTACAGCAACATAACAGCAGCAGCGGGTAGAAGAGTGGTGGTGGTGGTGTTGTTTGGTGACGGATTGCTGGCTCCGATGAAAGCAAAACTACTCGTAGCTCGTAGCAACAACAGAACACATCACAGAGCTGCCTTCGAGGCGCACAGTGTTGTATCACTCTGCCCGGAAAAGTAACGACATTTTATATATAGTTTTAAAAAACAAAAGTTTCTTACATTTTGGGACAGCGGAGAGATTCGTACATGAGCATCGATCTACAGGTATTATACCATGACTCGGAAAATCGCAGGCTTCGACAAAAGCAACTCGTCACGGTACAGCACGGATCTGAGGCACGCGCATGCATGATGTAATGGCTGCTGCTGCTGCTGCTGCTGCTGCTGCTGCTGCTGGGCAGCAGGTTTGTAACATTGAGGTTGTACTGTTTGTAACACGCTCTCTGTGGTGCTGCTGTTGTTCGTGTGTGCTCCCCGTGCTCTCGGCAAGAAACGCACAAAAAACGCACGACTGAACATAAACAGGGCCTCACGCAGCGAAACCCGGGAAATCGGCTTATCCACTCCCGCGGGAAAAAAAACTTCGAGCGCCCGCCACGCGAGCCACAGAGCTCGGATCGAGCCCAAACCTCGACCAATGTGTCCGGCCGGGCTTGCTGTGTCGGGTACTTAGCGTTTGCCGAAAAGTGCCCGTACGAAGAGAAAAGTTGCGAAAAGTGCGAAAATTCACAAACATAACTATACATATAAAATCGGTCGTACATTTGGGAAATTATTATGTCGAGAATAAAACCAAGAACACTCACACCACCACCCGGCCCAAAGACAAAACATGGCATCAAGCATGGACGTTGTGGAGGTGGAGGATCCCGGCGGATCTGCTTCGGCGCCTCAAGCAGCGGCAAAGCAATCAGCCCCGGTTCCTGCTCCTATTGGCACTGTTCTCGCGAATGTTATACTCG
This sequence comes from Saccharina japonica, assembly GCA_008828725.1. Taxonomy (NCBI): domain Eukaryota; class Phaeophyceae; order Laminariales; family Laminariaceae; genus Saccharina; species Saccharina japonica. The sequence goes on from MEHQ01000080.1 coordinate 453,853, forward strand.
TACTCGAAGAAGCCTTTTGATTATACCCTTTTCAGTCGTTGTCTCCAGCGTGTGTTCCCGACCGTGTTCCCAACAATTCCCGACTGCGTTTCCCGACTGCGTTTCCCGACCGTATTCCCGACCCGGTTCCCGACCCATTCCCGACCCATTCCCGACCCATTCCCGACTTACTCCCGACCTATTCCCGACCCGTTCACCGATCATTTCCCGTACCGCCGAAAAATGTTTCCCGTACCGTACCGTACCGCCAAAAATCGGTTCCCGTCCCGTCCCGTACCGCCAAAGAATCGTGCCTTCCCGCCCAATCCCGTCAACCAAATGGTTTCCCACCTTCCCGTCCCATTCCCGTCCCGCGGTAAACAGACGGGAACATTTTCCCATACCGCCCCTCGGGAAGACCCAAAAAAAAATCCGCCTGCGGCGGGCAAAACGGTCCCATCCCGTACCGCGCGGTGCCTTCGGCACCGCGCGTACCCCTGCAAGAAACAACCAACTAAAATGAGTACAGCAGTACAGTACCAGTACGAATTGATCCGTGGTGCACCAGCAGGTACATGGTATCAGATACGATGAGTACGGGTGCTCGTGCTATGTACACATATAGATATACTCGTACATGTATCTCGACAGGAGCCGGCAAATACACACAGCATCATCCGGCCCGAGTCTGAGCTTATCGACTATCGGCCGGCGCCAACTCTCAGCTTCTCGGAGCCTTGCGCATCGAGTTGCCTTGTATTCTTGTACATGAGTAATTGTGAACATTTTGAAGCACATCTACTCATAGTAACTGTATCTCGCGGAATCATAACTCACAGCAACATCAAAGGAACAAGCAGCAGCAGCAGCAGCAGCACAGCAGCAGTAGCCGCACCAGCAGGACAAGCAAAACCCGTGCACCAGCACCAGCACCAGTAGTAGTAGCATCAGCAGCACAACACAGAGTTTTGGGCGTTTTGGTAGTTCGACACCGATGGGAGAGAGTGCCAGAGGCTTACTGTAGTTTTGCGTCGCTCCAGCGGGCGGTCACCACAGGAGGAGCTCGCAAATCCGCTCGCAACGATGATCCGAGCACATCATAATCATCATCGGCCAGAGCCCGGTGCAGAACAAAGCTACCGAGCAAACTTTGTTCTCTCACAGACAATCACCTGTCAAAGCAGGTGTTGGTTTTCTGAGTAGGTCTCCTTCCTCCCGCAGCCCTTGTTTCTTGTTTCCTGCACGCCGAGGCAGCTACGAACAGCAGCCGAGTTGTCGAGCCTTCGCCACGACGCGCTCGTCAAGCCCATCATCGTTGCCCCCCCGTTTATAGTCAGGGTGCGTAAATCGTTGCAGGCCGGGCCCACCACAAGAGCTCCCTGCGAATACTGCCTTCTCGCTACACAACCACAGCCACGCAGTCCGTAGCAGCCTCTGTAGTCCGGAGGACAGTCGACAGTTCGTCTGGAACAGCAGAATTTGAATTTTGATTTTAGAGGAGTTCGAAGATATTCACGATGAATGTTTATAGCGGGGATAAACCGGCCTTCTCTGTGTGCCGACTGTCCGCTGTCCCGTCTCTGCTTGTTCACAGCTGGCTACTGCTGGCTGACTGGGTGGTTCTTGCTGACTAGGACGTGCTGCTGGTACTGCTGGTGCTGTTGCAGTTTATCACCTTCGTCAACGGGTTGTCCCTGGCCTGTGGAACCACCGGACGGAGAGTTACTACTGCTGTAGATCGGTTCACGAGTACCAGTATACGTAATTTTGCCGCTGTTTTTTCCGCCTCCCTCCCTGCTGCTGATCAGTGACATGGTAGGCAGCACTGCACCTGGCATGCCTGCTGGTGAGAACGATCGACGGTTGCTACAGGGCGCGTCCGGCGGAAACTTCGACTTAGTGAAGGCCGCTCTTCAAGCTGGAGCCAGCGTTGATGGACCTCCAGAGCAACCCTGTGCGCCGATCGTAGCTGCAACCATCGCCGATCATGCCGGTATCATCGAACTTTTGCTCGAGCACGGAGCAGACCCCGACAGGCCTGTCACGGAAGAGCTGCCACATCCAACTTCGGACATGGCTGATGCCGTTGCTGGTGAGCGGGCCCTGCACATAGCCACCAGGAAGGGGAACATCGAAATCGTTCGCTTGCTGCTGGAGCAAGCCCGTGCCAACCCCAACGCCACGGACGACAAAGGCGGCACCCCACTCTTGGCGGCTTGCGACAGCTCGAATATAGAGGTAGAAGTGGTGCGGTTGCTGCTCGAAGCGGGCGCCGACCCGACCTTGGCAGAAAAAAACGGGATCGTCCCTCTGCACGTTGTTGCCTACCTCGGTTACGTGGACTTGGTCGGCACGTTGCACTCCAGAGCACCTGCCACGTTGAACCGCTCCGCTTCCAAAGGCCAAACACCGCTCTTCCTGGCGTGCACCGGAGGCCATGAGAGCGTCGTGTCTCAGCTGTTGTCGCTCGGGGCGATGCAGCCGGTGCCCGCGGACGACAGCAACAGCATGTTGCCGCTTACGACCGCCGTGTCCAAAGGCTTCCTGGGCGTGGTGCGGGTCCTGATCAACGAAAGAGGGATAAGGGCCATCGGGGGCTGGACAGCCGCCTTGCCCAGTGCGCTGTGCACGGCCGTTCAAGCCCACCAGGCGAGAATCCTCCGGCTGCTGCTCGCGGCGAGCGGGGAGGACAGGCGGTCAGAGTGGGCCAACACAAACGTCAAGGGCAGGCACCTGCTTCACTATGCCGCTGGGTACTGCTGTCACGCTGCGGTGGGCGTTCTCCTCGAGGCGGGGGCGGGCGAGGCGGCGCGTGACTCGGAGGGGCGTATCCCTCGAGACGTCGTTGGGGTGGATATCGGTCGAGGTGACGGGGTTCGGATAGATCGGGGGAAGGAAGACGACATCCGCCGGATGCTGCAGCTTGCCCCAGCCTACCGAGCTCGGTCGTGGGCGTGGGTCTCTGATGAAGATGCGGACGCCGGTGGTGGCGGTGGCGGCGCTACTAGTAGTGCCGGCATCTCGTCTCCACCAGCAGTGCCGAAGGCCCCCCTTACCGGTTTACGGATCTTCCGGCCGAAGGAGAAAAACAGTAATGATAGTAGCAAGCGCTTCGTGGCGCTTGTCGGCAGGTGAGCGCTACGACGTGCTTATCGTGGCTGGGATTTTGTTTAGACTCCACTCCTATAGATAGGGGCATGTTTGTCAGGCTTCAAAATAATGCGAGCGCGCGTAGATTCCCGTTACGAAAACGTTACGTAGTGCCCGTCTGCCTGGCTACCGCCATCGGCCGTCAGGGTTTTGCCTGCAACGGTAGTGGTCGCCACAAGGTCGCGGTGGCCTTCTCCTTTGCCGTTCCTATTATGTAAAGGTCTCACACCAGCATCATGACGCCATGGGTTTCGTCGGTCGTCGCCGATGATGACCTGGTCAGCACGATTACTTCCTCTCTTAAGAACAATATCAAAAACTGCTACGAGTACAAGCTGCTGTGTACTATTTGTACGTTGTCCTTGTAGTCTTCTCTTGACAAGGATGATGTAAACCGTCCTTACATTTGCGGACAGATTGGTAAAAGCCTTGCTTGTTGTGCGGAATCGATGCAGAGGCCGAAAGCACGTCGCTCGTACAGCGAGAGACACAACAATGATAGTGTGTAGACGAATGACGACAAGCACGCTCGTATATATTACTACTATAAATACTCGTACTGCCTTCTCGGCGTGCCGTCAGAATCGCACCACATTATGATGCCGTTGTTGCTGCTGCTGCTGCTTGCGTCGTACGAGTGGCATGCCTGTACATACCACGATTTAAGCTACGCTTGTCGGCTTCGCATGCTTATCGCGCTCAGCGAGATGAGCCCTGTGCTTGCTCTCCGGTGCTGTTTATCTTTGGCCTACCAGTTGTGTACAACGATCGCGGGGGCTGGCGCCGCTTGAACGCCATAATAAAATACGCCTCTGACCTGCTACACGACGATACCTTTGGCGCGGTGGGATGTTTTTCTCGAAGTGGCCAGTCACCAAAACTTGTATATACACCTGTGTTGCACTGCCCACAAAATAATCGTGATTTGGCCAAATCTACTTTCGGCAGTCGACAACTGCAACAACAACACCCCTGATTTTTCCTGTGGGAAAATATGCAATCCACCACAGCTCCATCAATATCGTCGATCCCAATATCTCCCGCCCCTCAAAAGACTCCTTGACGCACCCACAGCAGTGTGGCAAAGTGGCAGCCGATTCCGTGACCTCTACGGTGCGCGACTTCGTCGCTGAAGTTTGAAAATGTGGTTCCAGGTCGTTTTTCTAGTACTGTGAACAAGTTGTTTTTTACAGCTCAAAACGAATATTTTTCTCGAAAAATATGAATACGAGTACTCGTATACTGCAGGAAGTAAATGACTGCGTTTTTGTACATGTTTCTTTGATTTTTGAGGCACACTTCTGAGGCCGATTACGCCGTCTGTAGGATCGAGCCCGATATCTCCCGCCCCTGAAAACCTTCCTTGCATATATACACGGGCACAGGAAGAGTTCTGGGTGATTTCGTCGACGCCTTCCACCGCGACCTCGGCCGTGAAGATTGTCTAAACAGGCGGCGTAATTGCTTCGACCGAAGCTGCTACCTGCTTCCATCTGCGGGAAACTGAATGAATCCAACTCTAGGAGAATCAAGCACCATCAAGCTACCGAACAGGCTCTACCATGACTTGATGGGAGCACGGTGTCTGTGAAAAGGGCCTTGTTCGGGGCTGATATTGACCCAACCCCGTTTTCCACAAATTAGGCGTTATCTAAAAGTACTTTTTTCTCACTTTGTGGGCAGTGCAACACAGGTGTATACGACGAGGACTTTTTTATTTAAAAAAATGGAGAAAACAACAGCTGTGAGATCCACTTTATACCTGGTATAAATATTGCCCTATTTATTGTCGCAGTGCGTTTCGTTTCAAAGTTGCCACAGTTGCTTGACTCTGTTCCGGAGGCTGTTTACCGATTACTGTTTGCCATTTGGTAGAAACTTGGTTCACGCCGATTTTTAGGAAATCATTGCTTAATTGATGGTTTGGACAATCTGACGTCCATACTCTGCGCATTCGCCTGTAAAGCGTGCAGAGCGTGGTCATGTGTTTTCTGGCGTTACCTACTCTGTAGTCGTTGCCGGGACCAGGCGGATCTGCGATCCAATAATTTAGCTGTCACTTGAGATTCCTTACGAATATGTGCCAGCTACCTTTTCCTACCCAAGTGGTACATATTCCTGGTTTCGAGTGCACATTGTCCAGTAGGATGTACGACCACGAGTTCGAGTTGTTCCGGTTCTGTTAGCGCTCGCAGTGCTGCCGTGTGTTTTTTACTGCCGTTTATTTTTGGTCGCAAGTACGTACCGGGTATGGTAACGGGAAGGTGAGGAGGAGAGCCCTCTTTCGAGACCCCGAATCGAGGGGTAGAACATCGAAAGAGGGCAAAGATGACTCTGTTCGTGGTATGCGGTAACCTGGTATATTATTGTAGGTACAGACTATACTGGTAGGGCTAAAGGGACCAACCTACACAAACAAGAACACGTACGTATGACACATGTTGATACATAGTATAGCTGGTAGTGGACAACCGTCCACTCAAGTGCTTACATTGCACAATTCGAAAACCCTCATAGCATCTGTGTGCGGCTGGGGATGTCACCGGCCACGATATAATTGTTGTCAACTACAGCGTCAACTACAGTACACACTGCGCCATTCACAGAACCGCAAGGCCAACACCCAACACCACATCTGCTCCTCCCGTGCATGCTGCTCTGTGTCAGGTACTGCGAGAAGGACTAACTTCATTTGTAGAGACGGGGCAAGAACGCGTCCCGTCGTGTCGGGGGGCTACTGCTACTGCTGTTGCTGCTGTTCCTGTTGGAGGGCAGGGGGGGTTCGTGTAGAGAGGTGTATCTAGCCATTGTCCCTATAGAAACGTGGGTGACTTTCGGCACACGCCTTGATTCTTGCTCGAGGGCTGATTGGTTTTGTGGCATAGAGTCCGGGGCTGTATTGATATATTCCCAAGTATTTTATTAGATAAGTTTAGATTTTCGAAAATAATTCGCCCTGGGAGGTGATTCGATATCGTGTCAAAAACCAAGTGTACTCGTCTGATTGGCGCTTGTTCTTGATTTATTGATATATTACAAGTATATTATTAGATAGGTTTAGGTTTCGAATATAATTAGCCCTGGAGGGTGATACGATATTGTGTCGAATGCCAAGCACTGGTTTGATTGGCGCTTGAGTCAATCACGTTACAAGGTGCGCACGTCGTTGTCGTTGTTAGTATTTATTTCGTTTGCTGAAACATCCCCCGTTGGGCGATACTGGCATCATCATTATCATCATACATCGCCGATACCATCAGTATCAGGGTCAGTTCATGTATGCGGATCGGGCCATTCACTTGGAGATTTAGGCCCTACGGACCTGTATCGGCAAAACGGGAGTGGTGGATATTGGACTTGTGTGAAAAGGTGCAACAGCAAGGAAACAGTCGTGAAGCGTACCTGGTGCGCCTCTGACCAATGTAATTTTCAGAAAAAAATAAAAAAAAACGTGACATGACGAAAAAATTTACATACGCAGTAGACTATAATGTTATGGATTGTAATGGACGTACAGGCTGGTTCAGGCATATCACCCAAAATTCATTCAGTGGCGAATGTCCACGCCGTTTTTTGGAGATAAACCCTGAAATTTGGCACACGTGTTTAATGCGCCCTACCCGAGACTTTAAAGGATGGGGGTTTTTTTTGTTTTTTTTTTTCGTCAGATATTGCTCGTTTTGTAATTTTTCGGGAAATTTGGGTCTTAAGAGATCCAAAATTTCCGGCGAAAAAATAAATTAAAAAAAAAACCCCATTCGTGAAAGGCTCGGGTAGGGCGCATAAAACACGTGTACCAAATTTATCTCCAAAAAACGGCGTGGATTTGGACTTTTGTGCGGTAAAAGTGCAAAAATAGGCGTTGCCTCGTAATTACTTAGTTTCAGTATATAATCGTTTTTGGGCGTTAAATATGACTTAATATGATCATACGCAGTCAGATCTTCGAAAATTTGCGTGAAACTTTGTACAAACATGCCTTGGACCACCTGGAAGCGGCTCGTTCAGAAAAAAAAATTGGGGGAAAACATGTTTTCCTATGGAAACGCCTGACTATTGTTGACCACTTTGAAGGCCTGTGATTGGTCGGGCCACATTTTCGGCGGTAGCGCCAGTTCTAGGTCCTTGAACAAAAAAACTGGCGACGTCACCCTCTTCCACTGTTCATGGCGGTCAGTATGATACCAAATATGTGGCATTGGAGTTGCTATTGTATGCGGCATTCGTGACTGACGAAATTGTGGGTGATATGCCTGAACCAGCTCGTATATACATGCTGATGCGCCATGAGTAGAGAAAACTTCGTAAGAATATGTATATATACAAATTCTTCACACGTAATAACGTGAGTAAAACCACAACACCCTGGTGAGAGAGGGGGCCGTAGTCGTGTTTGCTCTCGGTGCAATGCTTGTTGCAGAGCATCTTTTTGCAGAAAGTTACCCACAGAACGGCAGGTGACCTGTTTGACACCCTGCTCCTACTCACCATGTAGCACATACAGGCTCGTTCAAGCTTACCGCCCCAAAAGTATCAAGTAACCAATGCACACGCCGATTTTTGGAGATAGACCCCGAAAATTGGCACACATGTTTTATCATATAAACCCCTGCCAACCCGGTATCAAACGGGATTTTTTGTTGGTATTTTTCGGGATATTAGGGCTTTAAGAGATCCAAAAACAATCGTCGGAAAAAAACAAACAAACATTTGTCAATGGCTTGACAGGGCTTCATAAAACGCGTGTGACGAATTTCAGGGTCTATATCCGAAACATTGCGTGGACATTTGAACTTTTGTGCAGTAAAAGTGCGACAAATAGGCGTTGCCTCGTAAAAACTTTGCTTAGCTGCAGTATCAACTTTTGGTGCAAATATGACATGATATTGGTCCCCTACACGGCAGTCAGTTCTTCACATATTTGCGCCAAGCTTTCTACAGACATGCCTTGGAGTGCGTACCTGGAATCAGTTCGTTCAGAAACAACAAATGACGAAAAACAAATAAATCCTACGGAAACGCCTGACTATACGTATTGACCTTTTTTGAAGGCCTGTGGTTGGTCGGGACGCATTGTCGCCGCTTGCACCAGCCCTAGGTCCTTCACAAAAAAAAACCATCGATGTCTGAAATCGCGAGAAGGGGTCATGAAAGCGTCAACGAACACAGCAGACGGAATGCTATGTGGATCAAACACGATCAGCCGCAAGTGCAGGCGCCGTCGGCACCCGCCCGGCCCGAGTGACGTCTGCCCCGACCCTTTCTCCTCCATTCTTGATCGACCCCACCCTGGGAGAAGATTAATCTAGTGCAGCAGGAAATCATGTTTTCACTGAACGACGCCTGCCCCGCCCCCTCTTCGTCCACTCCTGGTCGGCCCCTCTTCTTCTCACTTCGTCTTTCTCCTTCTACCCCGCCCTGAGCGAAGACCCCTCAGCAGCACGCAGTGCTTTGCTCACGCGAATGCCATCGTCGTCTTAATATATCTTGTGTTTTGCCTAGGTTTATACTGTTAATAGGCATACCTCCAGGAGCGTTCAGTTCGCACAGGGGCGCAGTCGTTTTTCAGCGCATGATTTTTCCAGGGGTACGCGCGGTAAAGGTCGGGACGGGAAAATGTGGTCGGGACGGGAACGGTACGGTACGGGAATGGGAAACCGTCAGATTTTTCGTTCCCGACCGCGATTTCCCGACCGGTACCATCGTCAGTTTCTGTTCCCGAGCTCTACCGTCCCGCGGTAATGGCCGTGTTCCCGTTCCCGACTGTTTCCCATCCCACTGTCTGCCCATTCCCGACTATTCCCGTCCCGCTGTCCGCCCAGTCCCGACTATTCCCATCCCACTGTCATGTAAGTGATTCCCGTCCCCTCCCGACCATGGGGCACAGCTTCTCCCATCCCGCATCTCACTATTGGGGCAGATATTCCCATTCCATTTACCGCCGATATTTTCGTTTTCCCATCGCATGACCATGGATGGATGCAAGTGCGTATACTGCATTTTTACTCGTATATATTTCCGAACTATAAAAACAAATCGTCTACGCGCGAATACATACTTCCTTTTTCCTTTATTTTTCCTCTCGTTTTTTTTAATTCAAAATTTAAACACGAAATTAAAATTTTGTATCAACCATTCAATCGGCCCAACTCACACCTCGCTATTTGAAATAATAGTACGTATAATAAATCGGTCGTACATTTGGGAGATTATTATGTCGAGAATAAAACCAAGAACACTCACACCACCACCCGGCCCAAAGACAAAGCATGGCATCAAGCATGGACGTTGTGGAGGTGGAGGATCCCGGCGGATCTGCTTCGGCGCCTCAAGCAGCGCCAAAGCAATCAGCCCCGGTTCCTGCTCCTATTGGCACTGTTCTCGCGAATGTTATACTCGTACTCGAAGAAGACTTTTGATTATACCCTTTTCAGTCGTTCCCGACCGTGTTCCCAACAATTCCCGACTGCGTTTCCCGACCGTATTCCCGACCGTGTTCCCGACCCATTCCCGACCCATTCCCGACCCATTCCCGACCCATTCCCGACTTATTCCCGACCTATTCCCGACCCGTTCACCGATCATTTCCCGTACCGCCGAAAAATGTTTCCCGTACCGTACAGTACCGCCAAAAATCGGTTCCCGTCCCGTCCCGTACCGCCAAAGAATCGTGTCTTCCCGTCCGATCCCGTCAACCAAATGGTTTCCCACCTTCCCGTCCCATTCCCGTCCCGCGGTAAACAGACGGGAACATTTTCCCATACCGCCCCTCGGGAAGACCCAAAAAAAAATCCGCCTGCGGCGGGCAAAACGGTCCCATCCCGTACCGCGCGGTGCCTTCGGCACCGCGCGTACCCCTGGATTTTTCCCTGAACAGGAAGGTTAAGGTTGCCAATACCGAACAAGCTGTTTTCGGAAATATTCGGTCGAGAGCCTTCCGAAAATACAACGTTCGGTTCCATTAGCCCCCTTACCGGTGTCGACAAAAAGAGCTCTAGAAAACAATCGCAACCACTGTACAAACTCAACGCTCTTTAAGGTATACGGCGTGCTGCCGCTTTTGTGTTTAGGCCACAGACGTATAAATAAAAAACAATTAGTTGTCCTCGGCCCATGACAAAGAAGGTGCGCGCTTTGTCGTTTACTATCTGGACAAATATACCATACGAAGGCGCACGCTGCCTGCTTTTCATGTCACGGGTGCGCGACCGCCCCCGCGTATTGTCGAAGTCCTCTTCGCGCGCATACCATGAACCATGCAGCCAGGGCGGTGCGGGGGTCTATCCGTTCGCATCGGGGGCCTGCCCATGCCGATACCTGGTATGAGATACTAGACTGGTTAATGATGGCCGGACCACACCCTTGCCAGCCACCACGCCACTCAACAAGTACTTAAACGGTTACCATTTATTAAAGGTTGACCCGTTGATCGCGAGTAACATCTTTCAGGTTTTTAGGAAACTTTTTTTTTCAATTTTGACCCGGTACCGCAGTGTGTACTCGTAGATTGTTGTTTTTAGAACGCATCTTGGTTATATTGCCGTTTCATATTTTCCAACTTGTTTCACCGCATGAAAACGTTTTGTTTCGACGCGGATACCCGGACCAAGCGTACTGGAGGAGAGAGAGGAGAGAGGGGAAGAGCAGCCTGCAGTACTGTAGCAGACCAAGGACACAGATCTTCCCGCCCTCATTTTGCCAAAGGCGTTCACGGCCAGACTCAAATCGCTCTCCACATTGGGTGAATTGAAGACACAAGGGGAGCCTTGAACACGCAGCAAATCGATGAGCTAAAGAGCGCCGCACGAAGGCGGTGTTTCTGCAGAAAAAAAAAAAAAAACCTTGACACGCTGTGGGGGCTATTATACGATGTGACGGGCCCCTCAACGAAGAGGAGTACAACAGCGAGCTCGGGGGGCCTCTTCGTTTAATTCGACCATTGCGATCGGACGTGAGTGGCTCGACAACTGCACCCATGCCAGGGCCGCAGACTTCGGCGAGTCCTAAACCGTCGAAAGTGGGCAAAGCCCCAAGCACGTGCTGCTCCTGGCTCGAAAAACATCGTCCACGCGTTCATCAGGGGCTCGCAGAAACAGTCGGTGAGATGGTCCTGTTCCTTTGTACAACCTATACTGCACTGCTTAGCAGCAGCGCTAGCACAGGAGTCGGTGAGCTAATCCTGCCACAGTACTGCTGCCACCAGGGTGCACGGATGAGGTGCAGCCGGTCGATGCAGGACACGGGCGGCTGGTCAAGTTGGGTGTGGGGAAGGCTCTCGAGGCATGGTTGGAGAAGGGTGACAACGTGTAAACGTGGAACACCAACAAGCTGTCTGCCTCCGACCGCAGGGTCTTGCTGACGCACTGGGTGGGTGAGGCCGTCGAAAAAGTTCATTCGGACCAGCTGCAACGTAGACGCCTGATTTTGAAAATACCGGGCTTGTGATGACAGGGGACGGTATCGACGATAACCTCATCAACATCGAAGGCCTGGACGGGCCGTACACGTTCATGGGCACCGATGACGGCAAGGAGAACTCCCGGTTGACGTGCAGCCTTTTACTCCAGCGGACGAAGACCATCCCGAAGGGTCGAGCGACGAGGATGGCGACGACGAATCGGAGGGTGACAACACCGGGCGACTTCGTGGATCGGACGACGTAGCTATGCTTGATGATGATGACCTCGACGCTGATGAAACAACACTACCCCCGGAATGCCCACCGGGTTATGCCTTTGTCCGCTCACCTCCTCCGGCCCTCGATGCATTACTCGTGAAGCGGCACATCATGCTGCCCCGGGGGCTGGGATGGGTGGAGGACTTCATCACACGACGGGCACAGGCACGGATGCGCCAGGATTACGACTACAGGGTGTTCATCGAGCAAACCGGCACTACGCTCAGTATGAGGCTTCCACTCGGGAAATACACTGCTGTTGGCGAGGCCGCGGCATAAGGTCCGTGGGTGCTACTGGGTGAGGCTACTTTGCTTTCGAGAATGCTTCAACGTGAGCTACTGGCGCCACCGCAAGGAGTGCGCAACAGGGGCATCGACCGGGGCGGTCGCACTGGACGTGGCAAAGAGGACAACGATGACGGGGTTAGCCCATTTCAGGCTCATTTTAAGGCCGTTGAAGCCCATTTTTTTATGGTATCGGCCTCGATAACGTTCTTATCATATCACGCTGTAATCGTGTATAATATACTACCCTGGAGTCCAAGCCGCTCGCCTTCCAAGGCAGTATGTTCGCGATGAAAACAAGAGCAAGCCCGAGCTGGCTCGAACCGACCATCTCTGCCTGTGGAGAAAGCCAGCGGCTTATTAACCGATACCACGCCTTGGAAGGCAAGCGGCTTGGACTCCAGGGTAGTATATTATACATAATTACAGCGTAATATTATAAGAACGTTATCGAGGCCGATACGTCCGCGATTGAAAAAAAAATGAGCTTGAACGGCCTTAAAATGGGCATAAAAGGGCTAAAACGTGCCTTTATCAACCAAAAATAAGCCGATCGCCGTGCCCGCTTGGGCTCGTAGGCTAATGGATAAGCCGCTGCCCTTCTAAGGCAGATATTGCCGGTTCGAGTCCGGCCGAGCTTGCTTTTTCACTTTTTTTTTTGGTGAAAACGGCTTAAAAACGAGCGAGAAACGAGCAAAAACGAGCAAAAACGAGATGAAAAACGGATTATTGGCGGCTTATTAGCGGCTTATCGAACGGGGTTTCGTCGACAGGAAGTAAGGTTGTTTTTTTTCGTGAATTAATCCCGTGTATTACGAGCTTGCTTTTTCGCTTTTTTTTAGTCGAAAACGAGCGAGAAATGAGCGAGAAATGGGGGAAAACGAGCAAAAACGTGATGAAAAACGGCTTATTGACGGCTTATTAACGGCTTATCGAACGGGGTTTCGACAGGAAGTACGATTTTTTTTCCACGTGAATTAATCCCGTGTATTACGAGCTTGCTTTTTCGCTTTTTTAGTCGAAAACGGCTTAAAAACAAACGAGGAATGAGCGACAAACGAGCAAAAACGTGATGAAAAACGGCTTATTGGCGGCGGCTTATCGAACGGGGTTTCGACAGGAAGTACGATTATATTTTTTTCCCTTGAATTAATCCCGTGTATTACGAGCTTGCTTTTTCGCTTTTGTTTTAAGTCGAAAACGAGCGAGAAATGAGCGAGAAATGAGCGAGAACGAGCAAAAACGAGCAAAAACGAGCAAAAACGGCTTATTGGCGGCTTATTAGCGGCTTATCGAACGGGGTTTTGACAGGAAGTAAGTTTTTTTTTCCCGTGAATTAATCCCGTGTATCCCGAGCTTGCTTTTCCGCTTTTTTTTCTAGTCGAAAACGAGCGAGACATGAGCGAGACATGGGGGAAAACACGCAAAAACGAGCAAAAACGGCTTATCGGCGGCTTATTATCGAACGGGGTTTTGTTCGTGAGTTTTATTTTTTTCGGGAGACAGCACGCAAGTACCTGGTATATACGTACGTACGTATTACATTAAGGCCCGTTTTTTTGTGAAATGTATATACGAGTCGTATTAATAGTAGTACCACGAGTATGTTAGTTGGGCTACCACACCACCACTAACATATAGGATTTAGGATAGAAATAAAATACGTACGTAGGCGTTCTTCTAAGGCTCATTTATTTTTCTGAATAACACCTGGTACGTACTCGTAGCTGGAAAAAACAAACTACTACTGTTGTAGTCCACATAAAGCTGAAACCACAAATTAGTATGCAAACCACCACCACTAACATATAGGATTTAGAGTGGTCATGAAATACGTACGTAGGCGTTTTTTCACGACCCATTCACTTTTCCCTTTTAGGACTGCAGACCCGTTTTGGGGACAATCCACTCTAATTCTAAGTAATTTGTCCCCACAACGGGACTCCAGTCCTATAAGGGTTAACACCTGGTACGTACTCGTAGCTAAAAAAAAACGTCCAAATAAATGGAGGAACCATAGATCATACTGACAATGGTGAGCTAGCCAGGCTACTATACCACCACTAATATATAGGATTTAATGTGAAAATAAAATATGTACGTAGGCGTTTTTTACGGCTCATTCATATTTCTAAATAACACCTGGTACGTACTCGCATATAGCTGAAAAAAACAGACTAGTACACATAAAGCTGGAACCACAACTATATTATGTGCACCACCACCACTAACATATAGGATTTAGAGTAGTAATAAAATACGTACGTAGGCGTTTATTCACGACACATTCATTTTTCTAAATTAACACCTGGTACGTACGTACTCGTAGCTAAAAAAAATGTCAAATTAAATGGAGGAACCATCGTAGATTATACTGAGAATGGTGAGTTTGCTGGGCTACCACACCACTACTAACATATAGGATTTAATGTTTAAATAAAATACGTACGTACACGTTTTTTTACGGCTCATTTATTTTTGTAGATAACAACTACTGTGGTACGTACGTATGATAGCTGAAAAAAAAAACTATTAATAGGTACGACGAGTAGTCCGAATAAAGCTGGAACCACAACTTATTATGCACACCACCACTAACATATAGGATTTAAAGTCGAAATGAAATACGTAAGTAGGCATTTTTTCAACGTCTTATTTTTTCTTCTAAATTAACACCTGGTACGTACTCGTAGCTGAAAAAAACAAACTAGTCCACAAAAAAGCTGGAACCACAAATTATCATGTGCACCACTACCACTAATATATAGGATTTAATGTATTAATATAATACGTACGTAGGCGTTTTTTTACCGTTCGTATTTTTTTCTAAATAACACCTGTTACGTATGAATATATACAAGTAGCTGAAAAAACAAACTACTGTAGTCCAAATAACCACAATTTATTATGCACACCACCACCACTAACATATAGGATTTGGAGGAGTAATGAAATACGTACGTAAGCGTTTTTTCACTGCTCATGTTTATTGTTCTAAATAACACCTGGTACGTACATAAGAGTAGCTGAAAAAAACGTTGTCCAAATAAAGCAGGAGCCACAAATTATTATGCACACCACCACCACTAACATATAGGATTTAATGTGGAAATAAAATACGTACGTAGGCGTTTTTTTCACGGCTCATTTATTTTCTCCAAATAACACCTGGTACGTATATACATACATACGTAGCTGAAAAAAAAAAAACTACTCGCACACCAAATAAACGGAGGAACCATAAATTATTGTGCACACCACCACTAACATATAGGATTTAATGTAGAAAAAAATACGTACGTAGGCGTTTTTTCACTGCTCATTTTTTTTGGTCTGAATAACACCTGGTACGTATGTACATGAGAGTAGCTGAAAAAACGCTGTCGAAATAAAGCTGGAACAACAAATTAGGATGCACACCACCACCACCAACATATAGGATTTAATGTATAAACACAATACGTACGTAGGCCTTTTTTTCGGGGCTCACTTATTTTCTCTAAATAACACCCCGGTACGTACATACGTACGTAGCTGAAAAAAAACCTTTTCCAAACAAATGCTAGAACCATGTATATATAGTATTATGCTGAGAATGGCAAGTTAGTTAATAGGCTACCATACCATCACTAACATGTAGGATTTAGAGTAGAAATACAATATGTGCGTAGGCGTTTTTTTCACGGCTCATGTTAGTTTCTAAATATATATATATATACCTGGTATATAGTTAAACATAATTCCCTTGTTGTCCAAATAAATGCCGGAACCATAGATAGGTCATTATGCTGAGAATGGAAAGGCTGTGGTCTAGCTACACACGCACGCCACAAAAGTAATACCAGGTATGTCTGTGTCTCTGGCCTCTGGCTAGATGAGGGTGTTATACGTACATATAATAGTATAATAGCAGGCTCAGCCTACCTCTCGCAGTCTCCAAGAAACACAACACAACTACGAGTAACCACTGTTGTAGGCATAATGTGCTACAGGGGGGCGCCCTACCTACCTGGTAGCATTCTAGCATGGTGTTGGGCCGCCCTCTTTCTAGATTTTCGATTGACTGAGCGTCCGAGCTGCAAAAGCGACATGCATTTATTTGTCTATGATATCTCGCGAGCGCACACCGCCTTTGACAGCCAAAACAACGGAGGAACTTGTAATAAACCCCCCCGTCGAAGCAACGCAAAAAAAAAACGCAGCGATGGAGAAGAAGAAGAAGAAGAAAAAGCCATGGAAATTAATTGAGCGACCATATACTTCAGCACACGTCCATACCCCAGCGTCTGGGTGCAGTCAAGCCGTTTTTCGAGTACATACGCGCCATCCGTACGCGCGCGCAAGCTTGCATGCCATTGTTGGAACTGGCGAAAAACGGTTAACATCTTCTCTGGTACGCCGAGCACCGCCCACAACAGCTCTAGTTCGACGGAATCCTATGATTCGTGGAGGCCGATGGTTTTCCTACTCACGAAGCTCGTCCGAGTTCTTGCAGTCGGCGCCCGGCACAAAGAAAAGAAAAAAGAAAAAAGGGCACTTTTTGCCTGCTTTGGCAGAGGATGTGCATTTATCTAAGTTGTTGTGATTTCCACTCCCATTGCGTAGGTCTCAACCGTATGCAGAACCCGTTACTACTGCTGTACGACCTGTGCAAACTCAATGTTCTGTTGAAATCCTACAACCTCTAAAAAAATTGGGAGAAGGCTTCTAAAAACATGGTGCTAAACTAAACTATGTTGTCGGGGTCTCTTCCGCCATCCCATTGTTTTTTTTCCTCGTGGGACTTCTGGCCTGGCCAAGTCTTGAGTTCTGTGCCAGATGCATATAATATATATACATATACATATATGTATGCGCTCCACTGCGTGCTCCCATGTACTCGTCCTCCCAGCAATTAATAGCATCGCACCACACGCCACAAACACACACCACCAGCACGTTGCGCCGCAATTACAGTAGTAAAATAGTATCGAATCCCATCTACGTAGGCGGTATTTGTGCCCGTTCGGTCGGATCGTTCCGTCCTCCAAAACACTATTAATAACAAAAGCAAAAAAGAAAGAAAGCAGAAAACTTCCTCTTGCAAAAAAAAACACGGTTTTGACATGGAACAAGCATGAACGCGCATGGGACCTATTCGACGTTCATATTAACCGTTCAGCAGCAATTATTGTGGCGTGTATTCAAGGTTCCATCAATTCCCTTCGCCCCCAAGGCTCTTTGAAGGCAGCTTTGAAGGCGGCTAGCCTCTTGAAAGTAGGACCGCACTCCAATAGTGGAGACAAAAACACTCGGAAATAGAGAAGACATAAGGGTTTATCTTGCAGTTACAAGTTGCAGGTTTAGAAGGGTCAAGACGCTCCCAAAGGCCCCCACTGCCCGCGAAGGTCACTAGTTTCGGACCATGCTCTGAGCCCACGTATTGCACTTATGTAACGCCTTTCGTGAAATAACGCGCTCAAGACACCAGTCCATGGCCACGTTATAGATGTTTATGTTCCCCAACAGGGGACCTCCGAATACAACCACTGACACACATTAGGTGCAGCGGTATGATAGTTTGAAAATAACGTAAAAAAAAAAACAGATGCAGTTATATCCTACCATAGCTCCTTAGAGCTGTTTGGCCCCGAAACGTGGGCGCAGACAGCACTAATACAGTAGAACGGAACGGTAACGAGACGAATAAATGTTTGACTAAGAAGGTATTTGTATTTATCGCCGGGAACCACTTGCTGTGTATGAGTAGCGCAAGCAAGCGTATTATCCCGGGAACAAAAAAGCGCGTCTCACCGTTACGAAGAGCGCCTTGTTCGTGGGATGTGTGTGGACGGTGTTGGCCTTCTTCTCGTGCGCCTCGCGCTTCCAAACCTGCGCCGAAAAAAAAGCATACCAGGTATAGATATAGCATCCAGCTGTTGTTACTTTTGGGATCCAAGAGCTAGCGCGCACGAAATAAGCTTTTTTTATGTTTCAAACCGCCTATACAGACAAGAAAAATGCGAGAGCGCGCAGCTCTGCTGAAGTAAACTTATGAGCAGCCAACCAAAAAGTGGCTGGTGATGTGATTGGCATTTTTTGTCGTCATCTTCGCCCTCGATACTATACGCAGGTTATGGCAAAGCCGCAAAAGGCGTTAGTTGGTTAGAAAAGTATCAACATTGAGGACTCCCGGCGCAAATCGAAGGCTGGCAAGCGCAGAAGACCGACGAAGCTGGCAAGCGCAAAATCAAACCACTCATACATAAAAAAACGCATGGGCCCTTATGGTATCTACACGGCATGCACGAGCGACACAGCAGAGCAGCGTGCGTTTCAAAAAGAAGCGTGCGCTTGAAAAAGGGCAGTGGTGATGTTGAAGCTCTCGCCTGCTGGTTAGTGCGAAGGTCGACAGCGGTGATGTCGCCAACGCCGTCCGAAAGAAGCAAGGTCCTCTCCTCCGCGACAACGTGACCGTCGGTGAAGAAAGAACCATCGCTGGCGCTGTTCGCGAAAACCTGACGAAAGTATTTAGAGATAAGACGGATCAGTGGGACGTCACACTGCTGCCAACGAAACGTCCAACTATCTCACGAAAAGAACATTACAATATCATCACGCATACATAGGTTACTGCTGGTATGACTATATTTTATACGGTACATATGATACAGTGAACAGAAAGTCGAACATCGCACTACTACTACTACTACTACTACTACAGCAGTAGATGTTGCCATACGCACACCACACTACAAACAATAACGTCATTTCATCAATAAAACGACACATGCCTACCATTTCTCAGGCTGCCGATGAACGCCAACACAACACTTCCCAAAAGACATCGTACAGCAGTAGTAGAACGTTAGCACTTTCGGAATGGAGGAGACAACGAAAACAGCAAGATCAGTGAGGGAAGATCCTGAGTGGCGGCCCAAAACACCGACACGCCCGGACGCGAGAAATGATACCCCCACATAATTATAATTACAGGCGCACGAGTTATGAGGGGTGTCACGGTGTCACTGAGGGCTTAATCCACCGCAAAAAAAACTGTCAAGCAGCAATATTTGCTTTGTAACGGTCGAGGAGTATTATCGTTTGGAATGACCAGGATATAGACAAAACGAAGAATCCGGAAATTACGACAACCGGTCAATCACTCGATTAAACACTACCTTAACGTCCAATTTCCAGCGCAGATTCCTTTTACACAACAGGGCTGAGTTGGCCGTTGGTACATGGTAGGCCTTTGTTGTGCATGGGTAAGGATTGATGGAAGTAAGTCGCGCCAACCAAAATTCACGGGAAAATGATTTTGAAAACGTCGAAAAACGTGCGTGCTTTTCGGAGATTGCTGTAGTACTGAGTTGTCATCATGGCCACGAGGAAGTATAACCCTTAAGGATGTGGCACACAAGGCACAACAAACGGTGCCCACCCGGCCCCCGTTTCGTACATTCTCTAAAGCCTACGATACAACGCCATTTCTTTAATTAATTTATACTAATTCAAGTCATCAATTAGTTTTCACCTTCGAAGGACACGATATCTGACGTTGCAGAGGAGAAAAATCTGAATCCAAAAATCGCCTATTTGAGCACATATATCTGTTATCGGGACAAGAGGCGAA
Source organism: Saccharina japonica (assembly GCA_008828725.1). NCBI lineage: Eukaryota > Phaeophyceae > Laminariales > Laminariaceae > Saccharina > Saccharina japonica. Next base: position 473,559 of record MEHQ01000080.1, read on the forward strand.
CATAGAAGTGACGTACGAGCACAAACACCAGCTACAGCAGGTACGTACGAGAAATAGGAATTTAGAGGGGGAAAGGGAGGGGTGGAACTGATAAGGGGATGAGGTACGAGGCAGATATAACTCAGGGGTGGGATGGAAGGGCTGCCGCTGTCTGCGGAAGGCGGCAAGTCGAAGGGGGCGTTGCACGCCGTGGAAGCGGCGCGGCGTGCTTCGAAGTTGCCATGGGCAGTGGCTGAGGGCCTGAGATAATGGCACCAAGACGAAAAGACGTTGAGGAAAAAAACATGATTCAGTTTATACCAGGTAAAAAATTGTGGTCCTCGTTAGTGGCGGGACTGCTGCAAGTCCAACCATGCTGCTCATCTTCACGAGGAGAGCGCGTGCTCGCTGCAAGAAAATCTGAGTTAACTAAGGGGACGAGGAGTTACCGGCAAGGGAGGAGATAGTTGCCGTGCGCCGCAGCCTTGCCGCAAAAATTAGGGGACGCAGACGGAAGAATGGCTGTGTACTCTCAGGAAATAGAAGTAAGTGTAAGATGTGTTCTGTTGCTTTTATTCTTGTTTTTGTCCATCCCATTCGTCATCTTCGCCCTTCTTTTATGTCTCCCTCTTGAGTCGTAACTCAGATCCGGGGTCCCTAGGTAGGCTTTTCTCCTTCCTCCCCACTACGGTACGTGCCTTACATTTTTATCGCGAGGAGATTTCAGCACTTTCTTCCCTCGTCGACTTGCGTCGGATTCCGCGAACCCTCGCCACGAAGGCGCTCTAAGCAATTGGTTCCTTTTTTATTGTGTAAAATAAAGTCAAAATCTCACCACGGTGGGACTTGAAGTCGGGTACCAATACTAGGAGCCTTTGAAGCTGACGACTAGTCAACCGGGGCGACCGGCACAGCTGTGTACTAAAAATCCCATATACTTTGTCAGTACGTTGGGGTTGGATGGCGTGCGTTATGTGCAGGTTGCACCTGCAAAAGTTTTTGTGCAGGCTGTGTGTGGCCAATTTCGTCGTTGCCCGTCGACCCAGACCAAGCCAACCCCAGACACACCCCTAGCCCTAACCCTAACCCCAATCCCTTGGGGAGCACGAGGTCGGCAGGGGAAGCCAAGCGGCTCCGCCGCGTGTTTTGATGGCGTTTAAAAAAAAAACATGCGGCCCAAAAGGCCAGCCTCACACATTAAAACCAGAATCCTGCACAAAAACTTTTGCAGGTGCAACCTGCACATAGTACGCGTCGGGTTGGATGGGAGTTGGATGGGAGTTGGATGGGGGTTGGGTGTGGGTTGGGTGTAGGTTGGGTGGGGCTGAGTTGGGTTGGGTCGGGTTGTTGCGCGGCAGCACAGGGGTGGGTGGGTTAGATTGGGTAGGTGAAAAGTTGATGAATTCACTACAGTAGAGACCTGACAAACGTAACTGCTTTCGTTGGATTTTGGTTGAGTTGAGATGGGTGGGTGGGTGGGTGGGTGGGTGCGTGGGTGCTGGGCAGTTTCATTATTGCAGAAATACGACAAACATAACTAACTCCTTTCGTTGAGGTTGGGTTATCTTTCGTTGGGATTAGGTTCAGATGGTTAAGCGTACCCGAGTCAGCCCAGCGACGAAGCACTGCCGTCTTCAGTTCAGCCCCAACGACACAATACCGGTCGTAGTTATACTGGACCACAGTAGCAGCGCTGCCGCGTTCCCACGACACAACACCGGCAGCTATACTACAGCAGTACTGCTGTGTAATACAACAACACAACAAACTCGCGCGGGTTTTGATGCATTCGGGTTGTGCCGCACGCTGAGAGTTCCGTACCCACACCCCCCGCACATACACATGTGTACATGTTCGATGCTAGCTGAATTTCGAAAAAGTGCACCCTTTGGGTTCCATGTTTTCGACCCAACCGTCGCATGGATATCTTCCCGCGCAGATCCCACCAATCTTCGAGGTCGTGGATACTTCCGTTTCATTGTACGACTATATTTTCCAGGACTGGTTGCTGTCGCCGGCATTGGCGTTGTCCAGTGGCAAATAATCACCGCCGATCTATATAACAAGTACAGTGGAATGCAAGAAGACAAGCCCCTTGCCGCCCATTCTCTCTCGTTCTCGTGGATCAAGCCCGTGCGTGATCTTCTTACTCAAAACCGGGCGTGTCGTAAACGCTATATACCAAGTCAAGAAGGGAAAGGGCCCCAAACGTCGAGTCGATCCGGGCGTCCCTCGCTCATTGGCATCGATGACATGTTGATCCATCCAGGAGGATGTTATCGGTAGGGGGCCGGATCGAGCCCAAAAAAAGGTAATAGTTTGTCCGCTTTATAAAGGCTGACTGAGTGGGTCAGTGGTTTAACCTTTGTGAGACGAACATTTGCAACACGGTGGGATGACAGCCGAAAAAAACTGGGTGTACTAACGTCGTCACTGGACATCTTCCTTTTCGTTTGAGCGCGGCGTGCGCGGACGGTGGTGGGCAAACAGTTTTACATTTGCCTCTGGTCGACAACCTGCTACTCTGGACCGCATACGTGCAAACAGCTGCACAGACAAGCTCGTGGGTCTGCTATATACTGCCTTGCTGGTCTGCTGCCACTGATGTTGCCAGTCTGTTCGGGTCTGGCGTCTGCTGCTCCTTCGAGTAGACTGGCTTCACGTGCGAGAATTTGCAGAGATTGGTGTGACAAGCTCGTGGTCCGCTACTTGCTGCTCGTCTACTAGTGTTTGCAGCTTTTTTTGTTGGCGGCATGCTGCCACTCTGCCACTGCTGTTGCTGGTCTACTCACGTCGGTGGCCTGGTGCTCTAAATAGACTGCGCACGTGCAAAACTCTGCACAGATAATGCGACAAGCTCGCTCGTGGTCTACCTGCTGCTGTTGTTGCTTCTAAAGGTCTGCTACTACTGCAGCTGTTGCTGGTTGTTGCTGGTCTGCTCGGATCGGTAGTCGGTTTTTCCACTACGAGCAGACCGCGCACGTGCGAATAGCTGCACAGGTGCGATGAACCCGTGGTTCACTGCTCGCTGCTCGTCTCATACGTACTACGTCATACTTTGTTGCTGGTCTGCTGCCTACAGGCAGCACCCGTCATCGAAGAGTCGGGGTTATCGTATGTCGACGATACAACCTGCCACGACTACGACTAGTACGTAGACGGCCATCCTCACGCCTGTTCATTTCTCCATCCGGCGACATTGCGGATCAACGAGCGACGGGCCACTCATGAGCCATGGCGTCCATCCGAATGCAAAGGGTCGCGTGCGCTGGAGACGGGAATTGTGCCTGCTACTAGGTGTGAAAAAGGCTGAAATAAAGGTATTGCTCCAACAAGTGTGTACGCATGTGCTTTCAACTGCCGGAAATTACATCTCCAGTGCCTTGTCTTCTTTTGCACACGAATTTGTGGTACTTACTGCTGTTGACCCCAGCGTGTGTGCGCCTGCATGTGTCCTCGCCGGTGTCCCTTGCTGTATACGTAGAGGCTACCGAACGATTCGATAGCAGGCTGTCCGGCTGCAACCTCCTGTTCTAAACCAAGCATAGGCCTTTCTTTGGACGATTCGTACACTATATGTGTACCTGTTGCACCCGCCTGCTACTGCTGCACCTTACTCCATCTACGAATTCCGAGTTCTGAAGAGTGCAGTCGCTAGCGGTCTCATCGGGCATGTCGCCGTGTAGGGTGAGAAAATGGCGTCGATCAGTTGAGCGAGCAGTGTGCTCAGAGCCCCGTGGTGGAGGTCACACCCTTAATCTTCTGCAAGATGCGAGGGCTCGCGCAGTGAGGTTAAACGTGCAAGACGGCTACAACAACAGGAAGGCGTTATCGCTTTTCAAGGATGAGTTTCGTCGTAAATTACTCAGCAGGAGCTACTGATGCATGACCCTGTCCGTGGTGCCCTGGCTCAAGCCATCAAACACCAACATCGTCGTCTGGGTGGTTCAGCACCCGACGCCCCCCAACAAGCTTGTCCTTCATCATGAAAATCGGGTTCGCTACGTACTCAGTTCTGATCTCTGCATGCCAACTCCCGTGCACACAGGACACCCCCCTTCACAGAAGACGCTGGAAATACACACATACCAGGTACATATATTCTCAACTTAATCGTCAGCCGAACTATTCTTGTATCCGCATACACACCGTCCTTCGATAAGTCTCTGGCCTTCAGTCTTCGTGCGTTCTCCGTCCAGAGCAACTATATGTATACCTATTCGCACTCCCCAAGTGGTACCACCAACACCTTCCACCTCTACTCCTACAGCAACAATAGCGATCTCGCAGATAACAACATACTGGTAAACAACTGGGCTATAGGAATGTCCGACCACTTCCAGCTATTGGTTCCTCCAGCCCCTCAGGAAGGCGGGGGTGTGAAAGAGTCCACTTCCCGTAAAGGACCTGCCAAAAAAAAGTGCGGGGCAAAGGGGTCCCCTCATACAAAACTCCCCGTGGACGGCCGACTCTCTGCCGACGACTAGGAGAGCGTTGGGACAGAACGGAGCGCGTGCAAAGGGTACGCATGCGTCGCCCGCGAATGACACGGGCTGCCTGGGCATCCCAAAACACCCGTAAGGGCGCTCGCATTTCAAACGCATCGCATTTCTAACGCAACGTCGTACATGTTGCTATGCTGGCGTACGAAACCTACACGATCCTTCGTTGCTCCGCACAGGCGAGGAGATACAAGCATCGGGCACAACAACGCCAAGGCTGACGCGGCAGAAACGGGGGGCGGACAAGGCTACTGTAAGGAGGTGGCAAAAGGCGGACGCGACCAGGCTCGTCAAAAGCGAGAAGAAAGACCTGAAACCACCGGGCTTCTCTCCCAGGAAAACCCTCGAATTTACTCCTCGAACTTAATCTCACCATGTTAGGCACCGCCAATCAGTGGTATTTATTGGTGTGATGTTCCCCAGCGTACAGTTTGTTTAACGAGGCTGGGCGGTCGAACGAGGACCCTACCATAACAGAGAGTTTCTGGCGGGGGGGGGAGGGGAGGGGAGGGGAACAACTTGCTCATGGGGTTGGTTCCTCACGGGCCGTCAAAGTCTGGCCGCAAAAAAAAAGACCAGGTAAATTATACCCCATGCAAAGAGCTTCCTCGTGGTAATAAGACCTCCAAAATCAGCGCCGAACCCTTCGCAAGAGCCTGCAATGGTATTATGGTGGTGGGAGAGAGGGCAGGCGGAAAAACGGACGCCTGCACCGTAACAAGCAGCCTGGAGCGAGCGCTGACTCGCTGTCATAGAGTAGGGCGGCTGCGCGCCATCTCCTCGAATCAGTCGACGTTGAATGGTGATGTGGCGGCGAGATGGTGGCAGCAGCACGATCTCAGCAGGCAAGGGGAAAGGGGCAGGAGGCGGAGGATGATCACGCTGTGATGATGGACAAGACAAATAAGAGAAGCAACGTCACGCTGGGTGACGGCGAAGAGGGCGGCGACCGAGAAGAAGATTCGCGAGGCGGACGTCCACTTATCAAAGCGTAGGGCCGCCGGGCGCATCACCTCCTCCAACCAGTCGCCGTTTGACACTGTGGCGGCGAAAACGTAGCAGCAGCACGACCTTAGCAGGCAAGGGGAAGTGACCAAGAGGTAGAGGATGCTTACGCTGGACAAGACACGCATTCCCGAGCTGCGTGGCAGCTTGGAAGACGGCGATAGCGGAGAAGATGCGATACGGGATGATAAACGGGAGGAGCAGGTCGCGGCGAATGGTGGCGAAACACCGTGGTCGACCGGCACGAAGCTCGAAGCTGGTGACAATTCGATCCCACGTCGTATTGTTCTCACCCGAGAGCAGTCCTGCTCACGGCCGGCCAGGAGTTTCATTTATATTTTTTTCTCAACAATCAAACCACTGGAAGCATAAAAACCTGCCGACGAGCATGGCCTTTTTTCAAGTTTCATGCTTCCCCCCTATAACCTCTTTTACAACAGCAACAATGTAACTCCTGACCATGATTGCGTGTAAGTACGTGTTTTTGCGTTTTCGCAAAAAAACACAGGGCTTTCAACAGTGAAAAGCACATTGTATAGCGTGTAACACCAGATTTATCTATGTACGAAAATTAACTACCAGATAGAAAAAACGAGGTGGGCGGGGCGGGGGGGGGCGGGGGGGGAGCTGCCAGCGGGAATAAAACCGGATAAAAAGGTAATCTCAATAGTTCACATGAGTAACAATAGTTCACATGAGTACTTGAGTTAGACTTCAGCCTAAAACTTGGGGCAAAATTCTACCTTTTTGAAATTATTGAGTTCGTGGCGAAGCAAGCCCTGAAAGAAAACACAGTAATAATAAAAAAAAGAGTTCAAGACGTGCAGTCGAGACGATCGCCCTGTGGCGGTAGCGTTTTCGATTCGATCGGAACCAAGCCTGAACCCGTCCGTCTCCCTGTTACGGAGGCCCCACACGCCGCGTAGGCCGGAGCAACCGAGCCTCGCAATACTCGTTCGCGGACTCCATGCTACGGTTAAAAAAAGTCGAAAATGTGCGGAGAAACGCAGATTTGATACCGAGACAGCTCAAAAGTGTTACACAAATTCTGCGTGGGGTATGCCTGGCAGTAGGAATGCCCCATCAGGCGCAGCAGTATAATCCCAGGTGCAGTAGTATGTTGATTGGTTGTAACAGGAGGAAAAAATTGCGGTCGGCGAATCGGTCCGTATGTGTTCAATCCACGAAAAAAACTCTGGGCTCTTCTGATGTGCTGCCGATCCCAAGCATTGCGGACTTATTTTCTGGTGCCGGTGCTGCTGCTGTGCATTATACAGGTGGGACAACAGCTTGAGACGAAGTTCCAACCTGCATTCACGGCGATGTGGAGGATGTGCAGCACGCGCAGCCAATGCGAAACGCAGGCACAATCGTCGACTTCTGATTCGAGCCATGGCATCTGCTGCAACGGAGCGACGCGGCCAGTATGGTCGCCCAGCAAATGGCTGCTGCTAGCTTGTGCTCTTAGCCATCGCTACGAGTGTTGGTTTTCCGCGAGACGCGTAGGCGTGGAGTGGCCCGCTGGGCGTGGGGTGTGGTTTGTGTTCTCGCGCGCTGGTACCAGCGCACGTGTTTCAGCAGCAGCGTCAGAGACGAAGAGAGCCGTGTCTCATTCTAAGTCTATGAGTTATGGTCGCTGCCGCGGTGGTTCTTGGGGGTACTTCACTGCTGTTGATTGGTCAATATTCTGCAGATGTCGCAAACATGGATCACTTCATCAAAATCTCGAGACATGTCTCCATGTCTCCATACGTAAGCAACCCTCATTGGCACCCCTTAAACAGTAGCCCATCGCGTCTACGGTAGCATTTGCAACAAAACTTGAGGGTAACACATTGTCGTGGTGCTCAAAAGCACAGAAACAGAACGGAAGAGTACAGCACAGTACCAGCCACTTCACCTGCTCAAAGGCTCCCTTCTCCACGTCCATCCTCCTGACAGTCCCGTCGTAGGAGGTGGAGATCAGCTTGTTCCCGTCCGTGGGGTCGAACATCAGGCGGGGAACGGACCCCGTATGCGGCTTGAACTGGAACACCGCGTCGGCGCCGGTCACAGCAGCGCCGTTGTTGTCAGCATCGTCGGTGTCATCGCCTTGTCCGCCAATGGTCCAGAGGCCCACGTTCCCAACCTTCAAGAGCACGCGGCAGCAGTCCGGGCCACGAATCACGAACAGGAGGGGCGGGCGGCTTTCAAGTCATCGGCGAGATCGGAGTCGCGCTCCCGCAGAAATAAACGTCCCCTATAGCTGCACTTTTCGACGAAATGGCTTTCGTCATCAACAAACTTAGCAGCGAGTACCTGGCAGTAGTAGCAGGCTACTCTACTATGACTATTATATGTCCTGGTAGTAGTAGCAGGCGCCCCCCCCCCCTAACTGGCACGAGTCCCCCATTTTGGTATGAGAGGGACGCGAGGAAAACTTGGCATTATCATGCGCCCCACCAAGGTAACACATCGCACACACATTAGAGCATCTTACCAGGTACGTATAAGTTATGGTCGCTGAATGGAAAACCTTCGTGGTATTGGACCAATCAATGCGTTGTCTTGCCTTTCACCGTTCGGGGCACGCGCAGAGCGGCACTGCTGTCGCTTCGCTCGAAACACGCCTCTTCCGTGTAAAGGTCAAACGGCCATGTCCATAAAAGCAAAAACACGAACAACGTATAAAGCAAACTGCAGCATTGCAACTATATTCACTACTGATGGCGTCATTAGGCGTTCCCGAACACCTGTCACAGCAATGGACCAAGACGAAACAGGGTAAAAGCGTCGCCCCTGGATAACAACACCACACACCCAAAGATAGAGGGCTTTAGACTAGACGATATATAGAGCGCACACATCTCGAGGTATAAAGGCAACTACAACGCGCCGACCTTGTCTCCAACGGCGATCAGTAGCTTGCTCGCGGACGGGTGCCACGCCAGGCTGTACGCCCTCTCTCGCACAACTTTGCACACGCCCGTTTCCCCCACCTTGAGCTTACGTAACCTTCAGCGAACGAAACAAGGGGTGCATGACATTCCGCCAAAGAGACACGACACGAGAGCAGAGTGGAGACGGTATGCAACGTGACCACGGCTTCACTTCACCTGTAGGATTCATCTGTTGGGTATTTCCGTTGGATGTGCCTGCGAGAAAATTCCGTTGGATGCATACTATAGGCTGGATTGATCGTCTTACCCTGATATCATGATGTTTCCTCCACTGCCATGAAGAAAATCCACGAACATTCAGCGAGATTGGTCGTATCCGCTATATATTGCTGTAGTTTGATTGTTTTTTCGCGAACGAAAGCGAAAAGCAAACAAATTTGTGCGAGCCCAAAAGTCTATGGATGATACTTACGCTATAATAGTACTGCATCGATGCGAGTCGACGAGGGAAGGAAAGGCTGAAGTCTTCTCGCGATCAAAATGCAAGGCAAGAACCGTAGTGGGGGAGGAGGGAGAGGAGCCTACTTTGTGACCCCGGATCTGAGTTACGACTAGGGAGGAGAGAGAAAGGAAGGGCGAAGATAATTAATGGGATGGACAAAAAAAAAAAAAAAAATGTATGATGATGGACTGGGTTGGATTGGATTGGATTGGAATGGATTGCACTGGTGGATAAGCATAGAAACCCGCAACCATGGCTTGCCCAGGGCATAGCGGAGTGCAAAAACTCCTTGCGAATTGAGCTCAATGAGTAAAATGTGAAGAAAGCAAATATAAAAAGTGACTTTATCACTTAGTATTATAGTTAAAAAAAACAGCGTTGTACTGCTGTATTGCAGTGCAGCGTACGATACCTGTTGAGGACTTCGTCCGGCTCGGCAAGGTCGTACTCTTCGCCATCCCCGCCGGGATCGTAGCGACCGACCAGCCCGCCCATCATCTGCGAAAGGCGCGTTACAACACCAAGCGCAAGCGCGGGGGCAAAGGCGGGTGGAGGGGGGGAAGCGTACTCATTTGTTGCTTGCCTTAGTGATTTGACCATTGACCACGCATCTTTTTTTTTTTTTTTTTCGACCCCCACTCCTTTCAGGACGGGGGGGGGGGGGGGGGCGTACTCATTTGTTGCTTGCCAAAGTCGTTTGACCATTGACCACGCATCCCTTTCGAGACGGAGCACCGTTCCTACTCCCAAGGCGGGTGGGGGAGGGGGGTAAACATATGTTTGCCGATATCCGAGAAGGCGTAAGCAGGTACCGTCCTGCTGAAAAACGGTGCAGCATGCTGGATAAGGGTGGAGCAGTCAGGTGATGGAGGCACAAGCATCCAACCTACCAGTTTTTCTTTGTAGCTTGGGGAATCTCTGCGCACAGTCCCTGCTGGCTGGTTGGTTGCGTAAAAAGTACGGCGGGTCGCGTCCAACACAGCGAGCCGCACGGTTTTGAGGTGTCTCGGCGCTACTGCTGTTGTAGCCCCGACAAGGAAAAAAAACAGTAGGAGCACTAATAGTGACCAAGCGCAAGCATGCAACGGCCAGCACATCCCTAGGGCTGAGGTTAAGATTAAGATTGTCAGCAAAAGCGATAATATGCTTCAAAGTATGATCCTGTACACTGAACGTACTTCATAGTGCCACAGTTAACACCGACGTCCACATCACACCACCTTTCGTAAGCGAAGAGTTCCATCGGCCGAGGCGTTTGATGCCGCCATGGCGACATCCCCTGACAGACGAGAGGGCGTCCTTGGCCCGGCCATCTCCGTCGGCTGTAGCCCCGCCACCCCCCCCAAACCCTGCCTCTTGCGATTGAACGCCTCTTCAGGGTCCTCCATGGGCGATCCGTCGGGGGTTTTGCCTCTGACCCGAGCTGACTCCCTGCCACGCATGAAATATCAAAAGAAAAGACGAAAAAAAAAACGGTTCAAAAGAGTCCCATATAGTGTCAGTACAACAGCAGACACAGGTGAGAGTTGCTTCCCCACCTACTTATGTTCCAAGTGATGTGGACGGTCTACGTGTTCCTCACCTGCTTGCGTTCCAAGCGGTACACTTCATGAAAGTCTATGCATTGTCCTCTTCTAGATTTTACCATCATACATACAGGTGCTGCTGCAGGTGCTACCCGCCTGGGACGGTATGTGAAAACGACAGACATAGGCGTGACACCACCGTACCATGGTTGGTCTTGTAACCTTGAGTGCTCCAAGTCGGGCAGCCTTGGCAAAAAAGAAGAAAAAACTTGCTCGTATGTAGCCGATAGGCCGTCGGTATGGATAATACAGGAGACGCATACGAGGGCCTGCCCACTGCTTGCAGGTAAAGTACTACGGTAGCTCATGGCATGATCCCCCCCCCGCGTCAGCAAAACGACAAGGAAAACTAGCGACACGTTAACCCTTTCACTGCTGCAAGAATAATCCAACTCCACATTCAGGTAGTTTCGCCCCGAAACGCGGGTCCAGATGCTACGTACTCGTACGGTAGAAACATGCCATAGACAACGTAAAGTGCAGCATGCACTTGGCGTTATTTCAGACCATTAACAGGCGACAAATCGTGTTACCTAAACCCACACCAAACATAAAAACGGTACGTCGTACCTGAATCATGTCATATGTGCCAAGGTGTTGACTGTATACCTGGAATGTTATTTATGACGTCGGTACGTTTCATTCGTAAATTTTGTTCGTACCTTGACCTGGGAGGGTATGCCCTAGGCTGCCGGGGGGACAGGCCCCTTGACCTCGCCCTCTGCGCCGCCTCGCTTTTAACGGCCGTGCGCATCGCCCCCTTGGCATTGCCTAACCCCAGAGAGGCCATCACCAAAGCGTTCCTCTTCATGTTCTCCAGCCTCTCCAGCTCATACGCAGAGGGTCCTCCTTCCCCGCTCCCCACTCCTCCTACTCCTTCTTGCTTCAGCCCGGACGGAGCAGGTGTCAGGGCCTCCGGCTTGGCGGCAACAATGGTTGTCGTCTTTTCCGACGGCGGCGGCGGCGGCGGTTGCCGTGCTGCCCGTCTCGGCCGTTTGGACTTAGGAGGGTCGTCGTGATGGGTCTGGTGGTTTTGGGCTGGCTTGGACGCCGGCTTTTCATCGGCCGGCGTGGGTGGGGTTCTCGTTGAGCGCCTCATGGTTCCAGCGTTTCTTGTGTGGTGTCAGTCGCGCTGGGCTGGTGGCTGTGCCTGAATGTACACGGGAACAGGTTCAATTTTAGTACACATCAGAATACACCACCTGGTATACTTAAACAGCAGTAAAAGGTGCCTGGCGCCTGGTACCTGGTAGACTGCTGCTCATAATGTTGTAGACTACTCGTATCACGATGTATATCGTACCGGCCTTAGACGGCTTTCGATTCTTCCGCTACATGCACTCATCAACCAATGGTATATCATATTATACGAGACTCGTACGTACTGCTGTGGTGTTTGCGTGTTTACGACTTGGCCCAGCTTCGACAAAATGGTCGATAATCGACACTACAGTAACTCCTCATGTCGTCTTTATTCTGAGAAAAATCCGAGAAAACTCCCGAGAATATTCCCAAGCGGTAGGGGTCACGGCGTTAGGGTACTATTGCTGTACTGTAGAGATGGCTCCCGGACTCGTTGGAACCGGGTACCCGGAGGCGGGTACCCGGAACCGTCGGTACCGGTACCGTCCCGGTTCCATTTTCAATACCCGCGGTACTGGGTATCCCGGGTACCCGGGTTCCCGGGTACCCGGGTACCCGTTATTAGTTACGCTCGACGGAGCCCCCGATAGACAGCGCACAGCGCACAGCATACCCTACCTACCTTCACACAACACGCCATACATACACACACACGAGACCCCTGCCAGCTACCAGCGGAATCTGCCCACGTCATGGAGAAACCGACAGAGGCTGCTGTAGCCTCGGAGGCAGCAGCGCCTGCTGAGCAGGTCCCGGCAGCAGCTCCTGCGGAAGGATCACCAGAGCAGGCAGATGCCTCGTCATCCGACGATTCGGAGGAGAGCTCTGGTGAGGACCCTACCGACTCAAGTGAGGAAGACGAAGAAGTGGAAGTACTTGGCTCTACTTGCGCCGGCAGCAGCTTGAACGGTGGTGCTGCTGACTCTTCTCGCCCTGGAGCGAAGCAGGGCGAGGGACGCGGAGAGGGCGCTAAGTCCGGCGAGCCTCCCGCTAAGAAAGCGAAGTCGCTGCCGGGGAAATCGTGTGGCGCGTCGGTGTGGGGCGACTTCAAAGTAGACCCTACCGACGGGGCCTACTCTGTGTGCATCCACTGTCCCGGATCTGAGGGGCGCATCAAGCGGAGTGGCGGGAGCACTTCCGGTATGCATGCGCGGAGTGCACAGCGCACTGTTGGTAGCGCGCGGCGTCTTAGACGACGACACGCAGACGCTCATGGACCAAAAGGTCATCTTCAGCCCGAACTTTAGGCGGGATTCGATCTTCTGGATGCTGATGACTTACCAGGTATGACATGTGTTTTTTTCGTTCTCGCGGACAAATTAAAAAACAAGAAGGATATCTACATTATAAATACATGTACGATATTGTTGGTGGTCTCGTGTAAGAGCTCCTCGGCTTTTCTTAGACGTAGATTTGAGCCTTTTTCGCGATATCTCGCGGTGAGGTCCACCCGGCGGCACTCAACTCCCTCATCGTGCTCGACTACCCCTGCTCTGCTTACTCTGCACAGGGCGGCCTCGGCCTTGCCCTACACGAGGCCCACGGGGGTACGTTTGTTTGAGGATTTATTGTCTATTTGTCACGGGCTCGCCATACGAACGCACGTCGTTTTTTTGTTCCTGACAGTCCCGTGCGGGATGATTATTGTTTTGGACCTTACGAGACACCAAAAATATCTACCGCATGCGCTCCTCAGGAGCGTGTCGGGATAATTTATCGGTTTACGTGCCCGTCGGCCTGGATATAGTACCGGGCAGGGCCTCGCGTTCGCGGGCGTGAACATGCGGGTGGTGGGCGCTGCAGCAACGTTTGCCAAGAATATGGTGATGGAGAGCGCACATACAAAACACACACGCTCTTTTTGTTTTTACACGCAGCTACATGCATAGTCAAAGATTCCATTTTTTTATGTCGAGGACGAACCCGGACTTTTATAAGACCACGTACTACTACTGTACTGCTGATATACACGTACGTACGCACGCACGCACGTATGATGTATGATACAGTAGTACCAGCACCACAGCAGAAACAGACCTGTGTGTACCATGGGTTCATACGTGCGTTGTACACCAGTGTGATACTATGATACTATCAATACTGATGTTTGTTGTTTCTGTTCGTATGCGAGCGATGGACACTCCAACTTTCCCAATAAAATTACGGTGATGGTCGAGAACTTGTTTTTTTTCGAAAAAAGTGGTTCCGAATTCATTACCGGTATACGTTTACTCTTACTCGTATTGCATTTATAGTTGTCCCGTGGTCTACATGCAAGATCCAAGATTATTTTTTTATGCTCGATGCTGGATTTTACGAACTACTTACCGCTGATACACGTAAGGATTTTTATAGCTTACTGCTGATATACACGTACGTACGTACGTACGTATCAGAAAACCTCAGTACCACAGGGTGATATTTACAAGGAATAGGAAATTCGGGAGCCGTTATATTGAAGTTAGTATAAACCGCATCCTCTCCTCTCATGTAAATAAGAAACCTAGTCTCCGTTTTTGAGTGTTTCTCATTAGGTGTCCTGTACTACTGCTGTACACCCCTTGGCAGTACAGAGTCGCTTTGTTCGCCCTAAGCTTAGCTATTAATCTACCTCAGTAGACTACTCCTCGCCGTTACGGGCATTGGACGTAGCCGCAGGCGGGCGTCAGCCCGCCGCGGCGAAGCCCCCCTTGTATTATTATTATATTTTATATTATTAGTACATTCCTTCGATGATTCCGCTCGCCATAACATATAATTCCTCTATATGCTATCTGTGTGGTATATCAGGGGCCTGTGGGTGCCTACGTAGCGCTCTGCTCTGCTGCTTTGCTTGGTGGGCGCTTGACAGCGCTAAAAAACAAAAAAAAAAAACGGGATTTCCATTCTATATGGAGGTGTTATTTACCCGGGGATGGGGAACAAAACATAATTTCCTCTGAAAAAAAATATTACCTCGAGCCCTATTAATTTCGGGTAATTACCGCTACCGGGAAATACGCATCCCTGGTTCGACCAATTCAGGGTCAAATCAAACAAACGAACGAAAATAAAACTTAAACAAACGAAAACAAATGTTCGTTAATACGGGCCCTAATGGGAGCATCTGTGAATTTTGAAAAGCTATAAACGCCTGTCACATGCTCCTAGAACCTGGGAGGAATGACGGCCGAGTCTTTAAAATGATGCAAAATGCTCCTTACGTACTTCACACTCCGAGTATACTCCGAGTATCGAGTACATTTCGTACTCCGAGTACTTAAGAGTATTAGAGTACTGGCGGCCTGAATACTCGGAGTACTTGGAGTATGAGCGATACTGAAGCCCCAAATACTCGGGAGTAAAAGGAGTACCCGCAGTATCGGACCCCGAAATACTCCGAGTACAAGCAGTATCGAGAGTGTTCATACCCGAAATACTCCGAATACGAGTAGTATCCCGGAGTATCGAACCCCGAAATATTCCGAGTAGACGAAGTACCTGAAGTATTTTATCTCCAATACTCCTTACTTTACTCCAAGGTACTCGGAGCATCTGTGGAATATTCGCAGTCAATTTGTTTCCTATTATTCCTACGTACATACCAGGTATTATTTTTAATTTGAGCCTCTATCATCTCCATTATTACTACTTGCTTTAATGGCCCTACCGCCGTGGGGGTGGGAGGGCCTCTTATTCCCTAGTTACGTATATGATCAAATATGATGTTGATGGAAGCTTCATACACTCGTATAAGGCGTCGATTTTTCCCTTGCTTCTCACAGAGGATCTCTATTTTGGAAACTGATTTTCTTGTGCATCCGTTCCAGTGATCCAAGCAGCTTCATGCTGCCCGAAAAAGCAACATTATTTGGTCCCAATGAAATCGAACAGACTATCGGTACAAGATGTGCCCAGAGAGTCAGCACATTCAACCTGGTGCGATATTATATTTGCATCAGAAAATTCCCAGCAGGGTCCATCCTCCAGGCCCAGCATGAGACCAGGACCGTTTCTTCCGAGACTACAGTAGCTTATACCTCCCTGCTGTTTGGTGAGTTCGTTTGGTTGAGTTCCACAGATCACAGCTCTGCAAAACACAAAACGGAAACTTAATAATAGTGTGGTTTACAACTTCAATATCCCAGCTGTGTCGTCACGGAAAATGAGGCTGCATGCAACGGTAGGCGACACGTGACACGTATGTATACATATATATACATCTTCTGCTTATTGCCCCTTCAGTTATGTGGGTGTTAACGAGAGACACCGGGCATGGTTACTTCATTGTTCCGGTTTCCCGCCGAGGGCGCCCCTTGCCGGAGACTCTCCTCCTTTCCCCTAAACGCTTCGTACGTCAGAGGCTTCGCGACAATCAGATTCCCGCCCACACAGCACAGCCTTGTGCACTTGCCAGGGTATCACCAACGATAATCCATAATAGGTTTATGAGCCCCAACTGTGAGTGAGTGGAGGTCTGCGACGGCTGCATCTTGCTGACATCTTGCTGCCGTYGAGCGSTGTGGAGTGCACACATATCTTCGAACTGGATATCCGCGGAGAGCTACTACTGCTGTAGGAGTTAGCTTTCTGCTGGAGGCCACGTTGAGTCAACCCTTTTGCTTACTGGGCCCGGACTGATCACCTGGGCTCTCGGCTGCACATTTCGGTACGCTACTGCTGTGTGTAGAGCATTCGGGGGCATAACTTCTGGGCGTTGATTTCGGTCGGCGAATAGGGTTGTGCGGGCTGTTGGTTTGCGTGCGGAGTGCCGTTCACGGTGTTCTGTGTGG